>JAKSZU010000013.1:96001290-96496290 GCA_026018925.1 Tupaia tana
ATCCCACCAGGAAGGTAGGATCTGGGGCTGGGCTCCAGTTCTGGCAGGGAGGGAAACTTTGCAGGTCCCCTGTCCCCAAGAAACACTACTACTTGTCTGTGACAGCACAGTCATTCCTGATCATGCCTGCCACTGCTCCTTTGGCTTGTGGCTCAGGGACTGTGCGGGGCTGTGTCTGCTGAGAGGGGTGCAGGAGGGGCTCAGGGCCACTGGTATCTGGGGATGCTCAGACAGTTCAGGACTGTTACTGTTCACCTGCTGGACACTGAGCTGCCATGAGCAGGTGGGAAATCTCACGCCACTTCTCATACTACTTCTCATCCACTGGGTTTATACTAATAATTGAAAAAATCCAGGGCCAGTCCGCGATGTGGTGGTTTAGGCAGCTGGACCCCACATGGTCAACTCTGCGGTTCAAGACCTGGACTTGGTGGCTTAAAAAAACACAATGGGTGGGACCAGCAAATGGCATAATGGATGTTTCTGGACTCTCACGTAGTAGTCAACCGTGGTTCAAGTCCTAGGCCCAGTGGCTTAAACTCACGCTGGGCACATGTGCATGTATGCCCAAGATCCTGAGAGGAGAATGGAGGAGAAGGGATTGCAGCATGGCCATTCCCCTGGGGGGGGGGGGGGGTGATTTTTCACTTTCTGTCACTCTGTCTTTCTGGCAAACACATACACCCTATAGCAAAAATATCTCTTAAAAAATACCACGGTAGATACACATGTATTTCTATCTATCCACTGCCAAAGTTCCTGAGAGGAGAATGGAGAAGATATCCCCTGGGGGTTGCTTTCTCACTTTTTCTCTCTATCTGGTGAGCACATGTGCCCTAGAGAAAAAAAAAAAAAAATCAAGGTGCCTAAGGCAGCAAGGGGAGTGTGGGCTCCAAAGTTCTTGGCTAAGGTCTTAGCAGGGCCACTAACTTGTCCTGGGACTTGGGACTTATCACTTTGTCTCTGGTGCCCTATAGCTTCCTTTGGGGCTATGACACAATGGCGCGTGAGGAAATGTTTTGAGAACTAAAGTCAAAAATAGCTGGTACAGCCACTTTGGAAAACAGTCTGGCAGTTCCTCAAAAAGTTAAGCGCAGTGTTATCACCTAGCAGTAATGACTCTAGGCATACACCTCAGAGAAACGGAAACAGGTCCTACAAAAAACTTCTAGGTGAATGTTCCTAGCAGTACAATTCATAACAGTCAAAAAGTAGAAACAGGGCCAGGACCAGCAGATGGCATAATGGCTAAGTCGCTGGACTCCCATGTAGTTGACTATGGTTTGAGTCCCGGACCCAGTGGCTTAAACTCATTACAGACGCGTGTGCGTGCGTGCCCAAGATCTCGAGAGGAGAATGGAGGAGAAGGGATTGTGGCATGGCCATCCTCCCTGGGGGGTGATTTTTCACTTTCTGTCTCTCTGTCTTTCTGGTGAGTGCACATGCCCTATAGCAAAAACCTCTCCAAAAAAAAAAAAAAAAAAAAAAAGTAGAAACGGGGCCAACAGGTGGCATAGAGGTTAAAGTGCTGGATCCCACATGACTTACTGTGTGGTTCATGTCCTGGACCTGGAAGGCTTGAAAATCATACCAGGTGCTTGTGTGGGCATGCCTAAAATCCCAAGAAAAGACTGGGGGAGAAAGGATTGAGGCATGCGGCCATCCACCCTTGGGGATGATTTCTCACTTTCCCTCTCTGTTTCTGTCTCTCTCTGGTGAGCACAATCCTTGCCCCGATCTGTCTGGGTCAGCTTGCATGAAGGAGAGTTGTTGCTGAGTATCCACCACTAATTGCAGGAGAGAGCAGATGGGAGACAGTGGAAGCAAGAACAAAGCAAAGATGAATGAATTAAACAAAATGAGGTATAGTCAGTCAATAGAACAGTATTCAGACACAGAAGAAATGAAGTCCTGATTCAAGCTACAACAAGGATGACATTTGGGAACATCGTGCTAAGCTGAGAAGGTCACAGACTATGCAATTCCGTTTATATGAAATGCCCAGAGGAGGCGAATCCACAGAAACAGAGAGCAGGTAAGTGGCTGCCCAGAGCAAAGGGGCTTAGAAGAGAGGGTACAGAGGTTTTGGGGGATATAGAAAATGTTCTAGAATCAATGGTGATCAGTGTACAACCTTGAGACTATTCTAAAAACCACTGGATTGTACACTTCAAGGGAGAATTGATGGTATGAGACTTCTAAAAAGAAATTGCAGGGGAAAAAAAATAAAGGGACCGGCAGTTAGCATAATGGCTATGTCACTGGACTCCCACATAGTCGACCGCGGTTCGAGTCCCGGACCCAGTGGCTTAAACTCACGCCGGGCGCGTGTGCATGCGTGCCCAAGATCCCAAGAGGAGAATGGAGGAGAAGGGATTGCGGTGTGGCCATCCCCCCTGGAGGGGGATTTCTCGCTTTCTATCTCTCTGTCTCTCTCTGTCTGTCTGGCGAACGCACACACCCTATAGCAAAAACCTCTCCAAAAAAAAAAAAAAAGAAATTGCAGGAACCAGCAGTTAGCGTAATGGCTATGTCGCTGGACTCCCACGTAGTCGACAGCGGTTTGCGTCCCGGACCCGGTGGCTTAAATCTCACGCCAGGCGCGTGTGCGTGCATGCCCAAGATCCCGAGAGGAGAATGGAGGAGAAGGGATTGCGGCGTGACCATCCTCCCTGGGGGGTGATTTCTCGCTTTCTGTCTCTATGTCTCTCTCTGTCTGTCTGGCGAGCGCACGCACCCTATAGCAAAAAAAAAAAATAAAAAAGAAATTGCATTTAGGGGTCATCAGGTGGCATGGTGGTTAAGGCACTGGACTCCCACATGGCCGACTGTACTTCAAGTCCTGGACCTGGTGGCTTGCTATCTTATTTTCCCTTTCTCTCTCTCTGGTCAAATTAAATAATAATGATATAAAATAAAATAAAATAAAATAAAATAAAATAAAATATAATAAAATAAAATAAAATAATAAATAGTAAAAAAAGAAATTGCATTGATTTGGTCCTTTCTTGCCCAGGTTATGTGCTATGCTCTTCTTGTATGTGACTTTATTTCATCCCAGCAACATTCCTACAAAGAAATGACATTCAAGGACCAGCAGCTGGCATAATAGCTATGTCACTGGACTCCCATGTAGTCGACCACGGTTCGAGTCCCGGACCCGGTGGCTTCAACTCACGCTGGGCGCATGTGTACACATGCCCAAGATCCCAAGAGGAGAATGGAGAAGGTATTGCGGCATGGCCATCCCCCCCGGGGGGTGATTTCTCACTTTCTGTCTCTCTGTCTCTGTCTTTCTGGCGAATGCATGCAACCTATAGCAAAAACCTCTCAAAAAAAAAAAGAAAAAAAAAAAAAAAAAAAAAAAAAAAAAGAAAAGAAAAAAAAAAGAAAGAAAAAAAGAAACAACGTTCATTATCCCTGTTTTGTAAATGAGGACACTGAGGCAGGGGGAGGTTCAAAACTTGTCCAAGGTCACTATACAAATGCAGGGTCAGTGTGGATGGCATGTGTATTCTCACATCCTCGGAGCCCTGTAGTACTTTGAACAACCTTTCATGTGACCAGTCGCCCTGTCCCTCTCCCCAGGGGGTATGGGGGCTGGAGATTGATGTCTGACTTACTAACTCCTCAGCACAGAGCTCAGGGTCTGGCTTGTAGATGTTTGTTGAACAGACGGAGCACTGTGATATCTGCCCTCTCGGCTGGTTTGCAGAGAAATCGACTTCTCACAAAAGCAAAGCATCGGCTGTGAAATCTTAAGGCTGCCAGATGCTGCCTCACACTCGCCCTGAGGTTGCAGAGACGAGAGGCAAGAACCACCTCAAATTGAGACAAAATGCATTTGTGGTTTTGAAAGAAAGTCATTGGAAGACAAAGTCTGTCTTCCAAGGCAAAGGTTGCTCCAATTCCGTTTACTTAAAGTAGAAAGAAGACAATCCTTGCCCCATCGGTCTGGGCTGCCTTGCAGGAAGGAGAGTTTTTGCTGAGTATCCACCACTAACCGCAGGAGAGAGCAGATGGGAGACAGGGGAAGCCAAAGCAAACATTCTGAAGTCAGAGATAATGGGAGAAGGTAGGAGGAATGAGAATAGGCTTGGAGGCCAAGCAGGAAACAGGTCTGAAAGGAAGGGTGGGAAGGCAGGAAGTGTCTGAGTGTTGATGGGAAGACGGCCCTCCATGGTCTGGGGGCAGGTCTTAGAGAAGTGGGACTGGCTGAGCTGGAGTCACAGAATCACAGCTGGGCCAGCGAAACTACTCCAATGGCCTCATCCCAGGCCTCCCGGACACAAACTCACTCCTTCCTCATCACCCTCCACTTGAGCCCAAGGGACCCTTCCAACACAGACTCCATTTCTTTCTTTCTTTCTAAAAAAGTTGTACATGTTTTTTAATTTGCTGGGTCCAGGACTAGAACTGTAGAGTCAGCCATGCAAGATCCAGTCGCTTTAACCACCACACCACCAGCTGGCCCACAGAGACTGTTTCTATCCATCCACTGCTAAAGCATGGCTCTCCATTGTTGTATGTTGGAGAAGCATTTACACTGGTGGTCCCAGCCCTTTGTCCTTTCTCTGTTCCTTCCCTACCTCTCCTGGGATACCACCCTGGTATCTAAAGCACCAAACTTATTCTTCCCTAAATGAAGTCTGCCTTTTCCTTTTCTCACTGTGTCATTTTCACAGACACGTCTTGCACCCTCAGCCAGCTGCTCATGGGACTATTTTCTCTGCCTCTTTGACTCTCCCTCATGTCTAACCTGGTGCTGGCTGTGACTGATAGGAAAACTAATCGAGTAGCCCGAAGGATGGATTGCAGAAAGATTCTGGGCAACTGACCTGCTTAGTGGGGACTTAACAGAGCTTGATGTCTTAGGCTGGCTCTGGGCTTCCCCAGGAAGCAGAACCTGAGAAAAGGGTTGGGGTCCAAACAGCATATTAGGAAGGTGAGCACCAGTGTGGGTAGATTCTGAGCAACAGGGGCTCTGTCCCTCCAGGGACCTCTGGGAAATGGGACAAGATGCAAGGAAAAGTGGCTCTGGCCTGAGCTGAGATGATGCTGGGGCACCTGCCTCTGTCTCCCACACACTTCGGCGGAGCCCAGGTCCTGCAGTGTTTGCAGCTGGGCATGTGGGGCCTGCTGCTGGCTCAGGCTGGCAAAACAGCTGAGTCTGAGAGCCACAGATGCTGGCAGCAGGACCCCAGGGAAGGTTCTAGATAAGTGGGAGGGTGTTGGGTAGAGGCAGCATTAAGGTCTTATCCAAATGTGGCCCCCACTGCCCCAGTCTCTAAGCCTTGATTTATTTTTTGTTATAGGGTAGGCGTGCTCACTGGAAAGAGACAGAGACAGCAATAGCGAGAGAGTGGGGAAGTGAGAAAGCACCCCCAAATGGGGATGGTCATGCTGTAATCCCTTCTCCATTGTCCTCTCAGGGTTTGGGGCCATGCACAACACATACAAGCCAGGAGTGTTTTTCAAACCACTGGGCTGGGACTCAAAGCACACAATTGGCCATGTGGCCCCAACCACCTTAACCACTATGCCATGGGGGGGCCCACCTCTGAGCCTTTTCTGTGTTGGTCCCGTTCTGTAGCTGCAAGCTCCCCGGCCTCCTGCACACCCCTGCCAACTGCTCTAGGAATCTTCTCTGGACCCACTGAGGAGCCTTTCTCCTAGGGCTCCCATGGTGCCCACCCTCTCTGTCATTTCATGCAGGGGCTTCCGCAGCACGGAACCTCTGTTATCTTCTTGCACAGAGATGGCCTTGGTCCTGTCTGCCTGCCACGCTGAACTGAGGTCCTCGAGGGTGGGGTCCCCAACAGAGCACCTAACAGAGAAGATTTCTAGTGAGTGACAGCGAGTGAGCCACTGAGTGGATACGCAACAATGATATCAGATATTTCTGGAGTGTTACAGTGTGCCAGGCTCTCATCTCACTTCTTTACATGTGATGGCTTATCTAACCGACACACCACCTGTGAGGGAGGTGCTGCGGTCACAACCAACTTACGGTTGAGGCATCCAAAGCAGAAAATGGAAGACTCCCCAACTCTAAGTGGCAAGTGAGGAATGACTGAGGGGACCCTCGTCAGTCCCTTGGGAGCATCACACCCACAACAAGCAAGTGGAGGACAGCAGTCTGTTTACTCACCTGGACTCTTCAGAGCTGCTTAGGGCTCGAGAGAGATCTGCTGGGAAGGTGGAGAGGAAGAAGAATAAATAGGGGCTGCATCTGAGAGCTGGGCACCCCAATCAGGTCTTGGATAAGTGAGTTGAGAGGAGCTGGGTGTGGGACCCAGGAGGAGCAAGCTGGGGTGGGGAAAGGTCACCTGGTTCCAGGAGGGCAGCCCCTTCCATGTTTCTCAGCTGTTTCTTGCCCACAATCCAGGTGCTCCTCACTGCACCGCAGCCCCGGTAGCACAGGAAGGTGCAGGTTAGTGAGTCTGCATAAGGTCACAGCCCAGAGCTGGGACTTCAAAGGAGGTGTGTCTGACTCCAGGAGCCGGGATCTGCACTGTCTTTCAGTTTTCAGTCCAGCCAGGATAGACCTTCCAGATCAAGTCTTACTTTTCTCAAGGACTTGGGGGGGGAATAGGCGAGAGAGCCAATATTAGGGGGTTCTCACTATGTACCCGACCAAGCTCATCCCCTCCTATCATACCTCATGAGAAAAGATTCATTACCCCCTTTGCAAAATTGAGAAACTGAGATTCAGGGAGGTCAACTACCTCAACCAAAGACACACAGCAAGTGACTAGAGAGCTGGGGTGGGAACCCAGTTTGATCAAACCCCAAAACACAGAGCCTGTGAAGCAGAAGGAGAAGAGGGCATTGGAGGGATTTGTAAATTAAGATTTGCCAAGTGGACAGTGCAACTGCACTATTCACTTATAAGCTACACACCTGACACAGATCACAACCACCAGTTCTCTCTCATCCCCCAAAATAGGACGCAGCTGCCCAAGAGACCTATGGTATAGACAATTCACCCCAGAGCAGGCACGAGGCTCCGGCCAAGGTCAGGAGTGAGAGAAGGATGCCCTTTGCTAGCTGGGCCGGCTGCAAACGAAGCGGCCCCTGAGGGTCGCCCTCGAGACTAGGAGGACTGCTAGCTGCGCCTGTGCCTTAGAGAATGGGCAGGGAGGCATGGAGACAGCTCAGAGGACAAGCAAGAATTTTGTTAGCCTCTGGAATCTTGACTGTTTCAGGAAATTTTATTTGGCCTCTGGGGAAAAAAAACTAACTGTGATCCAACAAGGGTAAAAGCACAGATGTGGGGAAAAAGCGTGTCTTTTGAAATGCAAAGACCTGGAGGTGCTTGCTGGAGATCACACGGAGGTAAATTCAGCGGTAAAAGAAGGCTGCATTTAGGAGAGATTAACGTTTGGCAGAAATCCTAGGGCAGGTTTAGGGAAGATGTTTTCCTTTTTTTAAATTTTGCCAGAGGGTATTTGCACTTGCCAGATTGGGGGTAGGGATGAAAAAACAGCCCTTCGACACTTGAGGAATGGTTATTTTGCAACCCTCCTCCATCTTTCTCTCTTTTTGGGATTTTGGGCATGCGTGCACACACATCCAGTGTGTTTTTCAGGATGCCGGGTCTGGGACTTGAACTACATTGTTGGCCACGTGGGATCCAACCACCTTAACCACCATGCCACTGACCAGTGGTCAGGAAGATGTTTCTCTTAGTAATATGAGAATGAACTTGCAGTGACTGTTTAAGGTAGCTTTTTTTTTTTTTTTTGAGAGAGAGATTTTGCTATAGGGCATATGTGCTCACCAGAGAGACAGAAAGTGAGAAATCTCCCCCTTGGGGGATGTCACATCGCAATCCCTTCTTCTTCATTCTCTTGGAATTTGGAGCATGCATGCACACGCACCCAGTGTGAGTTTTAAGCTGCTGGGTCCTGGACTCGAACTGCTGTCGGCTACATGGGAGTCCTGTGATGTAACCATTACACCATCTGCTGGTCCTTAAGGTAGCTTTTAAAGAGAGCCAAATTTTCCTTATTAAGTTAGAGAGGTTTGAAATTAACAGAGAATCCACCATGTAGTAATAGTTATGGTGGAATGCATGTAGCAAATACCAATGGTATTTACAAATTAAAGACCAAAGGCTTCGATTGTTTTTGGTTTTGCAAACAAATTACACATGAAATCACATGATTTGTATAACTGTATTATGGCAAGAGTGGCAAGCATGGCACTGTATTTTTTTTTGTTTGTTTTAAAGAAAAGTGCATGCTGTGCAGGAAAGAGAGAGAGAGAGAGAGAAAGAGAGAGCCCTTTCCCCCAGCCCTTTAGCTCCTCAGGTTCTTGGGCACACATGCACCTGGCATGTTTTCAGGTTGACCTGGGGAAACAGACCCACAGTTGCCATGTGATGTCAAACCTTACAGGGCATTTGTGGTACCTCTGAACCACATCTGTGCCAGCACTTAAAAGGAAAAAAAAAGACAGAGCCAGTCAGGGGCCTGTTTAAGGTGGTTAGAGTTCCAGACCCGGTGGCTTGAAAAACATACCAGGTGTGTATATGCGTGCATAGCCCAAATCCCTAAGGGAGGGAGAAATGGAGAAGAAAGGATTGCAGTGTGACCATTTCCCATGGAGGGGAGGGTGCTTTCTCACTTTCTCTCTCTCTCTAGTGAGCACACATGCCCTCTGGCAAATTAGAAAAAATAATAACTTTAATGAGATATAATTACAGACCGTAGAGTTCACCCATTTAAAGTGCTCAATTCATTGAACACAGAATTTTACAGAGTTGTTTTCTCCTCTGAACATTTTTAAAAATAAACTTTGTACCCTTTAGCAATTACTCCCAACTGCCTCGTAATTCCCAGCCACTGGTAACCACTTACTTTCTGTCTTTCTGAATGTATCTATTCTGGATATTTTATTTTATATAAATGGAATCATACAACACATGGGTTGAATTGTCCCTAATCCCTACCAAATACATATATTGAAGTCCTAACACTCAGTGCCTCAGAATGTGACTTTATTTGAAAATCGGATCACTGCAGGTGTAATTAGTCAAGATGAGGTCATGAGTGTGGTTTTTAATCCAATATGATGGGCGTCTCTATAAAAAGGAGAAATTTAGAAACAGATACACACAGGAGTATGCCACGTGCAGATGAAGGTCCAGCTTGGGGTGATGCTTTTATAAACCAAGGAATACCAAAGAACGCCAGCAATCTTCCAGAAACTAGACAAGAGTCATAGGATAGTCTCTCACAGCCATCAGAAGGAAACTGCCTTGTTGACACCTCAATCTTGGACTTCCAGCCTCCAGACCTATGAGCTGATAATTTTCTGTTGTTTAAGCCACCCAGCTGTGGTACTTTTGATGGCATTCCTAAGAAACTAATCCATCATCTCTTGTGTCTGGTTTCTTCTGCTTAGCATGTTTTCAAGGTTCTCCATGTTTTAGCATGTGTCAGTGATTTGTTCCTTTTCATAGCTGCATAATATTCCACTGTATGGATATACCACATTTTATTTATCCACTCATCAGTAATGAATATTTGACTCATCTCCCATTTTGGGTTATCAAGAGAAAGGCTGCCATGAAAATTCCTGCACAAATTTTTCTGTGTACATTTGTTTTTACTTTTCTTTACTATATACCTACATGCTGCTTTACTACTGTGGAAACTGAGGCCCAAGGCGTGAGTTGCCCAATGTTACCATCTAGAAATTGGAAGAATTATCCCTTGATCTAATCGATTTCATATTTAGAGAGCTTTAATTATTGGGTTGTCGGAGGAAAACTCATGACATTTGTTTCTGGTTTTCTATGCAAAAATACATCATGACTTTTCCAGCAACCCAATCTCTCTCTCTCTCTCACGCACACTCACATTTATGTATATTAATTCACACATACACACAACAGCACCAGCACCAGTTCTTTGAGCCTGCTACTTTACCCAGAGTACAAAAGTTCAACAGAAGCAATCAAATAGAAGTGGTACGATGTGGAGGGAGATAAATGAGACTTCCAAAGAATAAATAAGTCAGAGCATTGATTTGAATATTACCGAGGGACAGACCAAAAACATTTAGAAGAGCATAAAGAGGTTTAGTGTAAGAGTAAGTGGCCCAAACCTGGCTCCCAGCGGTGTGCACACGACTTTATTGATTGCGACGAGATTTCTGGAAATGAATGCACTTTACCAGAAGAACGAAATGCAAGTCAAAGATGTCTGTGTGAAGAGAGCACGTTTGAAATCTGCACAGGGCTCTGCTTTGAGGGCTCTCACCACCCGGTTACTCACCGAGGCCGGGGAGCTTACATAAGCAAAGTTGTTCATGATCAGGGTGAGCGCAGGAAGATTTGATTTCACCGTTTCTGTGAGTGAGCAGGATCAGAAGCTATTCTGAGCAGCCTCAAAGGAAAAGTGCCAGCAATCATAAATAAAGAAGTCAAGTGTGTCCAGTGGCCATATCAAATGTGACATTCCTGAAGAATGTGTGAACATGGTATCTTTCAAGCTGCTGATTCTTAAAAAAAAAAAAAAAAAAAAAAAAAAGGAAAAAAGAAAAAGTAGAAAATACCTTAGTTCCAGGCACTAACTGAATCTACTAGACTTAAAACCTAACTCAAGAGAATGTAATTCAGGTCTTAGAGAAGTAGAGCTACAGGTGGCATGGAGATTTAGGTGGTTAGGTCCACATGACCAAATGTATTACTCGAGTCCTGGACCTGGTGGCTTGAAAAACACACCAGATGTGTGTGAATGTGTGTCCAAAATCCTGAGAGAATGGAGAAGGGATTGCAATGTGGTCATCCCTCCTAGGAGGGTGCTGTCTCACTTTATTTATCTCTCTCTCTCTATCTCTATCTATCTCTCTCTCTCTCCAGCAAGTGCATGTGTCCTGTAGCAAATTAAAACAAAAGAAAAAAGAAAAGAGAGGCAAAAAGTAGCATTTCTAGGGGACCAGCAGTTGGCGTAATGGCTATGTCACTGGACTTCTATGTAGTTGACTGTGGTTTGAGTTCCGGACCTAGTGGCTTGAACTCACACCGGGTGCGTGCGCATGTGTGCCCAAGATCCGGAGAGGAGAATGGAGGAGAAGGGACTGAGTGCGGCGTGCCAATCCCCCTGAGGGCAATTTCTTGCTTTCTGTCTCTCTGTCTTTCTGGTGAGCACACGCGCCCTATAGCAAAAAAAAAAAAAAAAAAAAAAAAGAAAGAAAGAAAGAAAAGGAAAGGAAAAAAAAAGTCATATTTCTAAAAGCACAGGGTCAGCCACTCACTGAGCAAATACTTGCGTTTGACACTCTCTGTGCCTGCTATCCTGTTGCCGCTGTTCCTGAGCTCCGCACCTTGCTTCTATTTTCTTACACGTTTACTTGTCACATTCTTTTTGCTTCCTGACCATATATCATAAGTGCATTGTTTACTTGTTTGTTGCCTGTCTCCCGACTGGAGTGAAAACTCTCTTGAGGGGCAAAAATCTACTCTCTCTTGCTTGCCTCTCTTGGCTTCAGCCTCCTGGCTCATCTCTCTGGTTCTCCTTTTGCCTTTCTTTAAAACATTTCCAGGAACCAAGTGTCATTCTCCTGCTTCCAGTCTTCAGGGGAGCTGGAATGTGGCGCAGGATAAAATGCAATGCTTTGCAAGGCTGACCCACAGAGAAGGTTCCAGGTTCACGGGTGGAGATGTCCCTGGGTACGCCAGTCATGTGTCCATGTTCTGGGCTGGCTGAGGCTGGCCGTAGACCCCAGCATCGAGATCCCGTGAAGGGTGCTGGCTCTCTGTCACTCTCTCTGTGAAATACATTATATAACTGTAGGGGCCAGCCAGTGACATGGTGGTTGGGGTGGCTGGATCCCACATGGCCGACTTTTCAGTGCGAGTCCCAGACCTGGTAGCTTGAGAAATAGGGCGGGTGTGTGTGCATGCGTGCCCAAGGTCCTGAGAGGAGCATAGAGAAGGGATTGAGGCGTGGCCATATCCGTTGGGGGGTATTTATCACTTTTTCTGTCTTTCTCAGGTGAGTACACGTACTCTATGGCAAAAAAAAAAAAAAAAAAAAAAAAAAAAAGGAAAAAAAAAGTCTTCAGGATTTCCCTTTGCCTGCGGGACCTAGACCGTCACCTGCTTGGGAGATATTCAGGCTCCCTGTTCTTGACACCAGATGGTCTCAGATGCAGACACCTGGAGACACTTTCTGACCCCCTCTCTGGCTTTGGGGATTTGACTTTTTTCCAGGCAAGTGTCCTCTCTCAGGACAGCTCAGCTCTCTGATCTCAGCATGGCTTCCTGGGACGAGAGATCTCTTATTAACCCTGAAGCGCCTGCCAGCCACACTGCTAGGCCACTCTTCCTCTTTGTCCTCACCTCCCTCCACAAATTAAAAACAGCTAAGGCTCCCCAAGGGGTCAGCCCCGTCTCCAAAACCTCGTAATCAAGCGCAAGTGTGTGAAGAACTCAGTTCACTGGCTGGCACATTCGAAGCACTCACAGGCGGGTAGTACTTGTTTGTTTTTTGAAATTAGAATCCACATACTGTAAAATTCATCCTTTTAAAGTGTACAATTCAATGGTGTATTCAAAGTTGTGCAACCATCACCTCTATTTCCAGAACATGTTCATTACCGCAAAAGAAACCCTATACCCATGAGTAATCATTCCCTTTTCTCCTCCCCCCAGGCCCTGGCAACCACTTATCTGCTTTCTATTTCTATGGATTGTCTATTCTGGACGTTTTATATAAATGGAATTGTACGATATGTGGTCTTCTGTGACTGGCTTCTTTCCCTGAGTATAATGCTTTCAAAGTTCATCCATGCTGCAGCAATTATCAGTACTTGGTTTCTTTTTTGTGGCTGTGTAATATTCTACTGTATAGATATACCACATTTTGTTTATCCATTTATCAGTTATTTGACATTTGGGTCTTTTCTACTTTTTGATCTCTGTGCTATGAACAAATGTTTTTAATTTTTAAAAAAGATTTATTTATTTAATTCCATTTGTTATGTTTATTTTTAAAATTTGATCAGAGAGAAACAGAGAGAGAGAGAGAAAGTGAGAAAGCAAGCCTCCTGGTCTGGGACTCAAACTGTAGTCTGCCATGTGGGAGTGCAGCACCTCAACTACCATACCACCTGCCAGCCCCATGATTAAAAAAAAAAAAAAGTGTCTCCATCTGTGACCATCTGGTGTCAAGAACAGGGAGTCAAATGTTTTCAATTCATGCATATACATCTCATAGTAAAAATGCTGGGTCACATGGCAAATGTTTGCCTAACTTTTCATAAAGGTTTATCTTTTCTGAGAAAGAGATGGAGACAGAGAGACAGGCACTCCCAACAAGGTCCCCCTGCTGCAATCCACTCCTGATCTCAGCTGACCCAGATCATGGGCCCCGTGTGTGCACCTGCTGTGCTCAGGGAGGTCCTGGAAGGCAAACTCAGGACCCTTCCCCTGTGGGTCCAACTGCCCCTGTTCAACTTTTTTTTAAAGTTAATTTTAGTCTATTAATGATAGTGAGTGCACTTGCATGAGAGGGAAAATGAGAGAGAGAGAGAGAGAGAGAGAGAAAAAAGTATACCCAACAGAGTCCCTGAGCCACAATCCCTTTTCTCCAGTCCTGAAGCTCCTCAAGATCCCAGGCACACCTGCACTGGCCAAGTCAAACTGGGGATCCAAACCTGTGGTCAGCCACCGGCTTCTAGCATCGCATTTCAGTTTGCCACCTACTGAACCACCAAGACGAATCTTCCTGTTTAACATTTGAGGAGCTACCAGACTGATTTGTAAAATGATTGCATTATTTTCCATCTTAACAGCAATATGAGATATAAATTTCACCACATCCTTACCAACATCAGATATTATCTGTTTTATTTTAGTTTTTTTTTTTTTTTTTAAGGTTTTTGCCTTAGAACATATGTCCTTACTGGGGAGAGAGAGAGAGAGACAGCGCCAATGAGAGGGAAAGTGAGAAATCACCCCCCCCTCAGGGGGAATGGTCATGCTGTAATCCCTTCTCCTCCCAGAATCTTGGGTATGCATGCACATGTGCCCGGTGTGATTTTCAAGCCACTGGGACCAGGACTCAGACTATGGTTGGCCATGTGGGAGTCCAGTGACATCACCGCTATGCCATTTGCTCTCCCCCTATTTTTTTTTTTTTTTTTTGAAGAGGTTTTTGCTATAGGGTGCGTGCACTCGTCAGACAGACAGAGACAGACAGAGAGAAAGAAAGCAAGAAATCACCCCCCAGGGGGATGGCCACACCGCAATCCCTTCTCCTCCATTCTCCTCTTGGGATCTTGGGCACGCACGCACACGCGCCCGGCGTGAGTTTAAGCCACCGGGTCCTGGTCGACTACGTGGGAGTCCAGCGACATAGCCATTACACTAACTGCTGGTCCCTGCTCTCCCCCTATTTTAACATCACTTGTGATTATGTTACTTTCAGTTGCAGCAACCTTCATGATTACATTATGTCCACCAAGATAATCCAGGATAAACTCTTTTTTTTTTTTTTTTTTTTTGCTTTTAACTTTTGCTATAGGCTATGTGCACTTGCCAGAGAGAGAAAGGGTGGGGGAGAGCAAAAAAGTGAGAAATCATCCCATCCAGGGCTATGGTCACACCGCGATTTCTTCTCGTTCGTTCCTCTCTCAGGATTTTGGGCACATGTGTCTGGTCCAGGCCTCAAAATACACAGTTGGCCACGTGGGATCTAGTCACGCTGACCGCCATGCAGACCACTGGCTAGCCTAAGTTCACTATCTTAAAGTTAGTTGATTAGCTAAGTTAATTCCATTGGCTACCTTAATTCTCCTCTGCTAGTAACCTAACATTGTAACAGGATCCAGGGATTAGAACGCTGACATCTTTGAAGGCCATTATTCAATTGTACCCCCAGGGCTCAGAGTCTAGGTAGGGCGATTGGCATGGAAACAAATTTCTTCAGCTGACAAAGCTCTCAGTCGAAAGATGGTGTGCTGAATTTCCCATCGCCTGAAGTCAAAGTAAAAATGTCACCCATCGTTCCCGACTCTTGCATCACCTTGTTCATTAAATAGTTCACCCACCGACACCCCATGGTCCCATGTCCTAGCCTGTGCTGCCTCCTCCCTCCCTGATATCTCTGGGATGTAACTGATGTTGGTAGTTGCTTCGTCTCTCAGTGATGGATGTTGGGACAGCGTTGTGCTAACGAGACCTCCGCGAAGCCAGAGTTTTTTCATATTTGTGAGTCAGGTGTCTGAAGATGCCAAGCGCTCTGCTGTTGAGATCGGAGCACACATCTCAGGACAAAGAGCTCTGAGTTCGCAGCAAAGACAGAGTGGAAAGCTGACAGATGCTGTCGGTTATTAGGTAGCATTGGGATTTGCAGAGGAGGTTGAGTTTTCCATTAAGGGGAATTATGGGTGGTTGGAATGGAGACAGTTTGGTTTGTTTATCTTGTTTGTTTTTAATTGCCAGGAGGTGCATGCCCTTGCCAGAGGAAGCATCCCCTCAGTGGGGTGTGGTCATACTGAAATCGCTTTCTCCATCTTGTCAACATTTGGGGCAAGCACACACACGTGTCCAGCATATTTTTCCAAGCTGCCAGGACCAGGATTTGAACCTCAATAGGCCATGTGGTATCTAGCTCCCTTATCCACCAAGCCACAGAACCAGCTCCTACTCTTATTTTGTTTTTAGTTTTTTTCTTTTGTTTTGTTTTTGTTTGTTTGCTTAGTTTTGTTTTTTATTGTCATAGGGCACGTGTGCTCATCAGAGAGAAACAGTGAGAGGGCACGTGGGGAAGCACCCCGGGGAGGCCGGCCATGCTACAATCCCTTCTCCATTCTCCTCCTGGGATTTTGGGCACATACACACATGTGCCCAGTGTGATTTTTCAAGCCTCCAGGTCTGGTACTCAAATTGCAGTACCAGAGCTCAGCCCTTAACCACCGTGCCACCTGCTGGCCCCTAGCCTTTTGTTTTTAATAAACTTTCAAGGATGGCCACTCTGAAGCCAAACTAGAGAAATGCTAATACTCTGTGACCATAATTTATTTTTTAAATTATTTATTCAATTTTATTTAGTAGTAGTAGTAGTATTTCATTTTACCTGAGAGAGAGGGAGAGTGATAGTGAGAAAGCAAGCCACCAGGTTCAGGACTTGAACCATGGTGGTTGTTTGTCATATGGGAGTCCAGTGTCCTTAACCACCACGCCACCTGCCTGGTCCCTGCAACCATAATTTCTGATTTAGCTCAGCCTAGGGACAAAAAGCTACCATGTGGGGCTCCAGACTCTCACAACACTTCTTAAAACGTTGGAAGTGTGCTTCTTGCTACAATGTGGACAAACCTGGAGACTCTATGCTACATGACATAAGCAGTCACAAAAAACCACACGGCATGTAATTCCATTTATATGTAGTGTCCAGAAGAGGCAAAACTACAGGGACAGAAGCAGGTTAATGACAGCCAGAGGCTGAAGAGTTGAGGGCAAAAGCAGAGTAACTGCTATGAGATGCTGGTTTATTTATGGGGTGGTGAGAATGTTCTAAAATTAGGTAGAGGTGATAGTTCCACAACTGAATATACCACTGAACTGAACACTTTAAAAGAATAGATTGTGGGGGCCAGCAGGTGGCATGGTAATTAAGGTGCTGGACTCCCACATGGCTGACCATGGTTCAAGTCTCAGACCTGGCAATTTGCCTCCTCACTGTCTCTCTCTCTCTCTGACAAGTACACGTATCCTACAGCACATTTAAAAATAATGCTGGGGGGCCAGAAGGTAGCATGGTGGTTGGGTGCACTGGACTCCCAACATGGCCAACCAAGGTTCGAGTGCTGGACCTTGTGGCTTGCTTTCTCGCTTTCTCTCTCTCTCTTCCTCTCTCTCTCTGTCTTTCTGGTTAAATTTAAACAAATAAAGCTAAGTAAAATAATTACAAAAAAATACTAGGATCAGCAGGTGACATGGGGGTTAAGGCACTGGACACTCTCACATGGCCGGCCACAGTTTGAATCCTGGACCTGGTGGCTTGTTTTCTTACTTTCCCTTTCTCTGTGTCAAATTAAAATGAATGAATGGGGGCTGGTAGGTGGCATAGTGGTTAAGGGCGCTGGACTCCCATGTGGCCAACCAGGGTTTGAATCCTAGACCTGGTGGCTTACTTTCTCACTTTCTCTGTCTTTCTCTGGTCAAATTTAAATAAATAAATAAATAAATGCTTTTTAAAAATGAAATAAATGAAGGAATAAATAAAATTAAATAAATAATTTTAAAAAAAGAAACTATTTAAATAATAATAATAATACTAGGTTGTTGGGCTGGCAAGTGGTATGGTGGTTAAGGCACTGGATTTTCACCTGGCCAACAACAGTTTGAGTCCCAGACCTGGTGGCTTACTTTCTCACTTTCCCTTTCTCTTTCTTTCTGGTAAAATTTAAAAATAATAATAACAAATGGAATTAAATAAATAAATAATTAAAAAAATAAGACTACTAGGTCATCAGAAAAGTCATGATGCATTTTTACAAAGAAAAACATAGAAAAATACATCATGACTTTTCCAAACCCAAAATAATAATAAGTTAAGTAAAATAAATATTTTAAAAGAATTATTTTATTTTATTTAACCTTATTTGTTGTTATTATTTTAATTTGACCAGAGAGAGACAGAGAGAAAGGGAAAGTGAAAAAGCAAGCTGCCAGGTCCAGGTCTCAAACCGTGGTCAGCCATGTGAGAGTCCAGCACCTTTAACCACCATGTCACCTGCTGGTCCCTAAAATAAATAATTCCTAAAAAGAAAAAAAGCGTGAATTTTGGCCCAGCCACCGTGTGAGGGAGACCAGAGGGAAAGCTTGAGGTTCAAGTCTTGGATCTGCCTGAACACACTGGACACACTCACAGGGAAGCCTGTGATCCTGGCTGATGCTGAGCTGGAAGGAGGACTGGGGCACGAAGACTTTCTTCAGAGTGCCCACCCTCTACTCTCTCTAGAAATAAACTTTAAAATAAGAGTGAATTTTGTGGTATATGAATTATTTTTCAATAAAGTTGTCTTTTTCCTTTCTTTTTAGTATGATAAGCAGGCCAGCTCTATAGCCTGGTGGTTAAAGAAGCCAGATCCCACATGACTGAATGTGGTTTGACCCTGACCCAAGGGTCCTGAAAAATATTCTGGGTACATGCACATGCATGCCTAAACTCCTGATGGGATGGAGAAACGAAGGAGACAACATTGCAGCATGACCCACGCTGCAATGTCATCTATTTTCTCTCTCTCTCACATACATGCCCTCTGGCAACAATTTTATTTTTTAATGTGATAGGTATAAAAGGTGTTGGGGGACACCCAGACTCTGAGACTAAGGGTTTTCTTAGTTGAGTGTGAGGCTTTGTCTGCCTAGTTCCAGGGCTAAAGGATGATTGTTGGATAAGTGGGTGGATGGGTGGGTGGAGGATGGGTGGTACGTGGGTAGATGGATGGTGGTGAACAGATGCGTGGTGGATGGGTGGATAAAAGGTGCATAGATGAATGGATGGTGGATGGGTGGACGCAATGTGGCAGCAGGGGCAAATCCAATCCAGTTAACACCTCATTCTTTATGGAGCACTTCCTGGATGTTCGGGGTTATGTTAGGAACTTAGGGAATCAAAGAAGTAACAGACACGATATGCCCCTTGGGGACTTCACAGTCTAATTGAAGAGAAGTCCTCTGTAGAGCAAAGTGGTCAGTTGTGAAACTATATTATCCTTGCAGCTAAGGGACTTCCAAAGAGAGAGCCCACTGGTTACACTTAGGAGGTGACAAAGCAGGAAGAACCAGAGGAGTGGAGTCAGAGAGGTAGAACAGGAACCAGCATGGGGCAGCCTCACTCCTTAGCTCTGCAGGGAGAAAGGAAGCCACAGAACAGGCTCTGGGGACACTCACAAAGCAGCACGCTGTCTAGGAGACCTGATACTCATCCTCCCTCTTCCTCTGAATCCCCATGTGACTGTGGGCTAGCTGTTAATCCCCTGCGGACTCTGCTTCCTGGTTTATATGATGATGAATGTGAGCCAGGGCGCTCCAAAGGCCCTTCAGTGAGGCTGAGCTGGTGGCATCTAGAGACTGTATCAAAACATGAGTAGAAATAGCTTTTAAAGCTCATGCCAGCCAGCTGATACAGAAGAAACAGCATAATTCCTGGAGTTGGAGGGTCTGGGAATCCCATCTAGCTCCATCCTTTACTAGACCAATGTCAGGGACATGTGTCTTAATTTCCCAAGTCTAATTTCCTTCATTTGTAAAACAAGGTTATTTTTTATTTTTTTGTTTTGTTTTGTTTTGTTTTTTGAGAGGTTTTTGCTATAGGGCGCGTGCGCTTGCCAGAAAGACAGAGAGAGACAGAGAGACAGAAAGCGAGAAATCACCCCCTAGGGGGGATAGCCACGCTGCAATCCCTTCTCCTCCATTCTCCTCTCAGGATCTTGGGCACACACGTACATGCTCCCAACGTGAGTTTAAGCCACTGGATTCGGGACACGAACCACGGTTGACTACATGGGAGTCCAGCAACACAGCCATTACGCTAACTGCTGGTCCCAATTTTTTGTTTTAGGAGAGGTTTTTGCTATAGGGCACATACACACACCAGAAAGACAGAGAGAGACAGAGAGACAGAAAGCAAGAAATCACCCCCCAGGGGGGATGGCCACACCACTATCCCTTCTCCTCCATTCTCCTCTTTGGATCTTGGGCACGCACACACATGCACCTGGCGTGAGTTTAAGCCACTGGGTCCAGGACTTGAACCATGGTCGACTACATGGGAATCCAGCGACATAGCCATTACGCCAACTGCTGGTCCCAAAACAAGGTTATTAATATGTATCTCATGAGGTTGTCATGAAGAATGAAATAAAAAAGAAAATGTATGGGGGCCAGTAAGCAGCCTGGTGATTAAGGCATTGGAATCCCACATGGCCGACTGTGGTTTGAGTCCCAGAGTCCCAGACCTGGAGGCTTGCTTTTTCGTCCCCCCTCCTCCTCCCATCTCTCTCTGGTGAGTGCACAGGCCCTGTAGCAAGTTAAAATAATAATAATGATAAATAAAATTAAGTAATAATTATTTTTAAAAAGAAAATGTATGTAATATTTCTAGAGCACCCAACATGTTGATTTAAACAATGTGAATTCCCACCTTCTGATTCTATTTCTCTCTGTAAAGCTGTACATTTTAGATCTTAGTCCATATCCTTTTTTCTTTGGAGAATCTCCCGCTTCAGGGTTGAATCCCGGCAGCCATATTGATACTATATAATCCTATTCCTTCAGTGATAGCAGATTGGACCAGAGGGGTCACCTGATCCAAACTAGGCCAATCAGATTGAACTCTCAGGAATTCAGAAGAGGGTCAGAGATACCAGTCTGACTCTTCTGGGTACTCAAGGAAACAGAGGAAAGAAAAAAAGAGGGAAAATGGAAGAAAGGACAAAAAGAAGGGGGGGAAGAGAGGAGAGGGGAGGGGTTCCACTACCTTACCTTGACTTAATTTTGTCAGCTACTAACCAAGGCATTGGTCACTTCCCCTGGGATATATCCCTAAACTGTCCAGGCTGAAGGTGAGTGACATCCTGACCAATGTCATGACATCGCAGCAGGGTCCTTTCTGTTGTCTGCTCCTGATAGCGTCTCTTCCAGGGAAGAGAGTCTGGGGCAGACCAGAGGAAGGACCCTGCTGAGATGTGCTGCGGTCTAGGCTAGAGGTCTCCCCCCACCTGCACCCCACCGGGCCAGGATTTGGATGGGACACACGGCTGCACTAGGAACAGAGACCTCTCAGGTGGCTACAGCTGAGGACACATGTGGTAAGAAGGACAGGAAACTAAGCCACCTGCCTGCTCCATCGGGAGATGGGAATGGTGTTCGGGACCGGAAGCACTCCTCAGGGTCCAGTGCTGTTCTACGGTCCAGTCTAGGAGTGCCATCTGTCAAAGCCATCTCTGCTCTAGAGCCTGATCCTTCCTCTGCCCCAGACATCTCTTCCTGCCTTCATCTGGCATCTGCCTCTACTTCTCTTCTATTCTTGGCCTCCTCTTACTGCCTTCTCTCTGTGTCTTTGGCGTCTGCCCTTGCGAAAGCAGAGCTCTGCCTCTCTCATTTCACTCACGCTGACGTTGCGTCAGCTCGGGTGGTCACGGCTATCCCTGCCGGGTACCTCTCTCCTGCGGCACTGCCTCAGGGGTCACTGGCTCACTGTGGATGGTTGCCTTTGCATCAGGCTCATACCTTACTCCAGTGTGCAAGGGCTGGGTCACATGGATTGCTTTTCCAAAAGGGACTGTGGGTGTGACAGCTCTTACAGTAGAATAGCTTTCTTTGGGCCAGCCAGATGGTCTGGTGGTTAAGGTGGCTGGATCCCACATTGTCAACCATGTAGTTCAAGTCCCAGACATAGCAGCTTGAAAAACATGACAGGCATGTGTGGCAGCCCCAAATCCCAAGAGAAGAGTAGAGGAGAAGGGACTGTGCCATAATCATCCCCTCTCGGGGGTGTTTCTCACTTTCCCTCTCTCTCCATCTCTCTCTCTCTCTCTCTCTCTCTCTCTCAGGGGAGTGCATGTGTCCTATAGTAAACTCAAATTTTAAAAACCCAAGAAACAATAACAAAAAGTCTTTCTCCAATATAGATGGAGGAGCGAGGCTGTGGAGGTGGATGGACCTTGAAAAGTACATTGGTATAAGGTGATGATACAGCAGCTAGATCCACATACAAAGGTCCTGAGTTCGTGTCCCAAGATCTCCCTTGCAAGCCCATGCCTGTGACCGACTGACTGAGACCCTGTTACAGGTGCCCTTCTCGCTCTCCTCCTTTCCCTCTCTCTCTGAAAAAATAAATGAATGACCTTACAAAAAGAGAGACTAGCACAATAGTACAACTGCCTAAAATGATCCTAATGTTGGCCATATGAATGAGCCTACCGCTGTGGGTACTCGTGAAAGTTGGCTTTCCCAGAATTGCCAGCCAAGGGCAGTAGTTATCAAGGGCCATGGTCTCAGATTCTCGACCCCTTACCAGGCAAGCTGCAGGGCACCTGCCTCACCCATTAGTGCTGCTTCCTCCTCTCAGCCTTGCTGCCTGTCACTCAGGGCTCCCACAAGCTCCCAAATCTCCTCCAAGTGCCAAAGTTCCCAGGGACTTCACTTCAGCACTTCCGCAGCGACTCACAGCTTCCTGTTTTCAGGGGTTCAGGGGCGGGGAGCCTGCTTGATCTTCCTCTCAGTCCACAGGGAGTGGGGACTGTGACTGCCCACCTCCTTCCCCCCCCACCCCCCACCCCAGACATACTCCAAACCTGTGGAGAGAAAGACTCGTCCTCGGTCAGAGCCCCAGTTCCAGAGAAGGGCCCAGGACTGATTCAGCTCGGGTTAGAAGCCCACACTGGGATCCTCAGCGTCGGCCCAGGACCGTGTGTATGAGAGCACACCTCTGAGAGGAGCAGACGGTGGTCAAGGGGGACTCTGAGAGCCAAGCAGACACACTAATGGTGTCCTTTACTCTGAGGAGGGTGGCACACGTCAGAGGACAGGGGTGCAGGCCACAGCAACACCCTGTGCCCTAGGTCTCCTCTCCCAGTACCTGGGGCCTACCTCCTGCTCACCTTGGGACCTTGGAGACAGCCTCTCTCATAACAGATAATGGGGCACTTACAAGTCAAAGGATGCCCCCCAGGTCCACTCTGCCCAGGAGCTCAGGTTAAACCAGCTCCCCAGAACCTGTTGCCACAGGTGGCTTGCAGCAGAGCCCCTGTGGGGCAAAGGGGCTGGTGCTGAGCTTGGCTGATGGTAAACAGAAATTCACTTACCTTCCTGGCAGAGGACATCAGTTGTTTTTCTGGCTTTTTGATATTCATTATCCATTGTTCTAAAAAAGAAAAAAACAGCACTCTGACTTTTTAAAAAACCATCCCGGGGCTGGCAGGTGGTATGGTGGTTGAGGTGATGGACTCTCACATGGCCGAATGAAGTTCGAGTCTTGGACCTGGCGGCTTGCTTTCTTGCTTTCTCACTTTCTCTCTCTCTCTCTGGTCAAATTGAAAAATAATAATAAATAATATTAAATAAAATAATTCTTTTACAAAAAAATGATTTTTAATTCTACAGTCTCTCTTAGTCTGTTGGGTTTAGCTGGGCCTGACCCCAGTCCTCAGGCCCAGAGGTAAGTCATGGATCACAGTGAATGGCCCAGGAGCTGTCACGTGACCCAGTCTGGGCCAGTGATAATCAGCCCCAAGTCTTTTTCTAGATGAGCTAATGAGTCAGCAGAAACACCGGTTTGCAGAGGTGAAAGAAAGGAGCAGCCAACGTGGGGGCCTGCCCCCCCACGTAGAAACTGGATTCTACCTGGCCAACCAGAGTTCAAGTCCTGGTCTCAGTGACTTAAAAAACATGCTGGGGTGGGGGGGCAGGCAGCAGGTGACCCAGTGGTTAAGGTACTGGACTGCCACATGGCCAACTGCAGTTTAAGTCCTGGACATGGCAGCTAGAAAATCATGCCAGGTGCATGTGCACGTGTGCTCAAAATCCCCAGAGGAGAATGGAAGAGGAGGGATTGCAGTGTAGCCATCCCCCGCAGGGGGTGATTGCTCACTTTCCCTTCTCTGTCTCTCTCTGGTGATTGCACAAGCCCTATAACAAAAGCCTAATAATAATAATAATAATAATAATAATAACGCTGGGGGGGTTATACTTCTTGCAGAAGGAGTCTGTAATTTTCCCTTTGTTTTATAATAAATCCCATTTTTAATTAGATTCAATTTCTTTTTTTTTTTTTTAAGAGGTTTTTGCTTTAGGGCACATGTGTTTACAAAGAGAGAGAGAGAGAGAGGGACAGTGAGAGGAAAAGTGAGAAATCACACCCCCCCCCAAGGGGGATGGCCACACCACAATCCCTTCCTCCTGGAATCTTGGGCCCACATGTACATATGCCCAGAGTGAATTTTAAGCCACCCTGTCAGGCCAAACTGTGGTCAGCCATGTGGAAGTCCAGCGACATAACCATTATGCCATCTGCTGACCCCTAAGTTGGATTCAATTTCACATAACAGAAAAGCAAATCAAATTACCTAAAACAAGAATTAAACTCAAGCTATGAATTCAGGTATGGCTTGATCTAGCTGCTATTATTAAGATGCAGTGGTTTTGAGCATGTGTATGTGTTGGCTTCGTTCTTACAGTTTTTTCGATGAGGTAGAAAATAGGAATCCCCACTAATTTCAGGCTTACATAGAAACCTCTGAAAAAACAGCACATCTTTCCTACTAGTTTGACAAAAGTCCAGGTCCAAGCTGGCTCCTATTAGGCCCAGGATCTGCCACTGTTGGTCATGGCTGTTTACCTCTAGCTATATAGGGCTGAGGGTTGGGAGGTAGAGACAATGAGGAGGGCATAGCATGAGTTCAGGGCTAGCAGTGGGGGTCACTGTTAGGTTCACCTATATATGGCAGAGCTTGTTTACAACCTTGCTAGTTAAATAACCCCGATGTCTATTACCTGAGCCTTTCAGGGGCTTGACTATGCCAACATGGGCAGGATTTGAGAAAGGGTCTGAGAAGGTTGAATTGTTTTGTCTGGGAGAGAAAGAGAATTTGGAGGCG
This sequence comes from Tupaia tana, assembly GCA_026018925.1. NCBI lineage: Eukaryota > Metazoa > Chordata > Mammalia > Scandentia > Tupaiidae > Tupaia > Tupaia tana. Next base: position 96,025,918 of record JAKSZU010000013.1, read on the forward strand.
GCCAGAGGGTGGCACAGCAGCAATGCAACTGGACCCACATGGTTAGGTCCTGGGTTCAAGGCCCAGGGTCTCCCTCTACACTCTGTACATGCACATATTATCCAGGCGGGCTGAGGCTGGAGTGGGTTGTGGCATGAAGACCCTGTTGGGGATGCCTGTCTCTCTCGGTGTGTCTCTCTCATGAACTAGATAAAGGAAAACAAAATGAAATAAAAGGGTTTGAAAAGGTGAAAGACAATTCTGCTAAGTGTTTTATGAAAGCCTTACCACCAGCCCTGTTAGCTTCTACTTTTATTACACTCATTTGCAGGTGAATTGAGGTTCAGAGAGGTTAGGTAACTCTCCTATCATCACACAGCTGGTAAACTGCAGAATCAGGCTCACAGAGCCAGGCCACCTGGGAGCCCAGCTTTGCATTTAACCACAACGCACTAATTTGCCTCTCAGGGAGGACAAATGCAAGGAGGAAAATGAAAAACCAGAGGCTGGGAACTGTGGTGCTGTGTTTGTAAAGGGGACGGTGAAAGCTTCCCAGGGCTGGGTTGACAGAAAAAAGTTTTAAGGACAGGATGGTCCAATGTTTGAGATTGTGTAAATTGTTGTACTTGAAATCCTCCTTCTGATTCCCTGAGTCCGTTCTGTCTGTCTTACACATGAACACCTTCCGTGGAGGTTTCTGGTGGTGGAGACAGAGGAAGGTGCTGGCTGAGTTCCACACCCCAGGTAGAGCTGGGCAGAAACGAGCCAGGAGGCTGGGGCAACAGCCCAGTTCAGACACTAAATGGATTTAGCAGAAGTCGTAGCTCTGATGCAGAGGAGAGCAGGAAAGTGCAAGCCCTGCCTGAGTTCTCTGAAGAACTGGGGACAGTGCTGCACTTCCACCAAGTGCAGACGGTGGGTGTAAATGGGTATTGCTGAACTGGTCTGGGAACAGGCCTTGTTGATGAACAGGGTATGTAGAGATGGCAAACCAGGCTTGGGGAGGACCCAGGCCCCAAAGACATCAGTTACCCTTCGTGTCCAAGCCTCCCACTCTGCGCTGGAGTTAGGATCAAGGGGACTGGAGGATGGCATATGTAAGAGGCCAGGGAGCGGCTGGCAGTCCTTGGGTTTCCCACCCAGAGCATAAAACCGCCCGTCAGACCTGGAACTCTGTGGGGCTTCTCGGGGGCCTGGTTGTCAGACGGGCTTCTAGGGGGCCTGGTTGTGCGATCTCAGATCGTGGGTTGGCCTTGCTCCCTTGGGTGGGAAGGGTCCCAGGGCTTGGCCTCTAAGTCTGAAGACAGGCCTCAACTGGCTCCTGCTCTCAGAAGGGAAGAGAGGGGCAGGGAGCCAGGAGAACTTGGCAGGGGATTAGGAAGAGGGAAGGAGACCTGGCTGGGAAGGCTGATGAGGAGAGAGTCTGGAACACTGGGCTGCAGGGGGAGGGCAGTGGGCCGAGGGGGGCTGCCTCAGAGGCACCAGGAGGAGGGGTGGCAGGAAGCAGGGGTAAACTTGTCCCACTGCCCACCTGGGCAGACGCAGAGGCCAGAAGGCTTCCCAGAGCAGTAGGCTGAAGGGAGACTCATGGTCTGTCGTCCTCTGCCAGCTGGGGGGTGCTCGGCTGGGCGGCCAGGAGCGGAGCTGTGCAGGGCTCTTGGGCTTCCTCTGGCTTCCCTCCCTCCCCGGAGTGCTGGCTTCCCCAAGCTGTTCTCTCTCTCCACGTGTTCACTGTAAACCTTGCAGCACCGCTCCCTTCCTGGGGACGCCCAGACTTCCAACTTCAGCCCTGGGTTCTCTCCTGAGAGCCCTTGACCTATATCCCTGTTGGGCCATGGAACCCTCAAATTCAGAGGGGCCAACTGAGGCCCACTCTGTAGCTATAAGGGGAGGAGTACCAGGTGGCCAGTGTTCTTTCACCACCTGCTCCTGACCTTCCCCTCCCCACAAGGGACAGACACACCCCAGGACTCTGGTCCCCACTGAGCCAGGTTCCCAGCTCCTGACTGACCCTCTCTCCTTCCTTCTCCAGATCTGAGCTCCAGAGAAGTGGGAACAAGCTAAGCGGGAGGCTGGCCCCTGCTATCCAGTCCCCTCTGGAAAGCATATTTGGGTTTGGCCTGGGAGAGAGAGGCCTCCCTGGGCCTCAAGACAAGCAATGAGGGCTCAGCATTGGGCTGCGGGCCAAAACCCCACTAGCAACAGTGACTAGCATTCCCATATGACTTTGTTTCCCATAGATATTCAGGATCTTCAAGAAGTTTATGGAAATGTGCATTATGGAAAAAGCACATGGGTTTTGAAACCATTTCCACCAACATAAACTCCTACTTTAATTCCATTCCCATGAACTTTTTGAAGTCCCCTCCCATGGCTCCCCACTCAGGGACATTGTAGCAAAGAGTGAGTGGAAAGATAATGTCGGACCTTCCTGGGTCCCTCTGGGTAATACCTCTTAGTAAAACCTTATTCCATCTCCTTCCTTCCTTCCTTTTTCTTTTCTGTCTTCTTTTTAAAAATTAAGTAATTATTTAATTTTATTTATCATATTCTTCAATTTGCTATAGGGCACTTATGAGAGAGAGAAAAGTTCTGAGACCTGAACCGCAGTCAGCTATGTGGGAGTCCAGCACCTCAACCACCATGCCACCTGCTGGCTCCTTCTCTTTTATTTTAAGATTCCCACTCTGTTGAGATCCTCCTGCCTCAACAAAGTAGCCATGACTACAGACAGGTGCCATCTAACTGACTTTATTATTTTCTGTAAAAGTTTTTGCCATAGGGCGTGTGCGTTCACTGGAGTGACAGATATAGATAGTGAGAGGGAAAGTGAGAAATCATCCCTCAAAGGGATGGTCACACAGCAATCCCTTCTCCTCCATTCTCCTCTTGGGCTCCTGGGTGCACACACACATACACACACACGCACCCAGCATGATTTTCATGCTTCCAGGTCCAGTACTCGAACCACAGTTGGTCATGTGGGAGTCCAGCACCTTATCCACCTCACCACCTGCTGGCCCCCACACCTGACTTTTAAGTTGGGCTGAGAATCGAACCTGGGCCTCCCATGGGCCTGGGCCTTTGGGGCAGCAGCATCTTACCAGAGTGGGTTGCCTTGGCAGGACCATCCACCTTTACTTCTAATAACCCTTCCATCATGGTCAGCCATGTAGTCCAGCATCTCAACCACCATGCCACCTACTGGCCCAAAATTAAATTAAAATTTTTTAAAAAGTGAGCTTCTCCAGCCTCTGATGTCTCTGGTGGCAAAACCCACCAAACCTGTTTCCCTGGGAGCAGGTGTGCAGGGGTGGCCCTCGCTGTCAGTTTCAGAGGAGGATTTCCATCAGGGCTCCCATATACACTGTTATACTTGCCTTGCCAGCAGCACCAGCCAAACCTGGCAACCAGGGTGTCATCCTAGCCACCTTCTCTTTGCTCCACTACGTCTCCTGGCTATCAGTCCTCCTTCTTGCTCCTGGTCCATGTTTATTTAAGTTTGGGGCTTGAATGTTGACATTCCATGCACTGGTTTTTCTGCTCCAGTTCCTCACTAACAGTGATCTTCCTAATAGTGAGCTTTAGTTTCACCTTTCCCCCTTCATCTCCCCTGATGGCTACCTATTACCTAGAGAATAATATTCCAATTCCTCACTCTTGCAATCTGAGCCTCTCTTGATTTGGCCCCCAACCTCATCTCCAGCTAGGTATACAGCGTACCCACTGCTCAGCCCCAAATGCCAGGCTGACAGAGGGCAGGACTGGCCTCCAGAGTGCTTTATCAGGGGCTGTAAGGCCAAATCAGGGCTCAGTAGGAAGGAAAGAGCTGTGATTGATTAGTGATGCCTGCCATGGTGCAGCAGTGGCAGAGCTTCAAGGTTTCTGACTACCCTGTGCTTGTTGTATGAAACTTTCTGACTGTTCCTACCTGGAATCCACCTGAACTCTCCTTTTACCCTGGCTCAGGATTGGGACATGGGGACCCACATTCTAGGTTATTGCCACTATAAAGCCACTACTTATCCCCAGATTTGCCACAGACTTTCCCATGCTGTTAGCCTTGGCAAGACTCCTTTCTACCTGTCTTCTTCTTTGTCAGATCTCCCTCATTTTTCCTTGCTTCTGTTGAATTGGGGTGACCATGTATCTCAGTTTCCTTTGAAGGACCAGAGTGACTCCATATTTTTACAGGGCAACTCCATTTTGTTAAACCTACCTTGCTGAGAATTGGCACCATTTCAAGGAGGCGAGCCGATCAAGTAGGAGATCATAAGACCATCACCGGGGCTGGCCAATGATAAAAAACAAAGGAAATACCAGAGATCTGAAGTAACTTTCTTGCCAAGCAGTAAAAGACAACTCTGCTTCTTGAAATCTACAGCCAATGTATAGCCGCCTGAGTGCATTCCTCAGCACCCCTCCAACTTCCCCCACCAACAGCCAAATAAAAACCCATCCCAACTAACACCGGGGCTCTCAACTCTGACCCACTGTGTCGGTGAGGATTGGGGGTCCTGACTCGAGCCCGAATAAAAGCAACCCTGTGTGCTTGCATCGAAATCGGCTCCTTGGTGGTCTTTTGGGAATTTCCTAACGGGGGCACAATATTTGGGGGCTTGTCCGGGATTCCCCAAGACCCCCAGGACCCCCGAACTTGAGGGTCGACTGATAATGGCCAGTGAGTGTGTTTCCTTTGTCTCTGTGTTTGTCCTGTTCGGTCTCTGCGGGCCCTAACTCAGTAATAGATCGGAATCGGTCTAGTGGATGTGCTGGCCGGCTGCCGATCTGGGGGCCTAGAAGACGTTCCAGACCCCTGGGAGGGGATGGAATGCCCCTAGTTGTTCTGAGTTCTCTGAAGGGACATAGCGGGTTGCTTCCGCGGCACGGCATGAGGCTGTTGTCCCAATTTTGGTTTGCTTTTCACTTGGTGAAGAGTATCTGTGCAGCCGCATTTGTCCTGTCTGTGTGTTTATTACCTATCTCTGTTGGTGTGTACGTTTTTCTGACGGAAATGGGACAGACTCAGACTTCCCCTCTGATGCTTATGACGAAACATACCCTGAAGAATGATTAACCTGCTTGCTTTGCTTCTGTAACCGCCTTTTTTGCTTTGAAGGTAGGAAAACCCTACCCCCTATCTCTCCTGAAGCCCCTTCACTTTGTTCCTTTGTCTTTGTAAATCATCAGGTCACCACGCCATGATTGTGCATTTTGGGCCTATATAAGTTCTATTCCCCTTTCACTCGGGGCTGCAGGGTTTTGAGAGACATGAGTGAGTCCTCTTGTATGCCACCGGATTAATCAATAAACTCCAGTAAATTTGGCTGTCTGGCTGTCCCCTTATTTCTCTCTGAGTAGATTATAACATTTGGAGGCCCCAGCGAGATTGTGTACCTGTCTGGTACCTGGGTGAGGCATGCTTGGGAGAGCAGCCTCACTTGGCCTGGCTGCCAGCTACCCAGGACTACTCTAGGGGAGGTGCCACCTGGATTTCCAGGGCCCCGGAGCTCCTCTCAGGATTGTTCACAGCTGACAAGGGATGCTGACTGCTCCTCCAAAAGTCTGTGGAGTTTTGCTGTAAGACCTCTGGAGTCATGTATTTGGGTGTCCCTGTCCTGTTCTAGGGATTTCTATGGGTTTCTACTGCTTCCACTGTCGGTTTACTTATTTTCTTTGAACTCTCTTGGAAAATAATTCTTGGTTCTATCCTTCATCCCCTTCAGTAGAAGACATAGAACAATGGATTATTGACCTCACATACCAATTTCCTGGGGTCTCGTCAAGAATTTTACTCTGAAGAGGTTGAAATGTTTGTTTCCTTTCCTGTCTTAATTCTAAAAATTATGAGAGACAAAAATAGCTCTCTTAAGATTCCCCTTAGCTGCATACTACACCACTTTAATAAGGACTTTGTAGGAAAAAAACAAAACAAAAAACAAACAAAAAAAACCCCCCAGAGAACTGTATTCTTATAATTGGCTCACAGAAAAAGCCTCAGCAAAGAGAACAAAACTCCCCCTATCCTGCAGGCTAATCCTGAGGAGTTGGACCTTCCTCCCCCTTATAATCCTAGTAGCTTCAGCCTAGAAAGGACGAGAGGCCACAGGAGGCAGCCTCCTGGGCCCTCCTCTCGCCACCCTACACCCGGAGTAGATCCAGGGAAATGAGAGAGGATCAAAGCCCTGATTCCTCAGAGGCCATGTTGCCCTTAAAGGAAGCACCCCCAACAGAGGGAAGTTAAGTTATGATTATAGCATCAAACTCTCCATCCAAAAACTAAGAGGGCCTTTTTAAAAACCATCACACTTAAGGGAACCAGCAGTTAGCGTAATGGCTATGTCGCTGGACTCCCACGTAGTCGACCGCGGTTCGCGTCTCGGACCCGGTGGCTTACAACTCACGCCGGGCGCGTGTGCGTGCGTGCCCAAGATCCCGAGAGGAGAATGGAGGAGAAGGGATTGCGGCGTGACCATCCCCCCTGGGGGGTGATTTCTCGCTTTCTGTCTCTATGTCTCTCTCTGTCTGTCTGGCGAGCGCACGCGCCCTATAGCGAAAAACCATCACACTTAAAAGAGGTAGGAATATCAAGAATATTTATGTTCTAAAAACTCTAATGGTATAGACAACAAAAAGTTAAATTTCTACCGTTTCCTACTGTCCTTAGCGTATAATTAAAAAATTCAAAAAAGAAGGTTACTCGAAAGAATATCGATGTCAAAGTAACCCCAGGGAAATTGGCTCTTGTAATCCTGATGCGTGTGTGTGCATCTATGCATGTAATATGTCATGCCACGTGCTACATGTTGTATGTCTGTGTAAAAACAGGCCTTAAAGTATTCTATTCAATTTTGTTTATAAAAACAGTGCTCATAGAAATTGGTTTAAATGTTTCTCAAGTTCATATAACTTTAGTGAATGAGCTGGCTTTAAATGTAATGAGAGAAAAAGAATAATAAGTGAAGGTCTTCACAATCTCCAACATATATTCTGTCCGGGTTTTTATTAATCAAACAACATCATGTTTATCTTAATATGGTTGGTTTAATGAACACCTAGTATTTATGTGTTGTGTGTTGCATTTTACATAGTAGATATCTAACAAGGAAACAAATTTATGACTAGATTCTTCTGGCTTTAGTTCTAGTACTAACAGAGGATCTTTGACCTCAAAGTAACTATTAGATGTTTACAGAGGGCCCCTGAGACATTCAAAAGAGAGCTAGCTGTTAAACCAATCAGAATTATTCTTTATATGTTGGATAAAAATGAAAAACATTGTCAAATTGGGTAATTCTAGTTTTCTTGATATTGTATTTGAGTTATATGTATAAATAAGTTATGTACTTGTATATCTATGTATGCATCATGTTCCAAAATAATTTGAAATTCCCAGGAATTAATGGTAGGCTATTATGTTAAATTGGTATATATAGCCAAATTTCTTTGTCAGTTATGAATTTTTGTCAGAGCATTAACTACAGCTCTAATCCTAATGTTATGTCCTTAAAGAAATTCACAAAGATGATGAAAAGAGAATGTACTCTTACAAGTTTCTAAAGAAATCTAATCATTTGGATAAAATCTTTGTTTTCTATATAAACTGATTGGTTTTCTAAACTGTTAAGCCAAGGTTGACCAAAGAAAAATGAGGGAATGTTTGACAAGGTTGCATGTTGGGTAGCCAATGGAATGCACCTGAATTAAAAAGGTAAAATTGGTATAAAGAGATATAAATCCAATGTTAAACATAGACTCATGGAAACATATTGCCTGGTTCCCTCTGAGTACTCCTTATAATTCTTGTTGTTAACATGCTTTAGTTATTCCTATTATTGGTTTTTAAATCTAAAAAATATTGAGAGGGTCTATTAGTAAAACTGTTCAGTTTTACATTGGAAAGTTGTTAAATGTTATTGTTTGTACATGTTCATAAGCTGCTGGTATATGCTAAAATGTAGGGTTGCTGAAAAACAAACATTTGCTCAAAGCATCAAATTTCCCAAGGTAAAAGAAAAAAAGGACATGGGCGATTATTAAAAATTGGACCTGGACCAGCAGCTAGCGTAATTGCTATGTTGCTGAACTCCCATGTAGTCGACCGTGGTTTGAGTCCCGGACCCGGTGGCTTAAACTCACACCGGGCGCATGTGTATGTGTGCCCAAGATCCCTAGAGGAGAATGGAGGAGAAGGGATTGCAGCGTGACCATCCCCACTGGGGGGGGGGGGGGGGGGGGGGGGGGGGGGGTGATTTCTCCCTTTCTATCTCTCTGTCTTTCTGGTGAGCGCATGGGCCCTATAGCAAAAACCTCTCCAAAAAAAAAAAATTGGACCTATATACCTGAGACAAAAGCTTAAAAATTCCTGTCTAACAGCTTAATAGGGTAAGAATCTCAAGAAATGGGGTGGGACAAGTTAAGGCTAAGAGCTGCAGACTGCCTTCTCTTCTAGCCCCCTTGCCTTCCTGTGCTTCTTCTGTTTCTTTTAGTTAGGCCTCTTCCCCCACTGGACTCTCCCTTTAGTTAAATGATCAAGAAGAAGTTTAGCTAGAAAAACAAGAATTTAGGTTATTACATTCTCCAGCTAGGGCTTTTGTATAGGTGATAAGGCAATGCCTTTAACACCTGTAAACTGGGCTTGGCCCTCCTGATAGTACTCAGCTGCTCCTTGCAGGATCTAGTGAAACTTAGGTTCACTTCTCAATGTAGGGACAATTCAAAACAGATATCGGAAAAGCTTCCAAATAACTCAGAGAAGTGTTATAACAAAATTGGCAGGGCATTTTAACCTTTGATTTAACTCTCACAGTAGTCACTTGTGGTAATCCTGACGTCTGGGAGCTACTCTGAGGGCAGGATCTGGAAAGGGCCCAGATCAGAGCCTCTGCCTCAGAAAAAAACTCTGTTTCCAGTACGGGCAGCCTGGGCACTGAACAATGCCCATGACTGCCATCCTCATGTCCCCCACTGGAGTCTTGTCCCCAGTGGGGACTTGGTCACTAGAGACCAGACAGAATGCACTGAGCTCTGAAGGGAGCTCTAGACTTCTGGAGTCTACGCTGGCCTTTCAAAGTGAGGATTGATGCCTGAGACCCCCAATGGCTCCCCTTGGACATCTGACAATCTCACTAGACAAGCCTCAGGTAACTCTTAAAGTGACTAAGATTAATTTCTGTCTAAATCAGAGGCTAAGGTTGTTTCCAAAAATACACTCATAGAAGGTTAAAAAAAAAAAATAGTAAACAGGTTGGCTAGGCATGTGACAAGAGAGAAAATTATAGGACCTAGCCGGAGAGGAGACATCTCCATCAGCAACTAAAAGTTCTGGTAGCGCCCTGGACTCTTTCCTTCTTCTCCTAATCTCAGGAGGAGGAGGAGAGAAAAAAATGTGCTTACAAGCAGTAGGCTACTGGAGGACCCGGAAGATGACTACTGTTACCAGACCGGCAGGCCAGTAGTCCCTGAGGTCCTTGAACAAGTCATTATAGATCAGGTATACCAGATTACCTACTTGGAAAAACAAAACTTGCTAAGCTGGTTAAAAGAAAAATACTTCATGCCTAGTCTAGATAGCCTTATCAATGGTGTTGTCTCAAAAATGTGTTGCTCCTACACAGGTAAATCCTAAAACCCTCAGGCAAGGCTCCCTTGAGAATCAAATTCCAGAGGAAAAGAAAAACTTAGAGAACATTGGAAAAATCTGTGGTGTCTAATAGTTCAGTCTCTAGATGAAATGAAACTAGCTAATGCAAGACTAGCCTGGTTTTGTTTTTCTTTAAAAAAAACACCTTAGCTTTTTCCCACTATACAAGATGGCAGACGATAAAGCTGCAAAGCAGGATACTGAGAAGAAACCTGAAGCCAAGAAGGCTGATGCCAGTGGCAAGGTTAAAAAAGGGTGACCCCAAGGCTAAAAAGACCAAGAAGGGGAAGCCCCATTGCAGCCGAAACCCCGTCCCAGTCCAGGGCATCGGCAGATACTCCCGGTCTGCCATGTATTCCAGAAAGGCCATGTACAAGAGGAAATACTCCGCCACTAAATCCAGGATCGAAAAGAAAAAGAAGGTTCTTGCGACTGTCACAAAACCAGTTGGTGGAGACAAGAATTGTGGTCCGCGGGTGGTTAAATTGCGCAAAATGCCTAGGTATTATCTTACTGAAGATGTGCCTCAAAAGCTGTTGAGCCACGGCAAAAAACCCTTCAGTCAGCATGTGAGAAAGCTGCGAGCCAGCATCACTCCTGGGACCATCCTGATCATCCTCACTGCACGCCACAGGGGCAAGAGAGCAGTTTTCCTGAAGCAGCTGAGCAGTGGCTTGCTACTTGTAACTGGACCGCTGGTTCTCAATCGAGTTCCACTGCATAGAACACACCAGAAATTTGTCATTGCCACCTCCACGAAAATTGATATTAACAAAGTAAAAATCCCAAAGCACCTTACCAATGCTTACTTCAAGAAAAAGAAACTGTGGAAGCCCAGACACCAGGAGGTGAGATCTTCGACACAGAGAAGGAGAATATGAGATTTCAGAGCAGCACAAGGTTGATCAGAAAGCTGTGGACTCGCAAATTTTACCAAAAATCAAAGCTGTTCCTCAGCTCCAGGGCTACTTGCGATCCTTGTTTGCCCTTACAAATGGAGTTTATCCTCACAAATTGGTGTTCTAGATTTTTTGCCAAGAACCTAATTAAATAACTGATCATATATATATATATAGATAGATATAGATAGATATGTATATATTTATAAAATATATACATATTTATATAAATTTATATATATATATTTATATATAAATATATTTAAAATATATTTATATATAAAAAAACCTTAAATAAATAGCCTTGTTTCTATAAATAACTTAAAACAATAATTAGATAAAATTAGATAAATGTAAATAGAGTAAATGTTCATAATTAAACTTGTCTGTTAGATTAAGACAATTTTTAATGTTAAACTTGTAAAAGATGAAAACAAAAACTAAGATAAAAAACTGAAAAAAGGGTTATGACTGTAAAATGTATTTCTAGTAGAAAAGGTTAAAAAGAAAACTTTTTATATAGAAAGAATTTTGTGTAGTGAGTTTTTGTCTGTAAGTTAAATGACTATATCAGAATGGGAGAGAAAGGGGACAAAAACTGGAGGATGTGAAGCATGTTGTTGAATGTTCAAGTTGTGTTACAAAAGTCTAAGAAAGACTTACAGGAATTGATCAAGTTAGTGTTCTGGAGCTGGTTGTGCTAACTTTGAATGTTATATACAGCAAAACAACTAGAAGAGAGGAGTCCCTCCAACTAGTCTAGATGGAGCCTCACATAGTTGTAAAGTTAGCCTGTGAGTCTGTCACGCCGAAAGCCAAGAGGACTGCTTCCATGGACTCACCAGGGCCTTGGTCCATAAGGATGGGCCAAGAAAGTCCTTTGTGATGGTGCTTTGGGGACTGGAGTACAACAGCCCTGCTCTAGTCACTCCAGAGGATGACTACTCTAAGTCAGACATTGTCAGCAGCTCCATGACCAGATGGGCAGAAAAAGGACAGACTGCTGCTGACTCATGGGACAGTTAGAGTGGCATCTGGTAGTAGGCTCTTTAGTCCTTGCCCCTGTTAAGTCCTCTATTAACCGTGTTTCTAATTTAACTTTTGGCTCTAGTTTCCTCAGTTTTCTTACCCGATCCCATCTTTTACAGGATGAAAGCCATTAAGTATTAGATACTAGTTACCGCTAGACCTAGAGCCCAAATATACCAGGCACTGCACTGCCAGGGTGACTCTCCTTAGCAGATATTTAAACAGACTCAAAAAGAAAAATAATATAGTGTCTATTTTGTAGGAAATTTTGTTATTTCCATAAGTACCTAACCAAATGCTGTTCTGCTTCTGTAAACTGCTTGCATTGTCTCAAAAAGTGTTGTATCACTATCTCCCTATAAGTGATTGAACCTGGTGGCTGCATCCCACGAACATTGGCCTAGGCCATCCGACCAGACACTACTGTGCATGAGCAACTGTGCCCAGCAACTAGAGACCATAGACTCAGCCCATCCCTGACTGGAACCATACAGAGCCAACAACATGGATCCATGATTGGCTCTACTATGTACCTGGGAAAGGGGGAAATGAAGGACCAGAGTGACTCCATTTTTTTACGGGGCAACTCCATTTTGTTAAACCCACGTTGCTGAGGATCAGCACCATTTCAAGGAGGCGAGCCGATCACATAGGAGAAGATCATAAGACCATCACCCCACCGGGGCTGGCCAATGATAAAAAACAAAGGAAATACCAGAGACCTGAAGTAACTTTCTTGCCAATCAGTAAAAGACAACTCTGCTTCTTGAAATCTACAGCCAATGTATAGCCGCCTGAGTACATTCCTCAGCACCCCTCGAACTTTCCCCTCAACAGCCAAATAGAAACCCAACCCAACTAACACTGGAGCTCTCAACTCTGACCCGCTGTGTCAGTGAGGCTCAGGGGTCCTGGCTCCAGCCAGAATAAAAGCGACTCTTGTGTGCTTGCATCAGAATCGGCTCCTTGGTGGTCTTTTGGGAATTTTGCGACTGGGGCACAACACCTTGGGCTCACACTGTGGTGCTGGTGCAATCGATAATTAGTCATTACGAGTGACACCCCTTCTACTTTCTTCCATGTGCTGGTTTGCACTGTGAATTCTACATGCCCACCTGCAGTCTGGCACGCTAAAGGCCCTCTACTATTTTTAGTTCTAAATCTTTTTTCCCAGCGCGGAGCTCAGTGTCTGTCATGGAGAGCGACTCTTGGAGTGGAATTCAACTGGCTGGAAGAGCAAAAGCCCTAGAAGGCTGAGGGTGGTGAGACCCATCATTGATTAGCATTAGAGCTTGCACCCCTGGGCCCCAGTGGAGTAGTCAGTAACTGTATAGAGAAGCCAGGGCTCCCAATCAGGCTGCAGAGGAGGTCCCCAAGGGGAAGAGTGTGACAGAGACCCCCTCAGGGGAAGAACAGAAACAATCGACTAAGGAAGGCCCAGGGCCCTGGAGCAGGTGGCACAGGAAAATGAGAGGTTTCAAGTTACAGCTGACAAAGAGGAAGTGGGCACCACAGGGGTGGGGGGTAGGGGGTGGTGCATTGTGTTGCTGGCTCCAGCGCCAGGCTCAGAGGGGGGTCCTGGCAACTGCACTGGAGCCTTAGGGTCTGCACACATGTGGTTCTCAGTACTTGGAGGGTGTCCCTGGACTCTTCCTCTCAGCTCCAAGGACACTTCTAGAAAGTTTCTCTGGTGGTCACCCCTCCCCCAACACACAGGCAAATAGATTAGTCCTTCCTGTTGCACCCCCTCCCATCTTTCCTCCATGCTGTCATTAGATCTTCACTTATGCCATCGTTACCCACACCCTCGCCTCCCTCACACGTTGAGCAGAGTTGAGAGCAGGGACATGAGGTAAGTTGCCTCCCTGGGACTCTGGCTTCACAGTTTACCCAGGCTGTGTGACTTAGGGCACATTTTAAACCTCTCCGTGCATTTGTAAAATCTTTGTTAAATGGAGATGGCACCTGGGACCAGCAGTTAGTGTAAGGGCTATGCCGCTGGACTCCCATGTAGTCGACTGTGGTTCTAGTCCTCAACCTGGTGACTTAAACTCATGCTAGGCGCATGTGCGTGCGTGCCCAAGAACCCGCGAAGAGAATGGAGGAGAAGGGATTGCAGCATGGCCATCCTCCCTGGGGGGTGATTTCTTGCTTTCTGTCTCTGTCTTTCTGGTGAGCGCAAGCAGCCTATAGCAAAAAACTCTCAAACAAAAACAAAAACAAAAACAAAAAATGGAGATGGCACCAGCAGCCACCCCGCTGGGCTGTTAGGGTGATGTGCATTGAAGCACACGGAGTGTTTAGAACTGTCCCTGACACACACTGTATCTTTTATTTTTAAATTTAATATAGGTGTGTGTGCTTACAGGGGTAGAGGGTGGAGAGAAAGTGAGACATCACCCCAGAGAGGGGATGGCCACACAACTATCCTTTCTCCTCTGTTCTCTCTCTCTCTCTCTCTCTCTCTCTCTCTCACACACACACACACACACACACACACCTGGTGTGGTTTCAAGCTGCCCAGTCTGGGACTAGAACTGCACAGTTGTCCTTTGGGAATCCAGCTGCCTTAACCATCACGCCACTGGCTGGCCCCTTAAATCTTGCTATCAGTATTCAGTATTACTTTTGGTTTTTTTTTTTTTTTTTCTTTTTTTGGAGAGGTTTTTGCTATAGGGCGCGTGCGCTCGCCAGACAGACAGAGAGAGACAGAGAGATAGAAAGCGAGAAATCACCCCCCAGGGGGGATGGCCACGCCGCAATCCCTTCTCCTCCATTCTCCTCTCGGGATCTTGGGCACGCACGCACACGCGCCCGGCGTGAGTTTAAGCCGCCGGGTCCGGGACTCGAACCGCGGTCGACTACGTGGGAGTCCAGCGACATAGCCATTACGCTAACTGCTGGTCCCTTCAGTATTACTTTTGTTCGAAGGCCGGGCCAAGTCCGTGTCCTGACCTCATGCCACAGCCTCAGTACAACACTCAGCACACTCAGTAAACGACTCATGAGGGGGTGCATATTTATATGTCTCCTGGTCCTAAAAAGATGGAGCCACGAGAGAACATGTGTCCTGGAAAGCTTTGTGAATTTTTTTTAATACAGATTTTTGTTATAGGGTGCATGTGCTTGCCAGAGAAACAGAGAGATGGAAAGTGAAAAATCACCCTGCAGGGGGAATTGCCATGCTGCAATCCCTTCTCCTCTAGTCTCCTCTCAGGATTCTAGGCACACACGCCGCACCCAGTGTGAGTTTCAAGCCACTGGGCCCGGGACTTGAACCACATGATGTAAAGTTCTTTCACTAAAGGTTGACAAGGTCATTATGTCTGCAGACTCTCTGAAGAGTTATCTCAAAATATGCCAATGAGGGCCCGCCGGTGGTGTGGAGGTTAAGGCAGTGGACCCTGAGTGGCCAACTGTGCTATTAGAGTCAACTGACGACTGGTTGCTTGAAAATCATGCTGGGTGTGGGACCAGCAGACGGCGTAGTGGTTACGTTGCTGGACTCCCATATAGCCAACTGCGGTTTGAGTCCTGAACCTGGTAGCTTGAACACACTGGGAACATACCTAAGATCCTGGGAGGAGAATGGAGGAGAAGGGATTGCAGTGTGGTCATTCCTCCTGGGGGGTGATTTCTCACTTTCTGTCTCTCTCTCTCTCTCTGTCTCTCTGGTGAGCACATGTGCCCTATAGCAAAAATCTCTCTAAAACATGCTAGCATGTGTGAGAAGAGACTGTGGTGTGGCCATCCTCCCCGGAGGTGCTTTCTTACTTTTCCTCTCTCTCTGTCTCTCTCTCTCTCTCTGGTGAGTGGCACACACCCTATAGCAAAAACTAAAACTAAAATGAAAAGCCCAGGAGGTGTATTTGGGTGGTGTATGCTGGTTGTCTGCCGCATGCTCTATGGACTAGTGGACTCCTAGAATGTCTGTTTGTCTCTGATGACAGCATGCATGGTCTGTGTCCTGTGGAACCTAACTGAAATGTGTCCCAGGAGACTTCTCCCTGCTAGTCCCAGTTCTGCCCTTGGGGCCTCAGCCACCTCCCGCCCCTTGCCTCGAAGTGTTTAGAGGACCCAGAAGCTCCCAAGTCCTCACTGACCTGTGAACTGGGGAGTGGGAGTGAGGGTCTGGGGCCAGTTCTGCTTGACATCTGGGCAGGAGGCCTGGGCTGGCTGGACATCTACCCCTGCCCAGGCTGCTGAGGGAAAGTTAGGGTGTGAGGACAATGGAGTCAGGTTTTAGTTAAACCGTGGCTCTCGGTGGAATCCCAGGGAGCCTGAATAATTGACGGTGTGGTCAGCTGCTGACCGCTGCCTTCCAAGCGAGGTGGAAATCGATCTGGTCAACATTTACTGCCCTGGCCCCAGGAGGCTGGGGGAGTCAGAGGTGAGAAACATGGCCCCCTCCTGAGTTCTAATCAAACAGAGTGAACCAGGGCGGCAGGGGACCAACCTGTGAGGCTCAGACCTGTCCTCTAGCACGGTTCCTTCTGCCTCCCATGGGGCTGGGAATCTGGTCCTCTCAGGGTGGCTGGATGGCGAAGTGCTGGGTAAGTCATCATGAGGATGCACGCGTGGGCAGGAGGGGAGCAGAAGAGTCTGACCTGCATGTCTCTACATCGGAAGTGCCTGTGGGGCAACCTGGACGAGAAGGTCCAGCTGCTGGATAATTGGATCTGACGCTGACGGGCAGTGGAAGTTTGGGAGTCTCTTGCTCTAAATGGTCCCGAAAGCTACAGGGACGAATGAGATTGTCCAGGGTGGACTTAAATTGAGGAGAGGGCCCTCCTGCACAGGCACTGGTAGGCCACTAACATTTAAGGTACGGCTATGAGACCAGCTCTGTGGCCTAGTAGCTAACGGAGCTGGATTCGACAAGGCTGACTGTGGTTCAAATCCTGGCCCTAGCACTTTGAAAAGTGGTTCATGTGTGTGCATGCCACAACAGGATGGAGAAATTGAAGAGAAGGGATTGCGTGACCATGCTTCATTGAGGGTGCTTTTAAATAAAACACATAGGATTGCAGAGAAAAACAGCTATGCCTGTTCTAGCCACTACTCTCCTGAGGGCCTTGAATGTTGAAGTGGTGTGAAAAGAGGTTCATCAGAGATTTGTTCCAAAGTCTCCGGGAAGATATAGGAAGCATGGCCTTGTTCTGGAGGCCGGAAGGTATTGGATCTGTCAGGCTGGGGCAGGAAGGTGGGAGAAGAGGAGGCCAGGTGAAGTAGCAGTACCAAGGCCACGCCAGTCCTGGTGCTTGGCTGCTGGTAGTGTTGGTGGACTCTGATGAACCTAAAAGAGTTGTTTGGAAAGTATCAGGTAGCACCTGCAATTGACAGGGAAACTAGAGAAACAGGTTTGACAGGAACCCAGAGAGTTCAGCCTGGTCAGGTGCCACTGGGAGGCTGTTGCCTACTAGCTGGTCACCTTGGCCCCCTACTGGCACCTCCAGTCATGGAGATGATGACCACACAGCACTAGATGTTGTTCCCCTGTGGCAGCCAAGAGTATGACTGACCTGTGTCTTGGTATCACTCTAAAGAGTCAAAGGTCTAGGAGGGTGATTCAACTTGGCCACACTGCAGGCTACGTGTCCATGTTCTAGCCACTGGGAGTAAACTATGTCTGTCTTGCTCGGCTTCTGCAGAGGGAGTCAGGGCTCCTTCCCTCCATCTTGGAGTTCCTCCAAATAGATGCTGGTTAACCAAAGTGATCGGGGCTCCTGACAGATGTGTGCGAACCTGTGTGAGTGACCGAGCTGTGTCATCCCTGAGAACTGTCTTTGGGAGCTAGGCTTGCAGTGGCATCTAGTGACATGTAAGTCTGAGGAGAAAGGCTCTTTTGTTTCCTCCCCAAATGGAAATACTGCTGGACTTGAAGCAGAGAACAGGGCCTTTCAGGAAATGAACCAGACCTTCCAGTTTCCTCTCAGTCACACTTTGGAAATGAGGACTGCTGACTTTGGACTGAGTTAGCAAGGACCCTGGGAGTCCTGAGGTTACCATGGGGGTGGGGATGAGGTGTGGGGTGTCTCCAGGCAGAAATAAATAGACCATAGTCAGATGCTGAACCTCAAGGTGGGATGTCAGCTACCAGTGTTTGCTGAGGCTCCCACCCTCAGCTCCTGCCATCAGACTATGAGCAGTGCGAGGGCAGGTCTTCGGTCTCAGCCACTTCTGCTCATGAAGCTCCCGGCCCGGGCACCAAGACCTGGCCAGCTACTTGTCAGTCTGTGCTTCCTTCTTGGCACATAGCCAGGCTACACTCCCCAGCCTCCCTTGTGGTTAGGTGTGATGTGTGACTTAGCTCTGACTGGGGGGAGCAAGGGCAGAGTGACATGGGCCACTTCCGGGCCTGACCCATAAAATCCTCCAATGTGCAATCCTCCAAATGCTTCCCTCATCCAGATAAAAACAGATGATGCTGAGGGTCGAGGGCGGGGTGTAGCCAGAGAAAGAAGGAGCCTGGGTTTCTGAGTCACCATGTGGAAGGCCATCCACCAGCTGGGAGCACCCGTCCCGTGAGCAAGAAAGGCAAGGCTGTGGGAGTTTCTCCACGGCAGCAGCTAGGGTGAGCTCTCAGAAAACGGCTGCGGAACCTTGTTGCTCTACGATCCTGGGCAACGCGCTGCCTGGAAAGGCCTCAGTTTCCTCAACCATATCAAGAGACTGGACCAGCTAGCCTCAAGAGACCACTTGTCCCACAGGAAGGAAGGATTTTAGCCACACACACACACACATTCACACTCACACTCTCACATGCTCTTGAGTTGGGGGTTGTTTCTATAGGGACAGGCCTGGAATTGCCTTTCTGGATATTTCTCACAAGCACCCACATGAGGACAGCATTCCAGAACCTGGTTTCTAACAGATGTCAGTGTAACAAAAACACACACTACAGACCAATAAAATGCAGTGACCAACCCTGGTGATAAAATGCTTGTTTGTGTGTATTTTTATAGCTTCCTGGATAACAAGCGGGATTGCATCCTGATTGGATGCCTTCGTTCAATCATCGTGCACACCCCCACGCTCCTCTCCATGCGGACAGCACTGCAGGGGGAGAGGAAGGGCCGCTTTTGTTCTACTTCACGGTCCTTGGGGACCAAAGGCCATCCTTGTCGCTGTTTTCCCTACTCCCGGGGCTGGTGAGAAAGCGAGAAGGGAGGGAAAGAAAGGGAGGAAAAGCAGAAGCTGCTGCAGGTGTTCTTTCCCACATTGCTGGAGTTCTTTTTCTCATTCTTTTTTTTTTTTCCTTTTCTTTTTTCTTTTTTAAATTTGCCAGAGGGTGTGCACTTGACAGAGACAGAGAGGAGAGGGAGAAAGCACCCTCCAATGGGGCATGGTCACACCATAATCCCTTCTCCATTTCTTTCTCCTTTTGGGATTTTGAGCACACACACACACACACACACACACACACGTGCCTGGCGTGTTTTTCAAGCAGTTGGATCTGAGACCTGAACCATGTGGTCAGTCATGTAGGATCCAGTCACCTTAGCCACCAGGCCACAGGCTGGCCCTCCTGGCATTTTCATGGAGCAAGTGGCTCAAGGAGGCTGCAGAGATGGGCTGGGCCATGCAAGCCCATGGAGCTTAATGACAGCTCACACTTAGGTGCCAGGCACTGTTCAACTTGCTTGCATACACTACTTGCTTAAACCTCATAATAACCTTTTTGGAGTGCCCCCCCTTTTGCTATAGGGCACATGTGCTTGCCCCCAGAGAGAGACAGTCTAGGGGAAAGTGAGAAGTCACCTCCCAGCAGGGTGGCCATGCTGCAATCCCTTCTTCTCCATTCTCCTTTCAGGATTTTGGGCATGTACACACTTATCTGGTGTTTCTTAAGCCCCCAGGTCCAGGACTCAGACTACACAGTTTGCCATGTGGATCCAGCTGCCTTAACCACCATGCCACTGACTGGCCCTGAGAGGCCTCCATTTTACAGAAAGGGAAACTGAGACACAGAAAGGTTGAGAACTTGCCCAAAGTCACACAGCCAGTGAGTAGCCGAGTGGGTGTTCTCACTCAGCCTGCTTTGGCGTCAGAGCTGCCTCTCTAGGCTAAAGGATTTTAATCCTACCCTAAAAGCAGAGAAAGGGCCAGCAAAGTGAACACAGGCTCCGTAAAGGTGGTCCTCAGCTGGGGCCCACTGGAGATGTCTGGAGACTTACTAATTTTTTTAGATTTTTGCCACAGGATATGTGTAATTGCCAGAGGGAGACACAGAGAGACAGAGAGACAGAAAGTGAGAAATCACCCCCGCGGTGGGGATGGCCATACTGCAATCCCTTCTCCTTCATTCTCCTCTTAGGATTTTAGGTACGCATGCACCCGAGCCCAGCGTGGCTTTCAAGTTGCCGAGTCCAGACTCGAACTGCAGAGTCGGGCATGGGAGGTCCAGTGCCTTGACCTCCACACCACCTGCTGGCCCTGGAGATAATCTTGTTTGTCATGAGTGGGAGCGTGTGCTACTGGGATCTTCCTCAAAGAGGGATGTTGCTAGTCTGTGGTGGGACAGCCTCCCACCGAGGAGCTACCCGGCCCATGTCAACAGTACAAGGGGAAGACACCCGCTCTGTGGTCAGCCAGGCCTGCCACCTCTGCCTCTCCCTATTTGTGTGGCCCTGGGCAACTGACTTCCCCTCTCTGGGCCTCAAAGGCCTTCCAGAACGATGGCTATGGCAATAAAAAGACAAAGCCGGACCTTCCTAGCTCTTCCCACCCCACTCTTGCCCCTGACCTTCCTAGCTCTTCCCACCCCAGCTCTGTGACATTTTTTGACCAAGAAGCAGAATGGAGCCCTTAAGAGTGAACCTAGGAGAGTTATGAGTTTATACTCCCCTGCTCCCTCCCGGCTGTGCCAACGTCTTCGGCTCCTCTAATTACTTATTTAAAGACTATCGATTCCTCGGGCTGCTGCTGGGAGGCCTCGCGGAATTGCATGTCTCGCAAATAGCAAGAGAGCCGTGGCCTAGCGACTGGGGCCGCAGCCTGACATAACCAGGCAGGGGGTTATTTTCGCCCAGGATGCTTGTGAAATATTCATGTGCTGATTTAAATACCGAGGATGTCAGAGCTGGAAAGAGCCAGAGAGAGATCATCTTTGCAAAGCTTGCCCTCATCCAGATAGGATACAGCCAGGTGTGGTGGGAGGGCGCCCGGCAGAGAGGGGCGCTGGCAGGTGCAGGTTCAAGACCGATACCAGGCCTCAGACTCAATGCGTGACTTCAGGCAAGTCACTCGTTCTTTCTGGGCCTTTAGTTCCTCATCTGTCCTGAGAAGAAGGGGGTTATGAGGCTGAAGATGGATATGTAAGAATAGCTTAGCACATAATAGGCCTACAAAATTTAATTGCATTTGAAGTCAGCACACTGTCTGAGCCTGAATTTCCTCCTCTGGAAATTTCCTAGGGCTTTTAGAGTTGTGTGAGATGATAGACATGAATACCTCATACCAGGGATAAAGTGATAGCCAACAAATGTGAAGAGTGTTTAATTACCATGTATCAGTGCCCAGCGTGTCCCAGGTATTGTGCTGTGTGCTTAAAAAGATGGCAGCAGCTCTCTGAATCTCCCAACAACTGTGGTGAAAGGTACTGTCTGAGCGCCAGTGGTGAGCTGGTAAACTGACCAAGGAAAGACTGGTTTGTAATGTGTGCCAATTTCCTTGGTGTAAATACTCCCACGATGGCCAATTTCAAGCTACTAACATGATGTCACTGAACACAGAATTGAGACGAGATGTGCATGCCAATGATAGATCTCTTTTTTTTTTTTTAAATTTTTTCTTTAATTATTTTATTTATCTTTATCCATTTATTTGTTTATTTTTATTTGACCATAGAGGGATAGAATGAGAGAGAAAGTGAGAAAGCAAGCTGCCAGGTCTGGGATTTGAACTGAGATCAGCCATGTGGGAGTCCAGCACCTTTAACCACCATGCCACCTGCCAGCCCCATCAATGATAGATCTCTTATAGAAGGGGAAACTGAGACTCAGAGAAGTTAACTACCTGCCCTAGATAATTGGCTGAACCAGATCTATTTGCCTCCAAAGCTCACCTCTTAATTGCTTCCGAAGGTTGAGTTGAATGGGGTCACTGAGGCCCAGAGATGAAAGTAACATGGATAAGGTCACACGCTGTGATGGGCCAGAACTAGAACAGGAACCCATCTCCTTTTTCCCAGTGCAGTGTCCTCATTGGGGATGTAAGCCAGGGCTGGGTCACCCAGGAAGGCAGCAGAACCACACATGCTTCATGGAGCAGCAGCTCCAGGCTGGCCCTGTGCCAGGTAATGATAGGCGACATTCTCTTATGTATCACTCACTATCCTTCGTAATCTGGGATGCAGGCCTTCCAACTGCCAGGTACCAGAGGAGGAAACTGAAGCTCAGATGGGTGAAGTGATCTTCCTAAGGCCACAGAGCCACATATGTTCCATTTTAGAATCTTTGCAAACATTTAACAAAGTAGAGACCATCATTGTACTCATTTTGTAGCCAAGGAAATGGAGCCTCAGAGAGGTGCCGTGACTTGCTTAAAGACACACAGCTCATATGTCCCAGAGCTAGGATTTGAACCTAGGTCTTTATGATTGAAAACCTACACTTACAGTTTTTACCCTGCAGGAGCCACCTTTTATTTCTCTCTTATTAGAAGGCCCCCGGGCACACAGTTGGAGGATAGAATGGAACGGGCATGTGTAGTGGGCCACCAACTGACATCTGCACACGATGAGAATTATTGACCCCATGTGACTGCCAAGAGACTCGGGCTGGAGAAGTAAAGGAACTTGCCCAAGGTCATAGATAGGAGAATAGTGGAGTTGGGATTGGAACCCAGGAACTTCCCAGTCCAGGGCCTCTGCACCATCCCACAGCTGTTTGAAGGCACTGGCCTTCACCTGCCCTCAGTCATTGTACCCCTGCTACTCCTTCAACTCTGGAGGTCTGCAGAGGACTTCAGAGCAAGGTCATTGGACAGCCCAGGATTCCAACACTTTCCCAACCCAGGAGGGATGTCCTTAAATGGCGTCAGGTCTATTGCCTTTGTGGTAGAAAGAAGCAAAAGGAAAAGGCAGGACTGCAAGGAAGACGGGATTCCTGCTTAACTCAACGCCATCCCCTTTGGCTGAGTCAGCGATGCCGAGAGGCCTCTCTGGCCTCGGAACAGAATTGCAGGAATCTGCAGATCCACTGGAATTTCTCTGCACTGGCTGGCACGGGAGGTGACGAGAGCAGAGGGGACGGCTGCTGTTTTTCATCCTTAGGGCTGGTTGCTTCCTCTGCCCACTCCCACCCTGCTTCTTGCCTGCATCTTTAAAAGGCCACTTGTCTCTGATTTGCACAGCACTCGATAGTTTAGAAAGCCCTTACAAAGAGCTCTTCGGTCCCCAAAGTGATTTATGATTTTGAAGTACTTTTTGCATTATAAAAAGCCAACCTACAACAGCGCCCTTCCTGCGGCAACGTTTACAAAACGGCCTGCGAGTCACAATGCATTCGATAGTTTGCAACATCCTTTGCGGCCACACCGCGCTTGCCTCTTCGGAGAGGACTGGAGAGTTTGCAAACCCTGGTCACACCCCTCATTTTATGTTAACTGTAGAATAGCTTTGTGATGACTGCTAAAAATACTATTTATCACTGAGTCACACTTACAGTGTGTCGGGCACTCTTCCGAGCACATTACATGTTAATGCATTTCACTGGCACAGTCCTGGCAGGTCGGGGTTATTATGCTCTCCATTTACAAATAAGGATGTCGAGGTACAACATGGTGAAATGTCTTGACCGAGATCACAGAGCTATTAAAGTAGTGGAGGCTGGGGCCAGCAGGTGGCACGGTGGTTAGGGTGCTAAACTCCCACATGGCTGACTACGGTTTGAGTCCCAGACCTGTGGCTTGCTTTCTCTCTCTCCCTTCCTGTCTTTCTTTCTCTTTGTCTCTCTCTGGTGAGCACATATGCCCTATAGCAAATTAAAATAACAATAATTAATTAATTACATAATTCTTAAAAATGAAAAGTAGATGGGGACCAGCAGTTAGCGTAATGGCTATGTCGCTGGACTCCCACGTAGTCGACCGCGGTTCGCGTCTCGGACCCGGTGGCTTACAACTCACGCCGGGCGCGTGTGCGTGCGTGCCCAAGATCCTGAGAGGAGAATGGAGGAGAAGGGATTGCGGCGTGACCATCCCCCCTGGGGGGTGATTTCTCGCTTTCTGTCTCTATGTCTCTCTCTGTCTGTCTGGCGAACGCACGCGCCCTATAGCGAAAAACCTCTCCAAAAAAAAAAAAAAAAAGAAAAGTAGAAGATCCTGGAGCCCAGCTTTATGTGTTGAGCTGAAGGCAGATTTTGTACCCATTTTTCAGATGAGGAAAAAGGCTGATGGCAATGGCCAGCTCTACCCTGCTCCCTGTGTGACCTCAGGTTGGTCTTGACATGTCTCTTGGCCTCCCTTTTCCTTCTCTGCAGGATCAAAGAGTCATCCCTGTCCCGTTCTCTTCCCAGCCCTGAGCAAACGTGAGGTGCGGTGGGGACGATGGCCTAGTAGCTGGAGGAGGGTCAGGCCTGAGCACCCACCTTTGCCGTGCTGCCTCTGCCAGGACAGGAGCCCATCCTCCACAGAGCCCAGAGACGTCACAAAGGCCACCCCCAGCCATTGAACGGAAGTTGGGACTGAGGCCCAGAGAGGAGAGAGACTCGTGGTCATGCAGAGAGTTGGGTGGAGAGGTGAGATTAGAATGTATCTCTATAATCTTCTCATGGCCCCGCTGGGAGTCTGTCTGGCTTCTGACCTGACAAGGCCTTGGACTGTTCATTCCTTCACTCAGTCAACAAATGTTTCCTAAGCATCTACCATGTGCGAAACTCTGAAGGGTCTAACTGTGGTCCTGGCTCAAGCTGCGTTGTCCAGCAACAGCACTGCCACGTATGGGCACTGAACCTCGACCGGCAGCTCGTCCATGCAGGGATGAAAGTGCAGAATACTCAGTGGACTTTAGAGACATAGGAAAAAGATATTTCAATAATCTATTATTATTATTATTATTGCCAGCAGGTGTGTGCATTTGTCAGAAACATGGAGAGAGAGGAGAGGAGAAGGAAAAAGCATCCCTAGTGGGAAGTTATCTCTTCTCTTCCATTTCTCCCTCTTTCTGGGACTTTGGGCAAGGATGCTCACAGTCCAAGAGTGTCTCTCAAAGTGCTGGAGCTGGGATTCAAACCATGCAGTCAGCCGTGTAGGATCTGGCTCCTTTAACCACTAGGCCACAGGGCCAACGCCATTTTAAAAAAACTTAGTTACATGTAGAAATGGTATTTAAAGAATATTAAATAAAATAAACTTCATCTGTTTTCCTTTACTTTGTAAAGAAGTGGTTACTAGAAAATTGAAATTTGGACTGGCTCGGTGCAGCGGTTAATGCCTTGCTCACGTACAGCCAGACTGAGGGTTTGGTTCCTAGTTGTCCTATACGCCCTGGCCAGCTGTGTGCAGTGTGAGCTGGCTGGGATGACCGGGGGTGTGGGGGGGTGTGGGAGGTCGTGGCAGAAGACTCTCTTCAAGTGCTTGACTTTCTATATCTGTGTCTCTCACTCTCATGAAAGAAATAAACTTTAATAAAGTTAAAATGAAAAATTGTGGCTGGGACCAGCCAGTGGCATGTTGGTTAGTGGTTGGATCTCATGTGACTGACTGAGCAGTTCAAGTCCCAATCAGGGCAGCCTGAAAAACATACCAGCGCTTTTGTGTGTGTGCTCGAAATCCCAAGAGGAGAATGGAGAAGAAAGGGTCGGGGTGTGGCCATCCTCTGGGGGGTGCTTTCTCACTCCCCTCTGCCTTTCTCAGTGAGTGCACATGCCCTACAGCAAATTAAAAAATAAAAATACAATGTGGGCTGGCCCAGTAGCCTAGGGTAGAGGGACCTGGGTCCCTCACGGCTGTGGCAGCTTGAAAGACACTGAGTGCATGTGTAGGTGGAGAAATGCAGGAGGAACTGCAGTGTGACCACACTGTTGGTGAGGTGCTTTCTCCACTACCCCCCCCCCCCCATTCTCTATCTTTCTCTGGGAGTTTATGCACCCTCTGGCAATTAAAAGAATTAAAATTGCACCAGTGGCTGATACAATATTTTCATTGGGCAGTCCTGGTCTGGAGGGAGGGCCTGGAGTGAACCAATAGCCCCTCATGGCCTGGCCTGGCCTTCCTCACTCACAATGGCCAGTGCAAACAGGCTGAGGCCACCTGTGGACAGCAAACCCAGAGCTCGATGAGGGTCTGAGAGATGGAGCCAATTTCTTTCCCGTTTCCCTCAGTTTCCCTGCTGGGGCTCCTGAGTCCCTTCGGTCTCTCCATTCTCCTCCCAGAACCCCAACCCAGCTTCCCTCCAGGCCCACCTCACCCCAGCCCCTCCAGACCGTCCTCAGCAGAGCCAAGGTCATTTCTCACTGCACTGCCATCACCCAGCCCTGCCGTTCATCAGAGAGAAGGCACTGGCTCCCCCTTGCCACCGAGGAGACCTCTCCTGGGCCCTCCTAAGTGGCCGAGCACTCAGGGGCACCGATCTGTAGCCACAGTGCCTGCTGCGGGTCCTGGTTCCGCCCTGCCCAGCTGTGTCCCCCAATGACCCACAGTTGGGCTATGGGCTTGAAGGGAAAGCAGAGGAGGATCTGACCCACTGAGGAAACAGAGTCTTCCCAAGTTTACCCGAGGGGGTAAATAACTAGAGGGAACCGTGTCTTGGCAAAGGGAATGGCAGGAGCAGAGGCAGACAGCTCTTATCCTTGCAGAGGTCCTGAGAGAAGGTCAGCGTGGCTGCAGCCCAGAGAGCAGGGGCAATGGCAGGAGGGGGGCTCTGGCCAGAGGCTAGACCACAGGACCTTGACAGCCACACCGAGGACTTTGTTCTTTGTCTGGGGGGCCACAGGGAGCCATGCAAGGTGTGAGAGGGCAGTGCCTGGAAGCCTCAAGCTTTCTTTGGTCTTAGACAAGACCCGCGAGAGGCAGAGCCTGAAGTTGGCTTTCTCTTCTCCCAGAAAGATGGGCTACAGCAGGGCGTGGCCTCTCCTACCTGGCAGAACTTTCTGGAACCCCAGCACCCCAGCTTCCTTGCTCCTTCACTGTGTGATTGTGTGATGTACGCCAAATGACCTACCACTCCCGTAGAATGGGGATAACGGTCGCGATTGGCCGAGGGGGTTTCGGAAGGCTTCGTGACGTCACATTTGAAAGTGCTCAACACAGAGTAGGTCCACAAAGGGTCGTCCCATTTCCTTTCCCTTCCTGAGCACCCACACGCCCCGGCCTCCCCACCTGTCCATCGCAGCGGCCCCATTCCTCAGGCAGCAGGAAGCAGGGCTGGAGGAGCGCGGCTGCACGTCAGAGTATTTATAGCCGTGTGCTGTCAGCCCCTTGTTTTTCGGTTGCATATATATTTTTACATTCGCCACCGTCACACATGGTTTCTCGGTACAGTTGAGAAGCGGCGGGGGTGGAGGGTGGGGTGGATGGATGCAGAGTGGCAAGTGTGGGAGGTGGAGACAGATGGCCCAGGACAGCACCGAGAACCCAGCCGGGGTCGTGTCTCTCCCAGTTCCAAAACTATCCATGGCTCCCACTGCCCCCTGCCCGCAGTCCAGGCTCCTTCTCTGTGGCTCCAGGACAACAGGAGCAGGTCCCTGCACTCTGGTGACATTTCTTGCCGCCGGCTCTCTCTGCCCCCATCTGAGCCACTTCTTCCTCTGAGTCTGTATAACGCAGGGGAAAGAGAGCTGGGCTTAGCTCTCCTGGTCGCCAGCGGTGCGACCTCAAGCAAGTCCCTTTGCCTCTCTGAGCCCACGTTTTCTTTGCTGTGATACGGGAGCACTAAACCCAGCCTCATGGCTATTTTTCGAGGCACTTGCATCTCATGCTTCCAGGCCTTTGCACAAGCTGTTCGCTCTGCCGGGCACGCTCTCCTTCACTCTGCCCCATCTGCACTCAGAGAAGTCCTTGAGGGCCAGCCCCAGTGCCACCTCTTCAGGGAGCCCTCCTAGCCTCCTGCTCCCTCACACATCCCATCCTCTTGTGGTGGGGACAGCAAGTTCTTTGTACCAAGATTCTCACTCCTCGAGAGACAGATTGCACACTCCTTGTTTATTAAACTAGCTGCATCCTCCCAGGCCAAAGCCTTCCTGTGTTCCCTTCTGTCCTCACACCGGCCTGCCTGGGCAGGAACACTGTGTCCCCAATCTACAGATGAGGAGGGGGAGTGATTCCACGACTGCCTCCAACCCAGGACTTGAAACTCGAGGGCTGTGATTCTGACTCTGCGCTGCGGGAGCCTCCCCTCCTGCCCTGCGCCAGGTGGCCTGCCTTCGGACTAAATGGTCCTCAGAGCCTTGCCTGACCACCGCGGGTCCCCTCCGAGGCCCGGCAGCCAGCAGACCAGCCTCCCAGGCTCTGACCGCCCTCTTCCCGGCTTGGGAGCCTGGGGTCCCCGACACCCTGCCTGCCAGGGGCCAGGCCCTTAGGGCTGGCTGCTCACCCGCAGCCGGGGCAGACTGCAGTGAGTAGGGCTGGCCAGGCCAGGGCACTGTTGCTAGGCAACGGCAGCAAGGACTACGCTCTGAGAGGAGAGAAAGAGCTGGAGGTGTAGCAGGTGCTGACGGGAGGGAGGGCCGCCACCCTCTCTACCTCTGAGACCGACCCCTCACCTTCGCTCCTTCTGTCCCGTCAGGCTGTCACTGTCGCTCACCGTGTCTCTCACTCGCTCATTCACTAGTCCACAACTTATTTGTTTACTTGCTCTCTGGCCCATCGCAGCTTCCGCACTTACTTCTTAGCTGTGTCTCAGTTTCCCCCTCTCCGAAATGGGTCGTGGTGACAAGGCCCGGAGTGAACGGTTTCAGTGTTTGCATCCGCGGTATTTCCGAGGCACCAGTCCTGTGCCTAGTGTCACGGGAAGCTCTGTGGTGGAGGGGAATGGGCACCCCGTGTAGTAGGAGAGACGGACAGGACCACGGAGGGCACCAGCATGGCCTTTGCCCATCCCCGGGGCAGATTTCCTCCAGGTATTTCCAGAGCGCAATAGGGCGACCCTAAGGCCATGGGACTGCCTCCCGGTCCTTTGCTTACCAATTCAGTACTTTTGGCCAACACATTTAACCCCTCCTGACCTTGACTTTTCTGTCTGCAAAATGGGATAATAGCAGTCGTGATCTTACTGGATCTAGCGGGGATAAAACGAGACCACGTCTGACCTTTTCTGGCCTCAGGGTCTGCCTTCAGCATGTCGGCGGTTATTGTGCTATGCTGGGAGTCGAGGCTCCCCAGGGCTCCACAAAACCCGCTGGCAGGACCAGCTCTCCTGTTCCTCTCCGTGCTCCGCCTTCCTGGGCTGCCTTTCTCTTTCCACCTCCACTGGTCCTCCTGCTGTTCCTTCCTCCTGAAATAACCTCTCGTTATTTCTCCTAAAGCTCTGATATGGCTCTGGGAAGCTTCAGGTGCCAGCTGGGATGGCTCACAAAGTGGGCCTGGGGGTAGAGTTTCAGTAGACCCTCCCACCTCCTGCGGCAGCCAAGGCCCCAGGACCCCGTCTCCTTGGAGGGGTCAGGTCGGTTGGCTGCAGCCTGTCCGAGCCAGCTGGCTCTACTGGGTCCTCAGTCACCATTTTCTCTTAGGCTCTGTCCCCTGAGGCCAAGCCCATGGGGCTGTCTCTGTAGGTTTTCTGCCTCGCAGCTCCCTGGGGCCTGGAGAATAGCCCCAGAGAGACTGTCCTTGTTCCATTGCTCACAGCATCCTGGGCTGCTTCCCCCAGCTCTTAGCACCAGGCGATGTGTTCACTTTTGGTGTTTGTTTAACATTGGGCTCCTCTGCCGGCCTGAACTCACTGCGAGGGCAGCTGGTCTGTGGTTCTCAGTTTCCAGCACCCAGCCCAGACCTGGTACACGAAGGATGTGGCACAATGGTTGCCTGGGTGGATGGGTGCAGGGTGCATGAATGCATGGGTGTGTGGGTGCATGGATAGATGAGTGGAGAGATGCATGGGTGTATGGACGCATGGATGCCTGAGTGGGTGCATGGGTGGAAGGATGCATGGATGAGTGGATGGGTGTATGGACTGATGGGTAAATGGATGCATGGGTTGATGGGTGCATGGGTGGACAAGTGGATGGATGCATGGGTGCTGGGTGGATGGGTACATAGATGGACGAGTGGATGGATGCATGGGTGCTGGGTGGATGGGTACATAGATGGACGAGTGGATGGATGCATGGGTGCTGGGTGGATGGGTAGGTGGGTTGAAGGGTGGATGGGTTGAAAGATGGATGGGTTGAAGGGTGGATGGAAGAACTCACAGTGAGGAGCACATGGTGAAAGTGGCCTTCATTCTTCCTTATATATGGACAGAGCGTGGGAGACCAAGTCTCAGAAATCCTGGGGATGGGTCTCAGCTACGTGAGCCCAGACAAGTGGTCCCTTTGTGGGCCTCAGTTTCCCCACCTGTGCCATGTCTACCCTGCGAAGATGAGTGTGATAATCAAATGATATAAATTGGGTGGCCCAGAGAGACTCGGGGGGCTGGGTCCCTGTTGTACAGACCTCTGGACACCTCACCGCTCTTCCTCTGCCTCCCCTGCTGCCCTGGACAGGCACTGGGACTTCAGGAACAGCGAGTTCCTTTATGGGCCTCTCAGGAGACTGGCCCCCGCCTGAGCCCAGGCCCTACAGAAGCGCAGCATAGCCCAGGGCTTGGACGCAGGCTCTGCCATGGCTGGGGCACGAGGTGCCTCTGAGCCTCACATCCTCATCTGTAAAACATGCCACTGCTAACTTTCTGGGGGGCAGGGGGCCATGAAGTTGGCCCCGTAGTTGGAGCCCAGGACACTGTCCCTGCCCAAGCAGTGCAGCTGCTAGGATTTTTCTTACCATTCTTGGTTCAGATTTTGGTTCTTCCATAAAAAGGGACCTGTTTAGGTGTTTTCAAAAGTGACCTCCCTGTGAGCGAGACTGTGACTCCGACTTCCTGGCTGACTCGGTTGCTAGTCCGGTCCAGTCTAAACCATCCCTCTGTTCTGTCTCAAATGGTCCTTGGCTTTCCATGGGATGCTTGGGCTCAGTCTGGTCAGGATCAGGGCTCATTCTGGGACCAGGATCTGGGCTAGAACTGTGCCAGAACAGAGGCTCGGCATGCGGGGGAGTTAGGAATCTGTGGGTGACCTGGACCGGCTCTCATTTAATGGCGGCAGTGCTCCATCTGAGCCAGGCGTCTTAGCTCATGTTTCTGGAAACAGAAACAGACTCTGAGCTGGAGGCTGCATGCAGGTTTACTGGGCAGGCCCTCAGGAGGGCCACCTGGAAAGTGACTGGACAGAAGAGACGGACCCACAGAGCCATTGGAACTGAGGCCCCTGTGGGCACCTTTGGAGCTGGCAGTCTTTCAGAGTTGCTCGAGGTGAAAAAAGGGAGCCAGGCCTTTGCAGCCCACACAGGCAGGCGCTGGCCTCAGTGAGAGTTGGCGGCCCACGTGTGCAGCGGCCTCGCCCTGAAGGGGCCCTGAGCACACAGAGTCCCCTACAATCAGCCTAGGCTGCTGGCTCAGACCTGGATTTCGGCAGGACCCTGGGAGTGAAGGAATGAGACATAAAGATTTAATGTCCCCACTGGGCAGGACCTTTGTCCTTGGCACCCAGTACAGAGCTTGGATGGCAACACAAGCCTTGGTCCACAGATGAAGGACGACGAGGAGGTGTGAAGTGGGGCCTATGCTCACTCAGTTGACTGGCCAGTCAGCTTCCTCCAGAGGCTCAGAGAGGGTAAGCCACCTGAGTGAGCTCACACAGCTGCTCAGGGCAGAGTCAGGGCTGGAACCGCGACTGGCTGAGTCTAGAGTTTATATTCTCTCAGCAACCTCAGACTGTGAGCTTATTAGAAAGCGAAAGTTGGGAACAGGGGCAAGAAAGCTCCTCCTCCCAGTTCCCGGAGCAGGCCTCTGGAGCAAGGCTCAGCCCGTCAACTCGGGCCGCCTCTAGCTGGCCTGCCAGGACCCATGCCCAGGGGAGGGAGCGGCATCTTGCGGGCGGGCGGCCCTTCTTGGGTAATGAGGCCCAGCCGGCGGTTTGCAGGCCTTACAATGGTGAATAATTCATTTGCAACCAAGTCTGGGAATTAGAAACCGTTACTGGATGATTTATTTAACAGGGGCGGCTGCTGGGGAAAGGAAAGGAGGACTTTGAACTATAAAAGGGAAGTACATGTCTTGAAGATGGATTTAGAGAAGCCCATAGACTGGGGTTTCAATTCCAGCTTGCGTACCAGCGGCGTGACCTTGAAAAAGTGTCCTGACCTCCCTGTGCCTCAGTTTCCCAGTTAGTAAAGTCAGGACAGTAATAGAATTGTCAGACTGATGAAATGAATTTGAATTTGGAGAAAACTTCAAATCTGGCCTGGCTCATAGTAAGTGCTCAGTGTTTGTTGAATGAAAAAGTGAAAGCTTATAAATGATAATAGGGACCGACTTACTGAGCATGTACTGCATTTACGGCAGGTCCTGTGCTAAGAGCTGTGTGTGCACCGTCCCACAGCACTCACGTAAAATGGGTGCTGTTCGCCGGGCGCGTGTGCGTGCGTGCCCAGGATCCTGAGAGGAGAATGGAGAGAAGGGATTGCGGTGTGACCATCCCCCCGGGGGGTGATTTCTCGCTTTCTGTCTCTCTGTCTCTCTCTGTCTGTCTGGCGAGCGCACGCGCCCTATAGCGAAAAAAAATCTCAAAAAAAAAAAAAATGGGTGCTGTTATCACATCCAGTACAGATGAGAAAACGGAAGCACAGTGGGGTTCAATAACCCACTCAAGCTTAGCCAGATAATCCTAGTGAACCAGGGACTTGAACCCTGATCTGAGCCAGGTCTCTGACTCCAGGCTGGTGCACTTATTCACACTCTCATACCAGCTGGTGCCTAATACACACCAGGCTCTTATCCTCCTTAAAAAAAATAAACTGCTCCCTTTCCTCTTCCCCCAGGCGTTGGCAGTCATGCCTAGATTCTAATAACAAACCCAGCAGGTGGTCAGGGAAGGCTCAGGCCCTCTTTGTCAGAGGAGGGATGAATCATTCGATGTCCCACAGCCTCGGATAGAAGCAGGTATAGGACCAGCAGTTGGCCCAATGGCTATGTTGCTGGACTCCCACATAGTTGACCGCGGTTCAAATCCCAGACCTGGTGGCTTAAACTCACGCCAGGCGCATGTGCGTGCGTGCCCAAGAGGGGAACAGAGAAGGGATTGTGGCATGGCCATTTCCCCTGGGGGTGATTTCTCACTTTCTGTCTCTCTGTCTCTCTCCATCTGTCTGGCAAGTGCACGCACTCAAAAACCTCTCAAAAAAAAAAAATTAAAAAAAAAAAAAAAGAAGCAGCAGCAGGTTTCTGGGGACCTCTAGGAGTGACCACAGTGTGTCCAGAGCAGCTCAGCCCCAGGAACGTCTGCTCATCTCCCCCCTACACCACGCTCCCAGGGCACAGAGGTCGCGTCCTGCCATCTTGCCTAATTCACAGAAGGGCCTTATTAAAGAGTAGGAGGGAGCCGGGCAGGAAGGGGGGGGGGATTCCTAAACCCACATAGAAGATGGACTGTCTTCTCCCATCGCCTTCACCCCTGCCATAGCTTTTCCCAGCCGCCATTAAACACACCCTGAACACATGCACTCCTGCTGGGGGGAGGACAGTGTGACTGCCGACTGGGTTGGGTGCAGGGGCAGCTGTGTCCCCCCAACCCCCCAGCAGCCGGGCTTGCAGTGAGTTAGCCTGGCTCTTCCCCTCAGCTGCTGTCCTTGGCCTCCCAGAGCAGGCGGCACTTTCCAGAGATGCGGCAGCGTCTCTGGGCGCTCCATGCTGCCCTTAGCACCCGCAGGGCCTGGTGTGAGCAAGGGATGGCCACTAGTTTGCACAGACTGTCTGCTGTGGGTGTCCACTGTGCACATATATGTGTGCCCTGACTGTGAGTGGGATGCTGTAGGGGTGCACTGAGGGGAGCTGAGAGTCTTGCATGCATTCTGGGTCTGTCCGTACTTACCTGCATCTGTGGGGGGCGTGTTCCAGGTGGGTGTCTGCGTTGGTTTTGAAATGGTAAGGTGTGTGTGTGTGAGCACGCGTGTGTGTGGATGTGAATAATCTTCTGTATGTATTTGGGTGCCCTGGAGGACACTGTGTGGAAGTGCACACACATCTGTCCAGGCAAATGTGCTTCTGTGTGCATGAGCACACTGTGTGTTTGCAAGGTCCCGTATGTACAGGTATTTGCCTATTTGGGCCTAGGGAGAATTGCCTGCGTGTGTATGTTGTTTATGATGTGTGTGTGCTATGTGATATGAGTTATGACGTGTGTTACTGTGTGTGTGATATGTGTATAATACATGCGTGTGTGGTGTATGACGGGTGGGGGGGGTTGGCTGTGGTGTGGACATGCATGAAATGTACAGAGACAGGTTCAAGCTCGGGAATCAGGTGTCTCTAAATTCTGACCTTAGGGGCCGGTAAGTGGAGTGTTGAGGCACTAGAATTACGTATGGTTGACCGTGGTTCGAGTCCTGAACCTAGTGGCTTGCCTTCTCACTTTCCCTTTCTCTCTCTCTTTAAATTAAGAATAAGTAAATTTTAAAAATTGATCAATAAATGTCGGCCTTGCCATATGACCTTGGGTTAGCTGTGCCTCTTTGAGCCTCATTTTCCCCCTCTGGGCAGTAAGAGTGTGCCGATCACGTGGGCCTCACATTCGGGGTGCTCGAGTGGGCCGAGGAGGCAGAGTTAGGCTGGCCCTGTGGGAGTTGCTGGCGCACATGGTTCCAGGTTGTTCAAATCCTGTCTGCATTATTTTGGACCTGCGTTTTCTCTTCCCACCAGATTTAGTAGGAAGAGGGTTTCCTGTTTCGGAGTCTCCATTTGTTATTCTTTCTTTGCTGTCATAAAATTTTCAAAGATCGTGCCATTTAGACTTGAGTAGAGATGCCAATCACTTCTGCAAAAATTGTGCTTCTGCCAGGAATTCCCTCCCGTGCAGCTGGGCGATCCTCGGTGAGTGCCAGGCTCCGTCCTTCCAGACTCCCCACTCTCTGGTGGCATCTAGACTCCCTCATGGCTCTCTCGGTCCCACCCTTGACCCTGACAGGCTCTCCCTGCCTCCAGGCCTTCTCCTGGGGCTCCCTCTGCCTGGCCCTGTCCTGCTGTCCCGCCCCTCCCTGCCCATGTCCTCTGTCTAGCTCCCAGAGGATTCAGAGCAATCCCCTGTCCAGCCTCCGCCTCCCCGCTCTCTCCCTGGACCAACCTGACCCTGGGCCTGGGCTGAGACTTGGCCTTGATCCTGGGCTCAGCCTAAGTCCGACTCCAGCCCTGACTAAAGACGTGTACCCCGACTCCACACAGACCGAGGGCAGCCCCAGGCTCCTTAGCTAGAATCACGGCTGGGGAGAGCCTGGGCTGGGGACAGATCTTAGCCCTGCTCTCGTTTCTGCATCCGTGTCCCCGCAAGGCCTTGCCCCTGAAGCATGGCGGTCACTCACACTCTACTTTCACCCCTGTCACTCCCAGCACCAGAACATTCCTGGGGGTGGTGTCCCAGGATGGGGTGGGAACTGCCTCCCCCCAGCTCTGTAGGAAGGTCCAGAGGGCTTGGAAGGACCCCCTGCCCTCTTCCCGTGGAGTGTCCACTCCTCTCCCAGCTTGGCTGCAGCTCTGGGGACCAGTTTGGCTTCTGGCAGTGACGTGACCTTAGGTGAGTCACTCACCTCTCCCCAGTGGAGCAGGGAGAGCAAGGAGCCGTCAGTCCCTCCGGCTGTAGCCCTCGGCCCCTGCTCCCACCCCCAGCAGGCCCCTCCCCACCTGCCAATCGAGACTGGAGGATGCCATATCCCTTAGACAGTTGAAGCCACTAGACAAGGGCCAGGCCTGGCAGGACCCCAAGAGCTGCCACCTGAGCATCACGATGGTCCGGCAACCTCTGGGAAGGGAGGAGGCTGGCAGCCAGCGGGGAAGGGAGCTGAGCCTATCCTGGAGCGCCCTCTAGTGTCTCCAGAAGGGCCTGCAACCATGTTCCCGGCAAGACATCTCTGCCCTCTCGGGAGACCAGGCTGAACCCCCAGCGTATGCTTTGGCCTTCTTCCTCTTTCTCGGTCCCAGTGGACACCACGCCCTGTTGTTCTTGTTGCTCTAATGCCCTTCCCTGCTCATCACGCCCACCCGCCCCATGTTAATCCTGTGACCTCTGAGTTACCCCTTCTCCTCATCTTGCAATGCGTCTCCACACTCCTTCCAGAGAGAGCTCTGCCACATGTAGACCAGACCATGTCACCCCCCTGCTTTCCCCTCTTCCATGGCTCCCCAGTGCCCTAGGACATGGTCCAACCTCACAAGCTCTGTCCTCTACATAGTCTGTCGTCCCCCGCCATCACCGCTCTTTCACATCCTGGCCTCAAGTGATACTGACCTGTGTGCAGTTCCCGAAGGCACAGTGCTCCTCTGTCACCTGACCTTTGCCCATGCTGGGCTCGCAGCCAGGTGTGCCTTCTGCTGCTCCCCCTGGAAACTCCTGTCCCCCTCCAAGGTCCTACCTCCTCTGGGAAACCACACTCAGGCCACTGCCTCTCTGTCCTTGGGGCGCCTAGTGGGTGCTGAGCTGGTACCTCCTGCATCACCTGTGGGTCTGCTTTTCACTAGACATGAACTCCCCAGGGGCTCAGGCTTAGTTCTTTTTTGTGCATAAATTGCCTACTATGTGCCCTGCTGTAGGATGGATACAGACGTCTACACTGAAGACTAGGACAGGGTGTAATCAGTGTGGGGCTCTGAGGAAAGTCCAGGGATCTGCAGGAGCTTGGAAGAGGATCTGGCCAAGGCTGAGTGTGGGGTGGGGTCTAAAAACTCTTCTCCGAGGAGGTGAGGCCACAACAGAGTCTGGGAGGCCCGGCAAGGTGGCGGCAGGCTCCCGGCCAGGTGGGGAGAGATGGGCGTTCCAGGGGGCAGACTGAGGAGCTCTTCAGCTGTGAATTCGCTGGGGTGGGGAGAGTGCCACTGACAGGGAGGGTAGGGGGAGGCAGCGGGGTTGGGCGATTAAGGACTTGGCGGCATTAGCCTGGCCTGAGGGTAACTAGGATGAACAGCCAGGGACTTCACTCGGGGTTTGGGAAAATCCTTCTGGCCATGGATGTATTACCCAGGGCCCTCCTGGGAGCTGTTTTGGGAACCTGGGGGTTTTCAGTGATCACAATGATGGGCACCACTGGCAGCGGGCACTGGGGGGACCTGGGATGCTGGTTAAGGCGGTCCGCACCAGCCGTGGTCCCACCTGCCGTTTGACTTTTGAATTTCCTGCCCAAAACACCTGTTTGTAATTATTGAAGCTGGGCCCAAGTTGGGCTTGCACGTGCACAGAAGTTTTTCTTTTTGTTTGCTTTGCATGGTTTTTCACACACCAATGACATCTTTCGTGGACACTGAAGAGTGACCGCGCCTCGTCTTGTTTGGAACCTTACCTAGCGTCGTCACCGTTTCGGAAACCACAAGCATGATGCCAACCCTGCCAACAGCACTCCCTGTTCTAGGCCAAACCGTTGGTAGGAAGAGCAAGTGCCCCAAACCGGGTGATATATGAAAATAGAGGTTCAATTGGCTCACGGTTTGGAGGTCCCAGGTCCGGGCCCACCCATATTCAGCCGGCGTTTTGGGGAGTCCGATCACACCGCATGCGGCAGGGCAGAGTGGCCGTCTGTGCTTCCGAGCGCCTTCCCTCCCTCATAAGCCCGCCAGGGGGCGACCACGTTCAATCAGCGATCACTCCCAAAGGCCTCGCGTTCCCCACCAGGAAGGAATGAAAGGGATTCTTGGGGCACACGGAAGTAGCTCCCTCCTTATCCGTCTGCTTTTGTGGCCGCACAGCCGAGGGATTCTATGTCTAGGCACAAACGTCTCATTATTTTCTTATGCCTGCTCGTGTAGTTGACGAGAGTACTTCCAATTTGAAGTACATATCGTCTTAAATTACTTCCCTTATTCATTCATTTAACCAATGCTCCTTTAACTCTTAACATGTGCCAGACCCTGTTCTAAATGCTTTACAAATAATTAGTCATTTGATCCTCGTAACGACTCTGCAGTAAAGTGCCCTCATTATCCCTTTTTACCAGGGAGCTCACTAAGCACAGAGAGGGAAAGCAACTTACCCAAGGTCACACAGCTGGGCAGTGGAGAAGCCAAGGTTTAAACCAGCGTCTACGCACGTCAGCCCTGGCCAGTGCTGTCTCCCTATAATATCTCAGCCAGGGAAATGGCTTTTCTTTTGGAAATTAAATGCATGTGTCTGTCCTGTTTCATCTCAGGATAATAAGGGATGAGACAAATGTGCGTTATGAAGGGGGTCTAGACGAGGTTAAGAACCAGGGGGTGAATAGCTCATGAAGGTTGTCACTGAAGCCTGGGTGTGGACACGTCTGCCCAGGGAGGAATGTGCTGTGACAGGGCAAACCCCAAGGCACCCAACATTTTGGGGGAAACGAGTGAGGAGTGGTCAGGAAAGTAGGCTAGAAACCAGGGAGCAAGGTTGAGGAGGCCACAGGGAGAGCACGGGTGGCGGCAGGAGGCCTGGAAGCCCTGGCCAGGGCAAAGCTGAAAGCCGCCCTGGGCGTGGCCACAGAGGAGATGGCGTCACCTGAACAACCAATGCGGCCTCTGCTGGGGCTGGGGTCGGTCTCACCCGAGGCCCCAGTGCAGGAGAGAGAGGACAGAAACGCCCAGCCTTGTCGGTAAGGGGACGAGCTATGGAGCGGAGTGCTGCAGCAGTGAAAAATCCGCGGTCCGGCTTCCAAAGAAAACCCCCAAGAAGAACGGATGTCATCGGTGCAACGATCTGCTCAGTGCCGAAGGTGGAGCTGGCGCGTCCTCCATGTGGTCGGCACTCACTGCGTGCGTTCTCTGCAGCGCCAGAGGGCCAGCCCATGGCGTGGTGGTGAAGGCAACTGGATCCCGCATGGCTGACTATGTGGTTCAAGTCCTGGACCCGGCAGTTTGAAAAGCATGTCGGTGTGCCCAGCTTCTGAAAGGCAGGAGAGATGGAGAAGAAGGGGTTGTGGTGACCATGCCCCATGGGGGTGTGTTCTCATTTCCCCTCTGTCTCTCTCTGTCTCCTGCAAGTGCATGCGCCCTTTGGCAAAATTTGAAAAGAGAAGAAAAACCACAAGGTGTCCCACAAAGATGAGCGTTGAATATGCGCACACCAGAAATCAGAATTAAAAGGAAAGAGAGCCCCGGCCTCTCTCCTCGGCCCTCCAGCTGTCCTCCCAGACCAGCCCAGACCAGCCTTATGGGACGGAGGGAAGGGACCGTCAGTCAGGAGGGGAGCGGGACAGAGGCTGGTGCTGGGGAGGGCCTAGGAGCCAAACAGGACACCCAGAGACCTGGCAAAGGAGAGGCTGTCCCTGGTGGAGAGGTGAGCGGAGCCTGGGGGGCCCATCTGGCTATCTCGGCAGGGAGGGCAACCCTCCAGGCCGGCCCTGGCTGCAGCCCGGCTCACAGCAGTCTGAGGTAGACACTGTTATCACCCCGCTTACAGGTGGGGGAACAGGTTCTGGAGAGCAAAATCGGACCCACAACACCACACTGCAGGGTGCAGAGCAGGCAGGATTCCGCCCAGGCCTGTCTGGGGTCAGAGCTGGGGCTCCCCGGCTCAGCTTTCCTGCCAGCAGCCCCACAGGCCCGCAGCCGGGGGTATCCGGCCCCAGGACCCGGCCCTCTGTTAGGGAGGCGGCAGGGAATCGCTGCAGTGCTGAGTGCAAGGACAGCCCAGAGGCAGAGACTGGCGGAGAGGAAAGACTGGAGTCAGCAGACCCAAGTTCGAATCCTGCCCACACCCATAGGGCAGGACCCTGGGCAGCTGACCTCGCCTCTCTGTGCCTCAGTTCCCTCATCTATAAAATGGGGTCAATACTTGCCATGTTGTTCCCCTTCTCACCCTTAGCCGCAGGGGTGAGGATGCGGCACGTGCACTGGCCCCTCTTATTGTCTCCACCTCCAGTTGGGGTGGCCAGGATGCCTGCGCCTGTCTATCCTCAGCCCTGCTTGCCGCCCAGGCACTCTCTGGCCTCCGCTCTTCCTCCGTGGGGTCGGGTTCCTCAACCGCGGACCTCGCAGGACACTCCCAGGTCTGGCCACGAGGTGGCGCGTGGCGGCTGCAGGACCGTGCTGGGGGGCGGGGCCTGGCTGGGAGCGGGAACCCGAGGCCCGTGACCTCCAGGAAAAGCCTGGGCATTTGTGTCCCTGTATCCAGAGACCAGGCCGTAGGAGGGACAGTCGGGAAGGTCTGAGGGAAACCAGGTTCCTCCCGCTTGGAGCTTCCACGATCTCTCGGAAATCTCTGAGAAGCGAAACTGAAGGGAACTCACCGTGCTCCATTGGCTCCCTAGAGCTGCGGGGGGGCTGTTACCCCACTTTACAGACGAGGAAACTGAGGCTGGGAGAACGAGTCATGCAGTGCGGCCCTTCAGCTAGTAACTGGCAGAGCTGGGCTCAGCCCCTCATCTGTCTAGCTGGAGGCCCCGTGCAGTGGAGAGGGGCTTCCACTTGGGGCGCACGGGGCGAGGTGGGGGGGTGGAGATGCTCCTGGTGTTCGAGAGAGGCAGGGAATCAAAAGTCCATATGGGAGTGGGGAGGGTCCCAGAAACCAAGGGGCAACTCCAGACCCCAAGAGAAGGCCATTGGGGTGGGGATGGCGGGCAGGGGTCCACCCAGGAGTCCCTGGGGACCCAGGGGGATGGGCTCTTCCCTATTGGGGAGAATCAGGGTGGCCTCTGGACACTGGTGCTCGGGTGTCCTGTCGCAATGCCCACGGCGCTCTCCGGTGCCCTCCGCGGCCTGTCTGCCCCTTGCCCCAATTCCAGCACAGCCTGGAGCCCCCCTCGTGGGCTGCAGCTGGGTCTCCAGACTGTGCCCTCCTGTGTCAGGGACGCCCAGACCCAGCGCCTGCGTGGGCTGCGTCCAGGGTGGCTGAAATGGGCCACACAGGGACGAGGTTGGCAACGCGAGGCGTTCACTTCAGGAAAGTCCCTTCGCAAGGAGTCTCGGGCCTGGAGCTCGGGTGTTGGAGGGCAGGCTGCTTTATGTGGTGTGGATCCTGGGCCAAGACCTCTTGAAGAATTCCCTTCTCCACCCAAACAACATCCCCCGCAGCGGGGCCAGCCTGGGGCAGGCAGACGGGGTGCAGCGGGAGGCTGTGAGGCTAGACACTGGGAAGGACTTCCAGCAGGGGTGAGGCGAGGCTGCAGTTCAGGAACAAGGGCTGCCTTGGGTCTCAGGGAGGTTTCTGGAAGTGCAGACCACAGAGGCGAGACCAAAGCCAAATGGGAGAGGTGAGGAAGGGCTGTTTGGTGGGCAAGGAGGCGTGAAGGTGTGGGGGGCGCCCATGTGTGGGGTGGGGGGGAAGGCTGGTGCCCAACTTTTATCTGGAGGTGGCAGCAGGCGGGCTATGGGGGCAGAAGGGTCTGTGGGGGGGAGCAGGAAGCAGAGAGAAGAGGGGGTTGGTGGGTGGCCGAGTGTGGGGTGTGGGGGTGTTGGGCTGCAGGGTGGCGGACTGCCCTGGTTCAGGTGGGAGCACCGGGAAGCAGCGAGTGGGGGAGCAAGCCGGAGGGGGTTCTGGGGCTGCTAAGCAAAGCAAGGTCTGGGAAGCCCCTGGAAGGGGGCCTGCATGGCTGGGGAGAGAGGCCCAGGCTGGAGAGATGGGGTGCTGCTGGGTGGGGGTCCAGCAGGGCGGGGGACCTGAGGACTTGGGAGCCTTGAACTGCCTCTAGGGACAGAAATTTCTCCAAGGAAGATGCGGAGGGGCCATCTGAGAAGTGGGAGGGTGGAGGGGTCAGGGAGGGACAGAGTGGTGGGCCCCTGGTGGCAAGTCTCAAAGCCACCGGGCCTGGGGCCTGGGTGAAGGGGAGGTGAGGGGCTGATGGCAGGGAGCAGGGCGGGCCAGACGGTGCCCTGGAGCTGCAGGTCTGTCCGGAGGTGGAGCAGCCAGGGAGGCCTGGGTGGGGGAGGAGGCAGCGGGTAGGGGGCGGGGCCGGGCCTCTGTCCACGGCATTAGTGCTGGTTGGAGGGACGCGGGGGGTGCGGAGCCAGCCCGCCGCCCGTTCCCACAGCCGCCGAGTGGAGCCGGCTGCCATGGCGCAGGCCAGGCCTGGGACCCTGGACCCCAGGCCCCGGGGCCCCCTGCTGTTGTTGCTGCTGCTGCTGCTACTGCTCTGGGCCCCTGCCCTGGCCCTCCTGGCTGGTGAGTGGGCGCACAAGCCTTGGCGGGGGCCTGGGGAGGGGCTGTTCCCCCAGGCAGCCCTCCAGGCCTTGGGTGCTGGGGCTGAGGTGGGCTGGTCCATGCGGGTGCCAGCCTGACCAAGGGGCTGGGGCACGGGCTGAATTGCGGGGTGCAGGGGGTGTATGCTCAGGGCCATTGGATTGTGCTCTGGGATTGGGGGCTGTTGTGTGTTGAGGGGACCTTTGCGGGGGGCTTAGGTGTGATTTGTGGGAGCTGACTTGGGTGCCTGGGTGGGCGTGTGTCCTGGGAAAGTTGTGATTCCCAGTGCCTGCCGCATCTCCTGGAAGGGAGGGACTGTTGGGGTGTGGGGGGGAGTTCTGATCTGGGAGGGGCTGAGTTTGGGGAGTTGCAGGCAGCAGGAGCTCACCCCAGAGTCTGTCTGGGCTGTGAGCTTGTTGGGACGCTGCAGGTCACAGGTCGTGTGCAGCGTGTGAAAGCTGAGTGGGTGAACTGTCCCGCTGAGTGTGAGATGTGTCCGGGTACCTGGCTGTGGGGGCTGTCCCAGCGTGCAGTGTGGGGTGTAAGTAGCCCAGTG
Organism: Tupaia tana; assembly: GCA_026018925.1. Lineage (NCBI taxonomy): Eukaryota > Metazoa > Chordata > Mammalia > Scandentia > Tupaiidae > Tupaia > Tupaia tana. Next base: position 96,068,326 of record JAKSZU010000013.1, read on the forward strand.
GGTTAAACTGGGGCTTCACTCTAGGCTTGGGGTACACAGGTGGAGGCAGCAGGGAGGGAGACCCAGGGGAGCCAGCATGGGGAGGTAGGAATGTTCTAGGTCCCTGAGGGAGGCTGGGGATTTGGGAACACACTCCCCACATTCGCAGACCAAGCTGAAAGGGTGCCTCAAAGCCAGCCCCTCTTTCCCACTGGTCAAGCAGTTTTTGCTTTGGTCCCAGTGTGTTCACGTGTGGAGCCTGGAATTCCTCCTGGAGGGTCCAGGGCATGCTTGGTCTAGGGCACTGTAGCTACGGGCCAGGCCTGAGAAGTCCCCCACCCCCGCACCACTGGCTGGAGGAGAGAGCTGAGGAGGGCCTGCAGGCACAGGCTCCCCTGTGGCTGGGGGACCCCCACCTCTTCAGCCTGCAGGATGTGGGGCTCAGGCCTCTCTAGCCACTCCCTGGGGTTCCACCCTGGCCTCTCCATGTCTGTGTCCACAAAGTCTTCACCTCCTGTTCCCCTCTGCTGCTAGGGAGGGGAGGTCTCCTCTTTGTAGTGAAGGAAACCAAGGCTCAGGGAGAGATGGGGAGGTAAGAGCCGCCCCCTCCCAGCCACTCACTCATGGGCGGAGCTGGGTCTGCTCTGTGTGCACCTAGGGCATGGAACCCTGGTCCTCGGATCCAGTGTCTGTCCTCAGCCCTCAAGGGCACACACACCTGCATAGCTGTGCAGCATGCCCCAGGGCACACGCCACACGATCAGGTGTCCACAGGCACATGCAGACTGCACACATGCACTCACGCACACACGTCTGCGTGTCCAAAGCACATGCCTGCACACACCTATGTGCACACGCACATGCACGCGTTCGCACCCTGGTGTCCATGCACACGAGCCCCAAGGCAGGGCTGACACAGAGGTTCACTGTCGCGGAAGGGAATGTGCACTGACAGACACACTTCCCCCCACAACCCCTTACCCCTGCGGATCCCCCAAACTGAGTGGGGACCCTGCAGGCATGACCATTTCTGGAAGCTGGGACCAAGGCCTGACTGCCAGGAGGGGAGGGGCTGGGGACTGTGTCACTTAGAAGCCAGCGTCTGTCCCAGTGGGAGTGGAGGTTTCAGGAGGCCCTGGGCCCCTGGCTCTGCTGCCGCCCTTGCCAGGCCCTGAGCTGGGCCCCTTCATCCGGGGCCCACTCTGCCATAGAGACCCGCCGGTTACTATGGAGAGGACCAAGCATCTTGGAGTACAATGGGGCGTGTTGGGCCCTCATAGCCACCCCCCTTTCCCGAACACCCAGGGAGCCCAACAGACAAAGGGGCAGCGAGGACCGGTCCAAGTCTGGCCCCTCCTCCAACCAGAGGGGGTGGGGGCCTTGGGGACAGGCGGGGACAACGGAGCGGAGCGGAGTGGAGCGGGAAGCCAAGCACATTCAGATACTCAGTGCTGGCCACGAGTAAAGACTGGTTTAGGGAGGAATGGTATCGGCCAGTCCTGGGCTAGTGGGCTAACACAACCCAGCCGATTCCCGAGGAGGCAGTCGAGGCCCAGAGGCAGGGCTGCACAGGGAGGCCGGGGTTCCCCAGCACACGGGCGCGGCTCTCTGGTGCCTCTGTAAACCGGGGCAGACTGGCTAGCTCAAGGGCCGTGTCGAGAACTTGATGAGACACTGCGCGGTGGTTCGCCAGTGTAGACTTTGGCTCAGAACCCCGATGTCAAAGGAAACTTCCGACAGAAGCCTGTTAGCAGTTAACGGTGAAATAGCTGAGAGTGGCCGTTCAGGCAGCAGGTCTGTCGTCCCATCACTCCGGGGGACACTGGATACCATGGGGTCAGGCACAAAGTGGGCCATCAGCCTGTAACAGGTGTGGTCGTGACTACTCTTATCGTAATCACGCCTTTAAAAAAATGTATTTATTTATTTACTTATGTGTCATAATTTTCAAGCTGCCTGGTCTGGGACTCGATCCACAGGCAGCCATGTGGGAATCCAGTACTTTAACCACTATACCACCTGCTGGCCCATAATCACGCCTTTAATGCACAGAAGCAGACTTTTGTTTAATTGTCAGAGGGTGTATGACTTCACCAGAGACAGAGATAGAGGGAGAAAGCAGCCCAAAATAGGGCATAGGGCACGGTCACACTGCAATCTTTTCTCCTCCATTTCTCCATCTTGTCCAGATTTGGGAGATGCACACACACACATGCCCATTGAGTTTTATTTTTTAAGAATTTATTTAATTGTATTCACTGTCATTATTTTATTTTATTTTTTGAAGTTGACCAGAGAGAGACAGAGAGAGGGAAAGTAAGAAAGCAAGCTGCTGGGTCTGGGACTCAAACCGTGGTCAGCCATGTGAGAGTTCAGCCGCCCTTACCACCATGCCACCTACCAGCCCCACCCATCGAGTTTTTTAAGCTACAGGGGCTGGCAATTCCAACTGCGTAGTTGACCATGTGGGATCTGGCTCCTTCTGGCTCCTTTAAGCACTATGCAGTGGGGCCGGCCTTGGGGCAGACGTTTTTACGTTTTTTTTTTTTTTGTTTTTTTTTTTTTTTGAGAGGTTTTTGCTATAGGGCACGTGCGCTCGCCAGACAGACAGAGAGAGACAGAGAGACAGAAAGCAGGAAATCACCCCCCAGGGGGGATGGCCACGCCGCAATCCCTTCTCCTCCATTCTCCTCTCGGGATCTTGGGCACGCACGCACACGCGCCCAGCGTGAGTTTAAGCCACCGGGTCCGGGACTCGAACCGCGGTCGACTACGTGGGAGTCCAGCGACATAGCCATTACGCTAACTGCTGGTCGTTTTTACGTTTTTACAAACCCGTATTCCAGACTTTCCTGCCTGAGAGAGTGAGTCAGGCCTTCCCTGACACCTGAGAGTCCGTGTGTGTGGGGACGCTGTGTGTTGTGCTGTGCTGTTTGTTTTCGGCCCTCCCCTTAGAGCCCAGAGCCATGAGATGAACAGGGCTTTACCTTAGGTTCGAAGGTAAGATCTCGGGTCGCTTCTTAGGAATATGTTCTCTCTTGCCTTATCCGGACAGGAAGCTCCCCAAATCTCCCCTGGTAAAGCGCTTCCCATCAGCAGTGGCCTAGACCCATCACAACTGCTTGTGCAGTAGGAGTTACAAGGCCAGGGTGAGGCCCTCTGGCTGCTGGGGTCTGGGTGACAGGGATGGTGACTTGCTTGGGCCAGGCCATACTGCTGTGAATCCTTTAATGCCTCTTCCCGGTGCCTGGGCCGGGATGGCTGGAGCACTGGGGCGTTCTCCTACGACAATGAAAGGTTCCCATGCGTGGGGAGATCTGGACGGCTCAGAAACCTGGACAGGATCTAAGTCTTCATTGCTTTTCCCACTTTTTATTGTTCGTTTATTATTTACTTATTTATTTTATAGACAGGGATCCACTAGGTTGCACAGGCTGGCCTCGACCTTGCAATCCTCCTGCCTCAGTCCCCTCTAGGCAGTAACCACCTTGTCCTGCTGATTCTTCCTTCTTGAGGGCTGGTACTGGGCAAACTACTTAGAAAAACAGTTTTAACAGCCCCACCTTTTCCGGTTGGAATCAAATCACAGGTGGCGGCTGAGCCATGGTCAGCACCCGGTAACCGGTAACCGGTGGCGGTCCCTCCTGCCCTCCCCAGGCCAGGGCAGCAGGGTAAAGGCGAGGGGGTGTCCTGTAATCCCTCCCCTACCAGGTCGGCCCAGGCAGCCTGCGAGGTCAGGAGGGATTTGTAAAGATAAGCACAGGCCCCTCGTTGCCTGGCAACAGGCCCCGCCCCTCCGCCTGGTCCTGGGACAGTCCCTCCTCTGCCCGGTGCCCTCCGCCGTGTCCCCCCCTCCCCGCCTCCCCCAGCCTTTCCTTCCCTCTGCCCTGGGCCACCTGGTGTCCTCTGCCCTCTCCTGACACACAGAACGAAGGCAGCAGCTCCACACCTTGGTGTGCAAAGGAGCCCCGGGGACGGGTGGCCATGCGGATCCTAGGACCGGTGGTTTGGAACCTCAAGGTCCGGAGTGGGCCCGGGGAATCCGTATTCTTAATACAGGTTCTGGAGGCTGGCGGGGAGGCTGTGGAGCAGGGAGAAGTGGGTTTGAACCCCAGACTCTCCAGGGCTGTTCTCAGGGAAGTGGCTGAATCTCGGAGCCTCACTTTTCCTGAGCTGTAAGGCAGGAATGCCGGTGGGGTGCTAGCCACCTTGTAAGTAAATGTGGAGGTGAACTGGGGTCACCAAGCGGACGGGCGTCCCTCACTGCCACTGCTGGCTCTTGCAGGACCCCCAGGAAGATGTGACACCTTCCTCTTACGAGGTGGGTGTCTGACTCCTGGGCTCCTTCACTCAGAGGAATAACCCTCTGCTCTCAGGGTCCCCAGAGATGCCCTGAGGGTGGGAGGTGACAGCACCTCTGCTCTCCCCTGGCAGGGACCCGTCCCTCCTCCTTCCCCAGGGTCCCATCCCAGGTGCCATCTCCCTCAGCCTGGTCCCTTTGCTCTGATAGGGCCAAGCTCCAGAGTGGAGTGGGGTCCCCTGTGCCACACAGGTGGGGACAGTACCCCATGGGATTAAGGGCCTGTAGGCCTAGACGGCCCCTCACAATGGCAGTTAGAGGTGCCATCTAGAGCCCCTTGCTCAGGGCCCGTGGGTGCCAGGGCTTGGCTGGGCACTCTTTGCATCCCAGGTACCCTGACACCCAACCTGGGCCTTTCCTGAGGGAGTGTGAGGGGTGGGGTGACGGGGTGGGTGGCGGTGGACAGTCCTGCCTGGTGGAATGTGGATGAGCCTGGGAGGCCTCCAGCCTTATCTGAGGGTCTTCACCAGAGTGTGGGGGGGAAGGCTGTTCTGGGGTCTGGTTAGCGTCTGAATGACAACCTGAGTGGGGGAGGGGTGCCTCGGGCGCTGCAGGTGGGGGTGGGGGGCTGCTCCAGGCTCGCCTGCCCCATCATTTACTGCCGTTGTTCTGTGAGGTTATGCTAACACCGTCCCCCTTTCAGACAGAAACGGAGGCTCAGTGGGAATGTCTTGTGCAAGGTCTCACAGCTGGTCTGAGCTGGGATTCGAACCCAGGCCTGTTGGACCTCAAGGCTGAGTTCTTACCTGGGCATTCAGTGAGGCTCTGGGGTGGGGGGAGAGGGAGGCTGGCTTTCTGGACTTGGCTTCCAAGCCCGTGGTCACCTCGTACTCTCTAACAGAGGTGGAGGTGTCATGGCGGCCCAGTGCGGTGTTCAGGGAGCAGGTCTCAATATCTGCTCTGCACCGAGACCTCTGCCAGGCTGGCTGCTCAGGCATTTGCTGAGGGGGTGCAGTGCAAGCCAGGGATCCTCTAGACGTTCCAGGGGCAGTTAGGACGGGAGGAGGGCTGGTGGGAGGGGTGAGCACTCATCCCTGCCTTTGAAGTCCTTGTCCAGCCCAGGTCAGGCCCATCTCCGGTTTCAGAGAGATGGAATTACCAGACCCCCAGCAGGAGGGGTGGAGGGGCACGGAGGAGCTGAGTCCCTCACCCTCCTGGTCCTCCTGGGAGGGAGTGGGGCCTGCCGAAGGGGAGACCCAGAGGAGACCCCCTCCCCTGGTGGGCTAAAACTGTCCCAGCACTGACTCGCGGGTGACTCAGAGCCTTCGCTCTTTCTGGAACCTCCATTGGCTCTCTTGTCAAATGGGCACACCAGATTCTGTCTCGCAGGGGCGCTGCAGGGATGGGATGACACAGTGGAGGGACAGTGAGTGTCTGTCCCCGCCAACCCTGCCCAGGAGCCAGGCATCCCTGGCCCTGCTTTCTGCTATGTAGACACCTCTAAGATGGTTCTCAGTCTCGAGAGTAGACCCCCTGGCCCTCTGGTATCCTCCGGAGTACGGACAGGCCCAAGCTGCTCTCCAGCTCGGGTCTGCGGTGGAGCCTGAGCGTGGGGGGAGCGTCCTTGTAGCCCCCGTCCGCCCTCCCCAGTCGTTTCCTCTCTCTGCAGGGACGGTGCCTTCAAAGACCCCGAGTGCCTGCGCCTCAGACCCGTGCGCTCCGGGGACCGAGTGCCAGGCTACGGAGACTGGTGGCTACACATGTGGGCCCACGGTGTCCCCGGGCTGTGCCTCCCAGCCATGTCACCACGGCGCCCTGTGTGTGCCCCAGGGCCCAGATCCCGGCGGCTTCCGCTGCTACTGTGTGCCCGGCTTCCAGGGTCGCCACTGCGAGCTGGACATTGACGAGTGTGCATCCCGGCCCTGCCACCACGGGGCCACCTGCCGCAACTTGGCCGATCGCTACGAGTGCCACTGCCCCCTCGGCTATGCAGGTAATGGCCCGGGCCGCCCGGGGGGAGGCCTGCAATGCGGACCCCATCGGTGACTCAGAGTGGAAACATCACAGCTGTGGGCTGGACTTTGGTGGAGACGCCCCAGCACCCTGGGTGTGCCTGCTCCTGGTCTCACTACAGAGTTGACGCTTCTCGGGCTAACCTGGGAGCTCTGGGTGAGCGCGTCTGTGAGGGCTGGCACGGTGCCCGGCACCTGTCAGGTACAGGACAGCTTTTCAGTCCCTTCAACAGAGTTCAGTTTGGCTCTGGGGAAGATGAGTTCCTCAGACACCCCTCAAGCACCGCTGGCCGTGCAGTGTAGACAGAGTGCAGCTGCACTTGGCCTGGCTTCAGTGAGGGTGCTGCGGGCAGTATTCGCAGCACCCACTCCCGACCCGTGGAAGCTGTCCTGCAGACACTGTCCAGTCACGGTGATTCTAGAGCGCGAACGCCCCTGGTTTGGTTCAATGCAATACCCTTTCCTCTGGGTATCCCCCAGACTTCGGGCAAAGACATTCACGGTCTAGTTCAGATTGTAAGGCAGACGTGCCTGCAGGAATCCCTACTGTCTTGGGCAGGGGAAACGTCTACACGCGTGCCTGGAAAAGTGGGTGGGCACAGTATCTGTATCGGTTCTCTCTCCGGAGCAGGCCTGTCCCCGTCCCGACCCAACCCCGCTTCCAGGCAAGAGTATCCGGGAGTGGCCTGAAGTCGGGAAGGAGGGTGTGGCTGGGGATAGGTGTGGGAGTGAGGCTAAGTCCAGGACAGTTTGGAGTCTGCAGTGTAGACGCTCGGGTTCTACTTCACACAGACAACTCTGCTGTGAGGAAGAGAGCTGTTTGAAGTTATCTCAGAGTGCGGGGTAGAGAGAGGGCTGGTTCTGGGGGAGGGTACACAGTAAGGAGGGCACGCTGACCAAGTGGAGTTTGGAAACTGGTTCCGGGCGCCCTTCTTGCAATTCGAGTGTCTGCAGGCCCGATGTGTAGCTGCGGATGCGCGAGTGGGTCACGGCTGGTGTTGGCCGGTGTGCTCTCTGGACGCCTTTGTGTGAAGTGCGCGTGTGTGAGCGCCAGCAGGTGTGCGCCGGCCGTGGCGCTGGGAGCTTTGGGCAGCTTGGAGTGTGGATGAGAGTGGGGGCAGTGTCTGCCATGACTCACTTCTCTCCTCCTCCGTTCTGAGCTGGCGGGGGAGGTTGGGATTCCAGGCGGCCTGGGCCTGGCTCCCCCTGGCACAGAGGTGGGAGTGGGGCTGGGGTAGGAGGGGGTGGCCTTGCGGGAGGGAGGGGTCATGCTTTGTGCTCACTGAGCTGAGAAGGGTCTGAGCTGGGGTCAACTGGGCCGCCAGTCCCCAAGATCAAACCTACTCAGGGGGTAGGGGCAGAGCCCTCAGGAGTCCACAATGGCCCATGCGTTCCCTGATGAACTGAAGTCCGCTGGTGTAGCCTCTTTCCCCAACCCCACCCTGGGGGGCCACCCAGCCATCAGAGCTTGCAGGGAAGGAGTTCCTGACCAGGCTTTCAGGTTTTCGGGGAGCCAGGAGGAGCAGAGTGAGGCAGTAGCTCTGCACTCCTCCCCCTACCTTTCCCTGTGGTCCCTCCCTCCACCCTTCTCAAAGAAACCAGAGTGGGCCTCCTCAAATGCAGAGAGGAGCCAGAAGCAGCATGGTGGTTAAGGCGCTGGACTCCCACATGGGCGATCACCATGCAAGTCCCAGACCTGGCAGATTGCTTTCTCACTCTCTCTCATCTTTATCTGGTGAGCTCACGTGCCCTAGAGCAAATAAAATAATAATAAGACACAAATATATAAATAAATTACAGATAGGCCCGCACCACTCACCGGCTTAAAACTTTTAAGGTGAGTAGAATCTGTTACCTGGCCCCAAGACCCTGACACCTCCCTACCCCGCCCTACTTCCCTGCCTCCCACCCACGTAGGGCCCCTTCCCTAAGCAGGACTTGAGCGATATTGCGCAGTCCCCTAGACTTCAGGAGGATCCCCCTTTTAAAAGTTTTTTAAAAATTTGCTATAGGAAGTATGCACGCACCAGGGATGGGGGGAAGGGCACTGGGAGAAAGCTCTCCCTGGGTGGGGGGAGGAGGAACGGCCATGCCTCCGTTCCCCTCTCAGACTTTGAGGCACGCATGCACATCTGATGTATTTTTTCAAGCTGCCAGGCCTGGGACTCGAACGGCACTGTTGGCCATGTGAGATCCAGTGGCCTTAACCTCTTCTGAGAAGCCCTTCTGGATTCTCAGCCCCTGGCTGAGACCCTGGCTTTTGCTTTTGCAAGATCCAGTTTTTCCCTCTCATGGAGCTTTTCTGTGGGTCTACCATCTTTCTATGTGATTTTGCTAAAAGGTGGTGCGCTTGTCAGGGGTGTCGCACTCCCATGGGCACAGTCACTGCAACCCCTTCTCCACTCCGCCTGCTGTGGGCATTTGGGCTGTCCACACCAGTGCACCCTGCCTGTTTGTCAAGCCACCCCGGTGGCCCGAGCTTCTCACTGTTAGACAGCACTCTGGGTTTCTGTCGCCGTCCACTGAATCCCATCCGCTGTCCTAGACTGCTGTGAGCTGGCCGGAGGTCTGTCTTGTGGCCACCGACTGTCATTGCTGGCAAAAAAACAACTGCTCTGAATGTTCAAGTCAGTGGACAACGAGATCTCTCTTCAGCAACCACAGTTCTCCCCGTCACTCTGGGTGGGAGTCACTCTGGCGTCCATCCGCAGTCTCTGTCTCCTCCCCTGTCCAGGCGTGGCCTGCGAGGCCGAGGTGGACGAGTGCGCCTCTGCTCCCTGCCTGCACGGGGGCTCGTGCCTGGACGGCGTGGGCTCCTACCGCTGCGTGTGCGCGCCGGGCTACGGGGGCGCCCACTGCCAGCTGGACCTCGACGAGTGCCAGAGCCAGCCATGCGCGCACGGGGGCGTGTGTCGCGACCTAGTTAACGGGTGAGCGAGCGGCCGGGGCGGGGCCTGGGGCTGAGGGGCTGGGCCAGGGACTCTAGGTGGGGGAGGCTGGGCGGTGGATTGGGAGGTGGGCGCGCACTCAGCTCCCGCCGCGTGCGCCCTAGGTTTTGGTGCGACTGTGCAGACACGGGCTACGAGGGCGTGCGCTGCGAGCAGGAGGTGCTGGAGTGCGCGTCAGCGCCCTGCGCGCACAACGCGTCCTGCCTCGAGGGCCTCGGGAGTTTCCACTGCCTCTGCTGGCCAGGTGCGTGCGGGTGTGCGTGCACGTGCGGATCCCCAAAGGGGCAAGCGGCGGGGGTCTGTGGGCAACAGCGCGCATGCACGAGTGTGGTCTACCCTTTGGACTAGCGTATCACTCCACTTGTCTTCAGCCTCAGTTTCCTGATCTGCGAAACAGGGTTGATAATATTGTAGCATCTGTAGGGTTGCTATGGGGATTGTGAAGGTGCAGTGCCGGTGAAGGGGTTGGCACAGGGCCTGGCACTGCCAAGTGCTCAGTAATGCTAGTAATACTATAGTGGTAATACTGGTCATCTGCTGTCACCACTGCTGCCGAAGGACGCTGTGGTCACTGCTACTCCATTAAAATGTCCTTCCCTCTCATGGGGGACTGCTCCCAGGCGTTGTCCCCATCTGGCCTTGGGCTGGCCTGGTGGCGGTGGAGGGGTGTTGCTTGGTGCCCTGTGTAACCTGCTGCCTGCGTGTGTGCCCCAGGCTATAGCGGCGAGCGGTGCGAGGTGGACGAGGACGAGTGTGCATCGGGCCCCTGCCAGCACGGGGGCCAGTGTCTGCAACGCTCGGACCCTGCCCTCTACGGGGGAGACGAGGCCGCTTTCCCAGGCGCCTTCAGCTTCCACCAGGCCGCCGGCTTCCTGTGCCGCTGTCCTCCGGGCTTCAAGGGTGAGCCCTGCGAGGGAAGCAGCCAGCCAGTGTCCAGATGCATGCGGAGGGATGCTGGCTGGCCCTAGACCTGGCCCTGCTGCCTCTGTCTCCCTAGCTATGAAATGGGCCCCAAGGTTGCAAATGGGAGCCGCAACTGGGCTTCTTGCAGGGGATGACTGCAGCGTGGATGTGGACGAGTGCGCCTCACAGCCATGTCTCAACGGAGGCCGCTGCCAGGACCGGCCCAACGGTTTCCAGTGCCACTGCGGGGCTGGCTTCGCAGGTGCTCTGATGGGGCGGGTACTGGGACGGAAGGTTGGAGTTGGTGGGTCTGGGTGGAGAGGCTTCTTCTGGTGGATGTCTGGGTTGATGGGGACCAGGAAGTCGGGGAAGGGATGGATGCGGTGGCCCAAATGACAGCTGAGGGGAGCTGAGCCGCGGCCTGGGCTTTGGAGGTGGCAGAGAGGGGACCGATTGGTTTGAGAAGTATTTAGGAGGGACCCTGTGGGTACCGTGTGAGGGAGGGACGTGTCAGGGATGGCGGCTGAGTTTGCGCTGGGTGATGCTCGTCCGTACTGAGTCTGAGTGTCTCTGGAGTGTCCACTAGGGGAGGCCGTGGTGGGCCTGGCGGTCTCCAGCCTGGAGCCAGAGACTAGGGCCTAGCTGAGGCCAGCGGTGGGCTGCGGTTGACCTGGAGAATGTGGAGAGATCGCCGAGAGAAGCCTTGACATCTCCCATTGAAGGGTGCCTGAGGTCCAGGGGCCTGTGGGCCTCTGCCAGGCCAGAGCAGGAAAACTGGGACCTGTTGGTCCCAGCTGGGCAGGGCCGGGGAGCGTTTCCCCGCCTTGGGCATCTGCAGACAAACACAGGGACGCTGGTGACCCACAGACCCGCTCTCTCCGCCTGCCCCTCTGGAATGCCTCCTCCATACTGCCTGCATTCCTGGGTGGGCACTGCCCCTCTCCCTGGCAGGTTCCTAGGCAACACGGCTCCCCTGGGGGGAAGGAAACAGAGATCACCAACCACCACCCCTCCCGCTCTCACCCACCCAAGATGCTGGGGCTCAGCGTCCCCCACCCTGGAGGGCCAACACCCCTGGGGGCCCTGAAAGCCTGTCCACTGCCCCCATGGGCTGAGGTTCCCCCAGTCCTGCCCCAGGAGTGCTCAGCGGCCCTCCGCAGCATGCCAGCTCTGCAGAGGTTTCTCCTACCTCCCCACGGCAGCCCTTGCAGTGGGGGGTTAAAACCCCATCTTATAGATGAGGTGAGGGAGGCTCGGAGGAAGTGTCATCCCCAGGCTCGCGTCAAAGGGAACCGCTCTCCTAGCCGGGTGACAGGGCGGGTAAATCTCTGAGGTCAGGGCCCGAGGGGCAGGGGGAGGGCCCAGCTGCAGGCCTGGGCTCTTTGCCCATCCTCCCTGTGGGCCACACTGGGTGTGGGGGAGGCCAGTGCCTGGCATTCCTGAGCTGGCTCTGGAGGCTGCTGGGCCAGGTGGGGAGATCTGCCTGGCGCTTTCATCCCAGCTGCAGGGGGACACCATGGGGCCGTGGGCTCTAGGGATTTTCCTGGGGTGCCTGTGGCTCCTACCAGGTATGAAGGGGCTGGGGCTTTGGGCAGGGGTAGGTTGGAGCTGATGGCTGCTGGACGGCAGCAGACCGCGGTGTTTGCGGGCCAACTCGGGCCAGGCTTCTCGTCCCGGTGGCTTCTGTGGGCCTGGTTCCTCCCGCTAGGAGACACGGGCAGGGCTGGCCTTGGTTTGTTTCATGGAAGCTCTGGCTGTGCTGGGGTTGGCCTGTGGCCTCTTCACTCAAGCTGGTGCCAGAGCAGCCCCTTCACAGTGTGGGGGTCCTAGCTCTGATGACCGAGGAGTGGGAGGCAGGGCTACGCAGAGTGCCCCAGATGTGCACTCCTGGCCTGGCTCGTTACCCTGTGCATCAAAGCCAGACCAGGCCCTTTGCTGGCTGTTCTGGCCCCTGGAGATTCTGGATGAGTAAACACATTGTCCGTACCAGGTTCTGGGGAGCTGCGCCCGGGAGTGGGGAGTGAAAGTGTGGTTTGGTGTTGGAAGTCATGGAAAAACTCCAGGTTCTTCGAGTTTGGGTTTTGCAGGATGCACAGAAGTTGGAAAGGCAGGATAAAGGAGGATGCGCCATTTCAAGTGGAGGGAACGGCACTAGCAAAGCTCTAGAGGCAGGACTTTGTAGGAAATGCTCGGAGGAATGGACAGGGCCAGGCCCATAGGGAGCAGGGTTGCGGCCTGAGGGCCTCTTTAGTGACCAGCCCGTGAGAGGGTCTCAGATGCCAGGCAATCAACTGGCCTTAAGGAGCAGAGGAGCCTGGGCAGGTGACACTTGGGAGGTAGATCCCTGCGTACTGGTGGAGAGCAAGGGAGAGGGTCTGAAGGCAGGAGGCCCGGAGCCCGCGGGACCATGGCCCAGAGACCTGGCGAGGCAGGAGACCTGGGTGGGAGGAAGGGGGACTGGGGAGTGTTCAGGGGATCCAGTCCGCAGGATGTGGAGACACCACAAGGGAGGAGGCATCTTGGATTCTGGCCTACGGACTGTGAGAAAGCCTTTGGGAATTGGTTTGGTTGATAGGTGCTGAGGGCCCCACCACAACAGGCATGTAAGTTCTGGGCCAGGACTACGGTTCTGCCCACGGGCGCTACTGAACCTGGGCCTGGTTTCTCCTGAAGGCCTGACGTGTCAGGAAGATGTGGACGAGTGCCTGTCGGAGCCCTGCCTCCATGGCGGAACCTGTGATGACACCGTGGCGGGCTATGTCTGCTGGTGCCCAGAGGCCTGGGGTGGGCACGACTGTTCTGTACAGCTCACGGGCTGCCAGGGCCACACATGCCCACCAGCTGCCACCTGCGTCCCCATCTTCGAGTCTGGGGTCCACAGTTATGCCTGCCACTGCCCACCTGGTACCCACGGACCATCTTGTGGCCAGAATACCACCTTCTCTGTACTGGCCGGGAGCCCTGTGCAGGTAGCAGTGCCAGCTGGTGGCCCTTGGGGCCTGGCACTGCGGTTTCGCACCACAGTGCTTGCTGGGGCCTTGGCCACTCGCACTGACCCTCAGGACACCTTGGAGCTGGCACTGGTGGGGGCCGTACTTCAGGCCACACTCAGTAGTAACGGCACCACGGTGCTCGTCCTGAGCCTGCCGGACCTGGCCGTAAGTGATGGCCACTGGCACCGGGTGGAGGTGGCGCTCCACCTAGGGACCCTTGAGCTGCGGCTCTGGCATGAGGGCTGCCCTGCCCGGCTCTGCGTGGCCTCTGGTCCTGTGGCCCCGGCTCCCAGGGCATCGGCGGCCCCACCACCTGTTGGGTTATGCTCTGCCCAGCTGGGTGGCACGGCCTTTGCAGGCTGCGTCCAGGACGTGCGTGTGGATGGGCACCTCTTACTTCCCGAGGATCTCGGCGGCAACATCCTGCTGGGCTGTGACCGCCGGGAGCAGTGCCAGCCTCTGCCTTGTGCTCACGGAGGGGCCTGTGTGGACCTGTGGACTCACTTCCGCTGTGACTGCCCACGGCCCTACAGTGGTCCCACGTGCGCCGATGGTGAGGATTGAGCCAGGTGGGAAGGAGCACCTGCAGTTGGGCTCCCCCTCTGCGGCCTCACGCCTGGCACCCTCTCTTCCTGCAGAGATCCCTGCTGCCACCTTTGGCTTGAGGGGCACCCTAAGCTTTGCCTCCTTTCTACTCCGTGAGCTGCCAGGCCCCAATCTCACCGTGTCCTTCCTCCTGCGCACTCGGGAACCGGCCGGCCTGCTGCTCCGGCTGGCCAACGACTCGGCAGCAGGAGGCCTGACAGTCTTCCTGAGAGACGGCCAGATCTGGGCTGAGGCGCTGGGCGGTCCTGCCGTGCTGCTCCCTGGGCGCTGGGATGATGGGCTCCGCCACCTGGTGTCGCTCAGCTTTGGGCCTGGCCAGCTGCGGGACCTGGGGCAGCAAGTGCACGTGGGCGGGATGCTCCTTCCTGCTGACACCTGGCCCTGGGGCGGGCCCTTCCGAGGCTGCCTCCAGGACCTGCGACTCAACGGCCTCCACCTCCCGTTCTTTCCTGGGCCGGAGAACTCAAGTCAGCCCGGCGAGTGGGGCAGCAGGCAGTCCTGGAACCTGACCGTGGGCTGTGTCTCCGAGGATACGTGCAGTGTGAGTGCCGGGACAGTCTGCGTCACGGGGGCCAGCAGACTTTCACTGCTGAGGAAACGGAGGCTCTGGAGGTGAAGTGACATGCCCAGGGTCCCCCTGCTGGAACAGCAGAGCAGGGTTTGCAGTCACCTCCTCTCTGGCCCAGCTGCTCTTACCCTTTAGAGGTCCCGTGCTTCCCCCGACCGAGTCCTGGTCTAAGACCTACACCCCAACCCTGACAGAGGGCCACCTTGGCCTTTCTGCCCAGCTACCTGGAGGAAAGGGACCCCCGTGGGTTCATGAACAAAGCAGCAGTCCTGGAATAGCTTGGACACCGACTCTGGTCCCTCTCTACTGGCTAGGTGACTTGGGCAGGTGGCTACGCCTCTCTGAGCCTCAGTTTCCTCTTCTGTTAAATGGGATAGTGACTTCCTCTCCACTGGTTAGTGAGGATGCAACCCGTGTGTTTCGTAGCAGGTGCTCAATGAAGAGCCCCTGCCATGACAGTTACGGTGGGTGATGCCAACGCAGCCTGAGCCCCCCTGCCCTGACTCTCCCTCAGCCTGACCCCTGTTTCAATGGCGGGACTTGCCTTGTCACCTGGAATGACTTCCACTGCACCTGCCCGGCCAACTTTACAGGGCCCACGTGTACCCAGCAGCTGTGGTGTCCCGGCCAGCCCTGCCTCCCCCCTGCCACCTGTGAGGAGGTCCCCGATGGCTTTGTCTGTGAGTGTGCCCTGGGAAACCCACATGCTAATGGGATGTGGGACAGTAGCCCAGGAATGCCAGCAGCCCCAGCCCAGCACTCAGAGGGTCAGTTTCAAGACAAACAACGAGGGGCTACAGGGAGGATATTGCAGGGAGGAAAAATGGCATGTGCAAAGGCCCTGAGGGTAGGGGCTAAAACAGAATGTTTAGGGAACAGCAGGAAATGGGGTGGAGGGGTTGGCAGGATTTTGAGTGCCAGGCCTGGGGGCTCCAGCTGTACCCTGGGGGCAGTGGGAGCCATGGGAGGGTTTTAGGCAGGAGGGGGCTTGGGGGGGCCTGGGGGTAGCTGCAGTTTCCGAGGTTAGATGAGAGGGGTGTGTGCACTCTCCCTACCTGCCTGGGGACTGCTGGGGGCAAGTGGGGTGGAGGGTCTTTCCAGATTGCTCTCATCCTCCATTCCCCAATGCTCTCTCACTCTGCAGGTGTGGCCGAGACCACGTTCCACGAGGGTCCTCCCGCCGCGTTCAGCGGGCACAATGCGTCGTCGGGGCGCTCGCTCAGCGGTCTTTCGCTTGCCTTCCGCACGCGCGACTCCGAGGCCGGGCTGCTGCGCGCCACCGCGGACGCCCGCACCGCCCTTTGGGTGACCCTGCGCAACGGCTCGCTGGCTGCAGGCGTGCGCAATGGCCGGGGCCTTCCGGGCGCCCTGCTGCCCGCGCCCGGGCCGCGCGTGGCGGACGGCGCTTGGCACCGCGTGCGCCTGGCCATGGAGCGCCCCGCGGCCGCTGCCTCGCGCTGGCTGCTGTGGCTGGACGACGCGGCGACGCCCATGGCGCTGCAGGGCCTGGCCGGCGACCTGGGCTTCCTGCAGGGCCCGGGCGCCGCGCGCGTCCTGCTGGCCGAGAACTTCACGGGCTGCCTGGGCCGCGTGGCGCTCGGCGGCCTCCCGCTGCCCCTGGCGCGGCCGCGGCCTGGCGCCGTCCCCGGCCCGCGAGAGCACTTCGCTGCCTGGCCCGGGGCTCCCGTCCCGCGCCTCGGTTGCCGCGGCGCGCCCGTGTGCGAGCCCTCGCCCTGCCTGCACGGCGGCGTCTGCCGCGACCTCTTCGACGCCTTCGCCTGCGCCTGCGGCCCGGGCTGGGAGGGTCGGCGCTGCGAGGCCCGCGCCGACCCGTGTCGCTCGGCGCCCTGCGTCCGCGGCCGCTGTCACGCGCGTCCCGACGGCCGCTTCGAGTGCCACTGCCCGACGGGCTTTGCGGGTCCGCGCTGCAGGTGCGCACAGCGGGGTGCGTGGCCGGGCAGGCGTGGGGGGCGTGCGCCGGGAGGCGGGGCCTGGGGCAAGGGCGGGGCCGGAGGGCTGGGGGCGGGCCGGGGGCGTGGCCGGGCCCCTGGGACGGCGGTCCCCGGAGAGTCGTGGCTCTGTAGGCCAGTCCCTTCCCCAGGGGCCTCACATGTGACATGGGGAGGACAGATCAGGTTGATAAACTTACAGATAAGAGGCAGGTTAAAATATGCAGTTAAGTCTGAACTTCCGATCAACAGCGTGTGATCCGGGTTAGTCTTGGAAGATAACCTTGAGGTTTCCATTTGGCTGCCACCATTGCCGTTCTTTCTCCGATTTGTCCTTTGGGTCAGGGGCAGAGGGAGGAGGGCAGAGCCTTTGTCCCTTCCCTCATGCAATCTTGGTTCGACCCCACCCCCACCCCCCACCCCCACCGCCACCGCCAAGGAATGTCCGGCCCAAATCACAAGTTTCGGAGCGTGCTTTTGTTCCCAGGAGAGACCCTGCACTTCATCAGCTTCTCAAAGGTCTCTGCAACTCGGGAAAGGTTCCTGGCCTGAGTTTTTTGTTTTTTTTTTTTTTTTTTTTTGGAGAGGTTTTTTGCTATAGGGCGCGTGCGCTCGCCAGACAGACAGAGACAGACATAGAGGCAGAAAGCGAGAAATCACCCCCCAGGGGGGATGGTCACGCCGCAATCCCTTCTCCTCCATTCTCCTCTCGGGATCTTGGGCACGCACGCACACGCGCCCGGCGTGAGTTGTAAGCCACCGGGTCCGAGACGCGAACCGCTGTCGACTACGTGGGAGTCCAGCGACATAGCCATTACGCTAACTGCTGGTTCCCGTGGCCTGAGTTTTGAGCTTGGACAGCGTGTGTGGGTGTGACTGGGGCTGCAGAATGACAGCCCTGTGTCCTCTCCCTCCTGCCTCAGCCGAGACTCCCCTGACTGGTCTGAGGTCTATAGGAAGAGGGCCCTAATTCCACAGGCCGGAATGCAGGAGGGCTCAGGGCGCAGCCCGAGGTCAGCCAGGCCCACTCCTTGTTCCCTGCCAGTTTGCCTGTCCTGCCCGGGGAATGCAGCCTGAATGTAACCTGCCTCAGTGGTGGCTCATGTGAAGGTGGGCCCCAGCGTGCCAACTGCAGCTGCCAGGAGGGCTTTGGTGGCCGGAGGTGGGTCTGGGGCCCAGGGGAGCTGTGAGGTGAGGGTGGGGAGGCGGGGTGGGGTGGGGGCTGTAGAGCCCCTCAGCAGTACAGGGAAGCGCCATGCGAGCCCTGCTTGCCTCCTCATCCCTCTCTGCCGGCACAGTGCCGGTCCTCCCTGTCACCTGAACACTTTCCTTTGGGCTTTCCAGACTACCCTCAGTTATGCAGACCCCGCTGGCTGTAGATTCCTGGGGGTGTGTCTTAGGGCAGCTGAGCCAGGACCGCACACGGGGAGCCCAGTCTCCCCTGCCTGCCATTCTGGAGTTCTTAGTCATGAACGCCGGGGCGAAGGGGCATGGCAGGTGGGAACAGTGCCAGGCAGGACCAGGAGGGGTGATGGATAAAACTCGGTGCCTGTTTTGGGATAGGGAGATTGGGGAGCTAAAACAGCTGGGGGCCAACAGCAGCCCTGGGGAGCAACTCTTAGCCTCTCTTCTTCCCCAGGTGTCGGGTCCCTACGCTCCCCTGTGAGGCCAACCCCTGCCTGAATGGGGGCACCTGCCAGGCAGCTGGTGGGGTGTACGAGTGTCTCTGCAGCACCAGGTTCTCCGGCCAGTTCTGCGAGGTGGTGGTGAGTGTGCCACAGGCCCAGCAGACGCCCACTAGGGCTTCAGTGGGACAGTGTTGGGGCGGGGGGGCATGCGCGCCATGGGCTGACCCTGGACCAGCTCCATTATGGGTGGGAGTGGCAGAGAAAGCAGGAAAGCAGGCCTCCCATGCAGGGGGTATTTTCACTCTAAGGAGAGGACCCCCACATCTTGCGTTAAGGAAACCTCTAGCCAGGCTCAGGTTAGAGGCTTCCCCACAGTGCCCAGGGGGGTGGCACGGGGGACAGCTGGGCTCTGCCAGGTCCCATCAGGGATCAGGACTCAGGCCCACAGGACCTTGGAATCCTAGGGTTCAGGTTGGTGAATCCAAGCGCCTGTATTCCCTGAGGATTTTCTGTGCCAGGGTTCTGGAGTAGGAAGTCAGGGACTCCCAGATTCAGAGCGGAAGCAGAGCCGGCCACTGTGAAGGTGCCCTGACTCCAGGGAGCGCAGCTGAGAGGGGGCTGGGTAGGCTGAGCCCACAGTGGGGTGCTGGCCAGGGGTCTGGGCAGGGAGGCCTGGGCACAGCCTTGATCTCCACAGGCTCCTGACAGCCCGGGTCATAAACCGCACATTCTCTCTGCTTCTGGGGAGTGTTTCCTTTCAAGCGGAGCTTTTACAGCCTCAGGCTCCCCTCCACCTCCTCCCAGGGCAGGGAGGAAATGGCTTTAGGGCTGCCCCAGGAGTACCCACTCAGGGACCCCAGTCCTTCATGGTGATTCTGGGGCTTCAGAACTCCAGGTGTGTAGAACCCGGAGTCCAGCTGGGGATGGGAAGGAGCTTACTGCCCCCGCGCCTGGGGAAGGCAAGCTGTCAGAGCAGCCCCTCGGCAGGCCCATTCCCCTCTAGCTGGGCAGTGCTTAGCTTGCACTAGGCATTGAGTGTCTGCTCCCTGTCCTAGACAGAGCCGCCTCGTTGCACAGGGCTCCTTGCAGTGGCTCTGACAGGTGGCTTCCTGACACCTGCTGTGTGCCCTCGGGACCAGGCCTCTCACCTGCCAGGGAAGCCTGCTCTCAGCTCTGTTCTCTGAGCATGTCTTTGCGCCCCGTCTGCCCTGCTCCAGAGGGCCCAGGGTCTCAGGCCTCATGGTGTCTCTTGCAGAAGGGCCTGGCCCTGCCGCCGCCGTTCCCGCTGCTGGAGGTGGCAGTGCCTGCTGCCTGTGCCTGCCTCCTGCTCCTGCTCCTCGGCCTCCTCTCAGGGATCCTGGCAGCCAGAAAGCGCCGCCAGTCAGAGGGCACCTACAGCCCGAGCCAGCAGGAGGTGGCTGGAGCCCGGCTGGAGATGGACAGTGTCCTCAAGGTGCCACCTGAGGAGAGACTCATCTAGGCCCACCTGGCTACCAGTGCCAGCACCTGGAGGCCTGAACAATTTCCACCTGGAGATCTGGGGAGGCTGCTTCCAGGCCTGGGACACCCGCTGGGGAAGTGTCCCCTTGCTGGCAGCCCCTGCCTCTGTCCCGTCATGGACTGGGGGAAGGGGAGCCGCTCAGGGAAGCAGAGGGACCTGCGAGGCTGTGGACTTCCATCGGTACCACTGGCTTTCGCCCCGGCAGGCGTACGGCTGTGCTGGGAAGGCATGCGTGGTGCATGTGGTGTCAGGAGCGTGTGTGCGTGAACCTGGGGACATGCTGTCTTCGGATTCCAGTGTGAATGTTCCGATGGGCTTGCACGTGTGTCATGACTGCAGTGAGTGCAGGTGATCCCACGGGGGGAGGTGGCTGTATCCTGGGACAGCCCTGGGGCAGAGGTGGCCCCAAGCTGCATGATCTCTACGAGGCCAGGCCAGGGACTGTCTGGCACCTGCATCTTTGTCCAGCTCTGGGGCTGTGCCTGGGGACAGCCAGGAAAGCAGGGAAGGCCACTGGGGGAGGCTGAGTGGGCCCCTGGCTCCCGGAGCAAATGCCGCTTGGGGCAGGTCTATCTGCCGGATGCCAGAGCCAGTCACACAAGGAAGCCCCAGCCCTGCTGCACCTGTCTGTCCAGGCGGTCTGCAGGGCCAGAGGCTGGCTACCCTGAGGTGCCCGCCTGGCTGTGGTCCTCTGTAGAATGCCTACCTCACAGGGCTGCTGTGAGGACCAGAGACCATGACGACTCTCATCGCGTGCTGGGAGGCATTAGATGCCTGTCAGATATGAAGGACTGTCCTTTTAGGTGTTGGGAAGTGTCCTCTTCCCCAGCCAGAATTGAGAGTGGGGAAGAGGGGTGGCAAGAAGGCCAGAGGAAGACAAGGATGGAGGAGCATGCCCCGCCCACAAACTCAGCAGCCACCACCTGAGTGCCCGGAGAGGGCGCCCCATCTCCTGCAGACCAGTCGCCTTTTGTATGGGTGTAGGATGGATTTGGGAGAGGACTTGGAAGTCTTGGAGTTGTTTGCTGAATACAGGTGCTCAGCAAACACTGCTGCTGCCTCTTGGTGTGTGGGAGGATTTGCCACTTGCTTCCAGGCCCTTCCCTGGGGATGGCTGTCATGCTGTGAACTCATACCCCAGGGGACACCTGCCTGCGGGCCTTTGAGCACCATGATTCCCTTTATCCCTGACCTAGAGGCACACTCTTGTCCCTCCTGTTCCCCACGCCAGTGCCTCCCAGAACTGCGGGCTGCAGGTGCCAAGTTTTACCTCCTCAAGTTGGAGTTGGCGTCCCCTGGCTTCCTGACCACGCTGCTGCAGTTTCAGCCAGAAGACACAGGAGTCCTACCGTGGGGGTGGCCCATGGGGTGACCAGGCCGGGCTGGGACTGCAGATTCAGCAGAGGCTGGGGTAGGGAGGGCCCAGCTTAGGGCCTGGCATGGTCCTGACCCCAGCCCTTTCCAGTACTCTGGGCAAAGGCAGGAGGAAGCTTTTGGTCGCCACGGCTTAGCTGCTAGATCCTGGAAGTCAGGGATTTGCAGACCGCGTCAGTCGCAGACTCCTAAGAGGGTTTTACGTGGAACCCTGATAGAGATCAAAGCTGCTGCTCTTTCTGGGGGACCCAGGTCCTTCTCCTCACCCTTGTTCTGAAGGGTCCTGGGTGCCTGTCACTTTCAGGGGAGGAGGAGCACGGCCAGATGCTGGGCAGATGGGGCGTGGAAGGCCACTGTGGTGACTGGTCCAGGCCTCCCCTCCAACACACATGTCCAACTGAGGCATGGTTTTGAGGCTTTGCCTTGCTAACGAGAGCCCTGTGGGGTGTCTTTCCAGCTATCCCTGGGACTTGCTCCTTCCTGGAGCCTGGGTACCTGGGCATTGCCGGCCTGCAGGCCTGCCAGCAGCCACCCCCTGCTCTGCTTGTGAGGGGCAGGGGTGACCTGGCTCAGAGCCCTGAGTGGGCTCAGGCTGGGGGAGCCAGGGCTGAATCTTTCCCTCACTGGTCCTACCTGCCGCCACCTCTGTGGGGTAGGTGAGGTGGCTGAGGGCCCACATGGGCCTGCTCGGGGACACAGGGATGCCAGCCTTCTCCCCAAGATTTCACAGAAGGCAGAGTGCATCCTTGGGTTTGCAAACGGAGTCTGGCAGGTGGACGGAACAGTGTTCAGCTGGGGAAGCGGGTTCAGGTGGGGTGTGTTCTGCCTCCCTGGGGTGGCCCTGTCCCCGATGGGGCTGGGGGTCCACCCAGAATTGGGGTGAGGCGTGGGACTGGAATCTGTGCCAGAACGCCTGCGTGCCCAGGCGATGCCCACGTGGCTTACGGCGCAGCTCCCCAGCGGCCAGAGAATGCCAAGGAGCCTTGCCCAGTGGCCATGGCTGACTCAGGGAGGGCCCTGGCAATCCATGGGCCTCAGATGTTGGGGCTCTCTGGGGAGACAGGGACCTCTAGGGACCCCCTTGTCCCCGTCGGATGATCCTGGATGGACTGCGTCTACCACTTACAGATAGGAAATGAGAAATCAGGTCAAAATGCTCCCAATTTCCTGCATGTCTCAGATGGTTGTTTTCTTACATGTTTGAGCCATATTTGAACTTAGTTTATTGAAATGAGTCAATTTCAAGATTCATCAATTCAGTAAGGTAAAAAGAAAGATAAAAGAAACACTAACAAAACATTTCCGATTCCACTTTGGTGACGTTGGCCTCTGGAATTTCTGCACTGGGGGATAGTGAAGGGGTGGAGGGACTCAGCCTCCTGCCTCTGGACTGAAAGCAGCCCAGTGGGTTCACTCCCCTCTGCCCCCAGGCTACGGCCCTGCCCAACCTGGGAGCCCTGCCCGACCCCAAGAGCTGGGGCAGCTGAGTGTCCCGCACGGGCCCGTGGTGTTTGGTTAGGGCTTCGGGTGGTATCTGGGCGGCTGTTTTCTCAGCTCTGCCTCCGGAGCCCCCAGTAACGAGACGTTGAACTCTAGTTTGACAGTGAT
Source organism: Tupaia tana (assembly GCA_026018925.1). Taxonomy (NCBI): domain Eukaryota; kingdom Metazoa; phylum Chordata; class Mammalia; order Scandentia; family Tupaiidae; genus Tupaia; species Tupaia tana. The sequence goes on from JAKSZU010000013.1 coordinate 96,090,695, forward strand.
GGGAGACCAGGAGAGGCCGGAGAATCAGAGTGCGCGCTGGCTGAGGGCTGAGGACTCTGGACATACTCAGATCGGGAGGGTTCTACTTTCCTTCTGGGTCCGAGTTGCTGGTGTTCCCACCCCCCACACAGGGCTGGAGGGCCGGACCCTAATTGCCTTTGGCTCCCAGAGCCTACCAAGCCAGAACTGCTGGCATCTGGGCGTTGGGGTAAGGACTCCTGAAAGGGCAGGTGTATTGCTAGAGAGGATTTGGAGATGCCCCACCGGGCAGACGCCCCAGCCTGGAAGGCCCCACTTCCACCCCAGCCCACGCACACAGGCGCGCTCACACTGAGGACGCCAACGCCGTGCCGTGGAGGTGGGAGTGTAGGGCAGGCTGCAGGAAGGACAGGAGGGCTGGCCTGAGCCTCACAGCTGCTCAGGGACCTTTCCAGAGGGAGAGTGGTGGGGCATGGGCTGGGACTGTCACTGGCCCAGCCGACTGCCTTAGTGCAAAACCCGGTCTGGGTGCTGAGAGGGTGGTGGGCGGAGCGGGCGCCCAGGAGCTGGGTCGATTCCCAGGCTGAACCTGATGCTACTCCCCAGGGCCAGACCTCAGAGGTGGCGGAGTGGAGGGGGTGGAGGTGGGTGGCTGGGGTTCCATCCCTTCCCACCAGCAGAACCCAGGCAGACAGAGAATACAGGGGAGGCAGGGGCTGGCTGGCCTCGGAGCCACAGCAATGGATGCAGGCTTGGGCCCGGCTAGCGCCCGCCATCTGCCGGCTCACTCGAAGGTCTCCCACCGCTGTCTGAGCTGTTCCACCGAGCCGGGGGCCGGTGCCGGGCTCACCTCCTGCTTGGTTTTCCGCAGCAGATCCTCAAAGGGGTCTCTGGTCTGCCGAGGATCAGAAGGCTGCAGTGCTGGCTCCAGGCCCTGGGGGGGTCTGGGCGGCAGGAGTGGGGTGTCTCCAGGTCGCAAGGCCAGCCCCTGCTTGGCCTCAGCAGCCCTGGCACTTGAGCGGGCCAGGGGCAATGTTCGGATCCGTGAAGGTGCAACAGCTGGTGGACCCAGTGGCTGCAAGGGACTGGTATGGGTGCCCATGGGCATCTGGCCAAAGAGGTTGGGCATGGAGAGGGCAGACAGGCTGGGCTGAGATCTGTGAGGAGCACAGAAGCCAGAACTGGACAGCAGGAAGCTGGGCATGAAAGCCGGTCCCAGGGAAGCAGGAGGTACCCCAAAATGGCCGGCGGGTGCGGAGCCCAGGGGCAGGGCAGGTGGTGCTGCTGGCACAGCCGGGACAAAGGGGTTGAGTGGTGGCTGTGGGAACGGGGAAGAGGCCCCCGCGGGGGGGAAGCTGAACTGGGCGGTAAGTGGCGGGGGCACACCGGGGGCAGCAGGGCGTGGCGGAAGGACGCTGCCCGACCAGGCTGTGCTGAGTGGGTCCAGGAGGGCAAGCAGGGCATCACCGCCCACGCTTGGAATGCCAGGGGCTGGGCTGAGTGGCTGAAGCAGTTCAGTGGGACCTTTGGGGGCAGCACTGGAGAGGAGCCCAGGGAATGGGGCTGGGCTCAGGGCGGCGCGCTGCTCCTTATCCACCAGCTGCCGGTCCGAGAAGTCGCCGAGGTTGGCGCTAGGTGCCTGGAGCTTGGCTGGGCGGGCGGTGGGTGGTGGAGGCACGATGCCCAGCTCTGGGGTCTTCCTGCCCTGGGGCCGGGGGATGGTGATGCTGCCGGGGGTGGGGGTGGGCGCCTCCTCCTTGTTGCTGGGGTTCAGGATGCTGTCCCGGTTCTGGGGCCTGCAGGGCAGGGCCGGGGAGTTCCCAAGCAGGACTGAGGACTTCTCAGGGGAGGTGGCTGTGGCCTTGTTGGGGAGGGCCATATCGTCCTGGCCCAGGCTCCAGAGCTTGTTGTACGGGTGGGCAAGCTTCAAGGCCACCATCATGCCGCGGCTCCGCTCACTCCCGCCCAGGTCCAGTCTCTGTTGGGAGGGGAGGAGGGGGCAGTGACAAAGTGACCTGGGACAGACGGGAAGGTGGCGCTTTCCCATTCCTGCACCCACATGTGGCCGATTAGCTCCCAGGACCTGAAATAGTGGGGGCCCACCCAGGTCCTTGGCAGAACTCAGGTCCGTCTGGACACCGAGCCCTGGCTTTCTCGCTGAGTGGCACAGAGTTCGTGACAAAGCTCTCATCCCTTTATGCCAGTTGTCACCAAGTAGTTTAGGAAGATAACCTCGTCTGCTGGCCATCAACTTGAAGGCCTTTTGACCTTCGAGAGTGTGTGGTGTTGGTCACCTGAGCTCACCGAGGCTCAGGGCCTGGTCAAAGCACACCGGCTGGGGAGGGAGGAAGACTGAGCCTGGCTCTGCCACTTATGAGCCACACGACCTGGGCGAGTCACCTCTCTCCTCTTGGCCTCAGCCTCCTCATTTCTCTAGGGGCCACAAGCAAACTAAGGACGTGAGAGTTTTGTAAATTCCATAACGTGGCCCAGGGCCTCCTCGGTCAGAAGCTGCAGCTTGCAAATGAGGAAACTGAGGCATGGGGAGGGGATGTGATGGGTGAAAAGTTACAGCCGCAGCTCAGGGGCCACACAGGAGCCACCCGGAGCCCAGCGGTTTTGACGCAATGCTCTCCCAAGGACAGCCTGTCACCCACCAGCCCTAGTTGGGTGGGGCTGTGCAGTTTCCACAGAGGCCTGCCTGCCTGGGATTCAGGCAGAGTGACCTGGAGCACCAGCCCGTTGTCAGAGGCACAGACAGACGAGGGGACAGAGAGCACTGGGCTCCGGCATGTTCTCCAGTGGTCACTGGTAGGTGGTCTAGCTGCTGGCCTGCGGGTGGGGCTGGCAGTCAGATGACCTGAGCCTTGGCCGAGGCCTTGGGCATGTCATGCTTGCCCCCTTGCTCCCTGCCCCTGCCCGCAGCACTGCCCCCACTCCCACCATACCTGGTAGTCGAAGGTCCCTGGCTGCTCCCACGGCTCTTTGGAGGCCCGAAGGTCCTCTAAGCTCTTGGCCTGGCCCAGGGGCTGCAGGGGGGCCTCCATGTCCAGGCTGCTGAAGACGTCTTCCAGGAGGTCGATGCTGGCAGCGCGGTCGGGTGGACTGGGGACAGGGCCTGCAGGACCCTGTGTTCGCTGCTCTGGACTCTCTGCCTCATCCCCTTCCGCACTGTCGGACTCCCTGAGTGTCCGATATGGCTGCGGCCTGGGAGGGGAGAGAGTAGGCTGATTCTCCCCCCAGGGCCTCCAGGGAAGTGAGCAGCTCCTACCCTGAGAACACCCGGGCCTTGAGGAGCAAGCCCAGGAGCCTGTGGGACAGGAGAGTCAGGAGGTCCCCGTCAAGGCAAGTCTGGGCCTCCCAGCTATTCAGACAGGTGAGGCCGGGCCAGGACTGGCAGGGACCCACAGGCAGGCCCGCATGCTCAGCCCCTGCTCGGCTCCCCACCTGGTGACTGACAGGTAGTCTCTGGGTTGGGTTCTGAAGGGCTCATGGGGGCTGGGCCAGGAGGTGCGCCAGCGCCGGACTGCCCAGAGAGCCAGTGGTCGCCAGAGGGAAAGCCAGGGCGGACAGCTCTAGCTGTGCATCTTGCTGTGGGACCTCGGGTGAGTCATGTAAGCTCCCTGACCGCTGCTGCTCAGGAGCTGCTGGTGGTTCTGGGAGCAGCTGTGGTGCCTGGAACGTGGCAGGCACAGAGGTGGGGGCAGTGGGCTCCCTAGCAGCCTTCTGCATGTTCTCGCATGGAAACCTTGCAGCTGGCCCAAGTGTATTGCTAACGGTTCCTCCAGTCTTCCTTCCCCGTCGCCCTGAGCCCCACTGGGTACCAGGGGAGGCTGTGCCTGAGTAAGCCCTGAGCTCTCTGCAGCCCCAGCCAGAGCAGGTTGTCACCAGCAGGGGCTGTCGGTAACTGTGGCACTGGCAGGATGGGGTAAGGGCGCCACCTGCTGGCCACGAGTAGGCTCACACTGAAGGAGCCAGGGCAGGGGACAGGCGGGAGAAGGCTTGGTCACACCGTGTCATCTTCCTGCAGCTGTGCGACAGCCCTGAAGTAGGTCCCCACTTTACAGAGAAGGAAGAGGGAGTTCAGGAGGGAGCTCGCCCTGTATCACACAGCACCAGCCAGAGATGGAGATGGCGGCCCGGCCTGAGACTTCCAGAGTCTCTCCCTCTAACCAGGAACTAAGGGCTCTTCATCAAGCTCACAAACAATGGAAGATACAGAGAAGTCTGTGTGTCTGGGGCCCAGCACAGTAGTTAGGCGCTGGATCTTACACGGCCTACTGTGTGGTTGAGTCCTGGAGTGCGTGCATGCCCCAAGTCCCCAGAGGAGAAGGGAATGAATGCTGTGTGGCCATCCCCCGGGGGGTAATTTCTCACTTTCCCTCTTTGTCTCTCTGGCAAGTGCGTGCACCCGATAACAAAACACAACAGAACAAAATGAGAGAAAAGAGTGTGCTGCTTAAATTTAAGGAAAGAGGGTTCTTTTTAACCCACTGTGAGTTAGGATGGACCCATTCCTTTTAAACCATTCCAAAATGCCTGCACTAACCTCCATGGTCATGGCTAAGCAGGTAGGCACTGACCACTATTAAATAGGCAAAGCACTGGCGAATTCAGAGAAACTGTGATGGGGCTGGGCCTGGGCCAGCCTGACCCGCTCGCTCCTCGTCCTCTTCAGTAAGAGTCCTTGTCTAGCGGGGTGCCTTTTCCAGCAAGGTCTTTTGTAAATTTTTTAATTTGCCATAGGGTGTGGGCACTCACCAGGAGGAGAGGGAGAGGTGAGGGGAGGGGGAGAAGAGGAGAGAGAAGGTGACAATGGGGGAAATGGCCCTGTGGCACTCCTTTCCCCTCTTCTCCCCCCTTTTGGGATTTTAGGCATGCATGCACATATGCCGAGTAATTCTCAAGCTGCTGGGTCTGGGCTCGAACCATGTAGTCGGCTATGTAGGATCCAGCTCCCATAACCACAGGCCACAGGCCAGCCCCTGCAAGGTAATTTTAGGCTGGCACGTGGATGAATAATAGAAAAGGTAACTAATACCTTAAACCTGTGATTTTGTGGATGCTATTGCTTAGAACAAGGCTAATTCTTACACCTTTTAAAACAAAAAAGAAAGATTCGATGAACAGGAAAGGTGGTGTGTGAAGCTTCGGCAACATTGGCTGAGGCCCCCACTTCCAGAAGGAAGGACGTCTGGAGGGGGCCAACTTCCCTGGGGGCTATAGGGGAGCTGGTGGCGGGTAGGAAAGGGTCAGGACCCTCCCAACCCGTGGGGGCAGTGGCAGGAGGCAGAGCAGCCCGGGCTTCACCAGGTCTCCGGAGGAATCACAGGGCCAGCCCAGGGGGAGGGACCCAATGCTGGGGACTTTGGTTGGGGTTTGGGGACAGAGAGACAGTGAAGGGGGTTGTAAAGGGTGGTGGGAGGAATGTACAAAATGGCTAAACCATCTGCCCCCTGCAAGGTTCTCCTGAGCACCGTGGGTGTCCAGCAAAGGGCAGCTTCCTTCTGAAAGGCTCCCATTAAAAACACACCAACTTGGTAACAAAAACAGACAAAAGCTGCTTCTTTGCTCAATCCTAGCTCTGAAAAACTTGTGAGTGGAGGGGTGAGACCTGGTGAAGAAAGAGGAACTATGAGAGCTTAATTGGGGGGATGGCTGGATTGTGGGTGAACCTTTTCTTTTTTTGAATTGCATTTGTAATTAGTAGGAGGCTTAGGCTATAAATAATAATGATAAAAAATGAGCTTTAAAAAGTCAGGCAGATCAGAACATTTGGACATGCCGGCATTAGTATACATGTTCCATATTAGGAAAATTGTTTTTTCCTTTCTTTTTAACTTAAAATCTGACTCCCCATCTCCATGGCTTTCCAACACGTGCTGAGATAAAGGCAGACTTGGGGATCAGCAACTAGGCTGATTGTAGTCGCCGATTCCTTTACCAATCACATGCATTTTCTTCTTACAAGGAAAGGGACCCATGCTCCTGTCTCACCCTGTCACCTCACTCTGTCATCACAGCCCTGCAGGGCCAGCAGAATGCACGCCCTGGGAGGAGGCGTGTGGAGGTAGCATCCACCCTGCAATTGGCACTGGGGCACCCACAGGCAGCAGCAGAATGCCCCTCCCTGCTCACGAGGACAGGCCCGACAGGCCCCCCCTCCCGCCCACACCCCCCACGTGGCCCAGAGAGTCACCAAGACCAGTCAGGAAGTGGAAGAAGGAAGGAAGGAGAGACCATTCAAAGGGAGCGGAGAAGAAAAAGCTTTCGGTGAAGCCAGAGCTCGGGCCCTCCTCCCTCTGGCATTCATCGTCAGAGGAGTCTTCGGAGAGGAAGACCGCATAGTGTCGCGAGGGCTTTGCCAGGCTGGGGCAGAGGGAGACAAAAGAGAAGAGAACAGGCGTTAGGACACTGTCAGAACCCCCATGGCAGTGGGAGGGAGGGTTCTGAGCTTGGTGCCGGCTGGGCCTCCCTGCCAGCCGGGGCTGGGGGCTCCCTGGAGGTGTCCAGAGGGCACAGGAGGCCTGCCAGGCCCCAAAGTGAAAAAGCTGGTCCCAAATAGAAAAGAAACTCTGGATTCACCGCATAAGCCTTAAACTCGTGGTCCCGTCCTCTAGGACGGAGTAATTCCACTTGCACAGGGGCGACCTTAGACGGGGCAGTCATGCCCAGAGATCTTCCTCACTCTAAGTTTGCAACACGAGACAACCTGAACCTGCCACAGGAGAGATCCGGTGCGTTGGCCCAATGTCATCCTCCTGTCACAGGTAACACACATGAAGCCACGTTCATCAACGAGGGTGCGGGACTGCAGTTACACTGGCTCCTCACACCCGCCACAGAAAACGCAGAGAAAAAAGGCCGGAAAGGATGTGTGTGCATGTTGATAATAGCTACTGAAATTAGGGGTGACCCCCGCCCCCACTGTTAATTTTCCTGCAATGAGCAGATCTACTTCAACAATGGGGAAGAAATACACAAGGGAGAACCAGCAGTTAGCGTAATGGCTATGTCACTGGAGTCCCACATAGTCGACCGCGGTTCGTGTCCCGGACCCAGTGGCTTAAAACTCACGCTGGGCACGTGTGCGTGCGTGCCCAAGATCCTGAGAGGAGAATGGAGAAGGGATTGCGGCGTGACCATCCCCTTGGGGGGTGATTTCTCGCTTTCTGTCTCTATGTCTCTCTGTGTCTGTCTGGCGAGCACATGCGCCCTATAGCAAAAATCTCTCCAAAAAAAAAAAAAAAAAGAAATACACAAGGCAAAAGTTGAAGAAGAAAGTGCACCACGTGGAGGAGCACTCACGAGAAGGCCCTTTTCTGATGAGCGGCTGCTCTCAGGAGTCTCCCTCAGATGCCTCTTCAGAGAGTCTTTTTCATCTGTGATGTGGAAATTAAATATTCATTGCTATAAAAAATACATCTCCCTTGTCCGCCACCTGTGAGCTCTACCTCTATAAACACAAACACATACACAGCCCGGAGAAGCCCCACGCCCGCCTCCATGAATTATACACTGACCAGTGCTCATGGGGCCGTGCACTCAGGAGGGGGAGCTGGACTGGAGGGCCTGGTGCAAGGCCGGCCCCAGGACTGCTGCTCCGGCCGGGATGCTGGGCAGTGGATCCCAGGGGTGTGGGGAGGACTTTGGGGAGGGTGGAGTAGGAGACAGGGTTATCTCCTTTCTCCTCATCCTGCTCCCCAAAGCAGTCTTCTTTCTTTGCTTTATTTTATTATTTTTAAAAATTTGCCAGAGGGGAGACCAGCAGTTGGCATAAAGGCTATGTCGCTGGACTCCCATATAGTTGACTGCGGTTCGAATACCAGATCCAGTGGCTTAAACTCACGCCAGGCGCATGTGCATATGTGCCCAAGATCCCAAGAGAATGGAGGAGAAGGGATTGCGGCATGTCCATCCTCCCTGGGGGGTGATTTCTTGCTTTCTGTCTCTCTGTCTTTCTGGTGAGTGCATGTGCCCTATAGCAAAAACAAAACAAAACAAAACAAAACAACAAAACAAAACAATCAAAAACCTCCCCCCCAAAAAAAAAAAAAAAATTTGCTAGAGAGTGTGTGCAGGGGCAGGAGAGAAAAAGTTTGAGAAAGAAAGTGATAAAGCATTACCCATGAGGCATGGCCACCTGTAATCCTTTCTCCTCTCGGGATCTTGGGCATGCATGTACATGCGCCTGACATGTTTCTCTGGCTGCTGGGTCTGTGACTCATACTCACCTCATATGGACTGGCCACTTTAACCCCCATGCCACTGGCTGGCCCTTCTTTGCTTTATACAATGGAATTCCTTTAGGATTTTATTTCAGGGAAGGGCACTGTGTCCGGGAAAAGTACATAAGAACCACAGCGAGAGGGTCACTGGGGGCCGATAGCATCCCCGGGAATCAGGAGAGCGGCCTGTGACCAGGATTCTCCACCATGTACCATCGCTCGCGCTGAGCCAGTTCCCAGAGGGACAAGTGCCCGTGCTTCCCACCTGCACCTTCATCTCCTCCCCATGGGCCCTGGGGGCTCAGCCAGGCATCAAGCCGCAGTGAAGGCTGAGGCTTGAAGGGAGGAAGCCACTTGCTCAGGGTCACACGCCCAGTAGTGGGTCATTTGGCTCCTGCCCTCAGGCTGCTTCCCTAGTTGTCGCTCTTCCTAGACCGGGGAGGACACTGGCCCAGGAGGGGCGTCTTCCCCCAGCCTCAGCAGAGTGGGCAGATCTGACTTGCAGAAATGTGCCCTGGCTAGCCTTGGGGCAAGGCTGCTTGGGCCTGCTGCTTCCTCCGCACACGAGGCCAAGAGCCACTGAGCCCAGTTCCGAATCAAACCCGACCTCGTCGCTCTCCTGCTTACCATCTGTAAGTCTGCTATTCTGAATCGCCGTTTCGCCACCTCTGGTTGGGTGACAAGTGGGCCCAGGGAGTGAAGTGGCTTAGGAGCTAACCAGGCACAGACATTCGCAGTGGAAACTGTCTAAACGTGAGGGGACCCGCTCTCACTAGCCCCTGAGCTGGTGCCCTGGACTTGTGTTCCACTCTGGGAAGCTTGGGGAATTTGTTGGGTTGAGGATTGGTGTGTGTGTGTGTGCACGCACACACACACATGCAAGTGTGAGCTCCAAGCAGGGCAGACTGTGCTGCAGGTTCCTCCACCCACTTCTGGGCCTCCTCCCACCCTGCTCTGCACCTAAGCTAAGCCACGGCTACTATGTCTGAGCAGCAGCAGCCTTCATGCAGGGGAGACCCTGTGACACCCACGCTCCTGGGGACCTGCCACATCACACAGCTCTGTCATCAGCTTGTGGCTGTGGTAGAGTGTCCCTTCTCAGGGTACCCTATCCAGCCCCCGAGATGCTAAGATACGAAGAATGGGAACAGTTTGGTGGTGTCAGGTACAAGGCGCAGGCAGTACACCCTCGGGGAAGTGTGTAAGATGACACCCACGAGCAGGCACTGTGCCGGAGCGGTACATATGTCACTTCTACCCTCCCGACAGCCTAGCAGGAAGGGACCCCGTGCTCGTGTTTCAGAGAATGAGACCGAGCCCGTCCATCCACCTGTGCTTCTCTGCACCCAGCCAAGAGGCATTTCCCCGCCTGCACACCTGGCGGTATAGCCGAGTCCTAGGGAATCACCGGTGAGGCAGAGAGGCGAGCAGGTGACCTGGCGACCTGGCCAGGGAGTGCCGAGGAGGGATGCCAGCCCAACTGTTCCCAGGACCCTCGCTTTCCCGTCAGCTGGGCTGGGGGTGGATATGCAAGTGGGGTGGGGAGACGCTAGCCCCTGCTTGGGGCAAAGGGGATGAGGCCCTCACGGTCCTCAAATCCATGGGGAATGCTTTTCTGACACCCGTCCAAGTACAGCCCCTCCTCTGGCTTTGACAAGAAAGCGCGGATCACAGCTTGGCATGTGAGCTGAACGCCACTAAACCTGCCAGGAATTTCTGCATCACAGGAAAGCAAAGAGCCTTTGTGCTAGTCTGGACCTTGGCTTCATTAAATAGGCTACTGCAGTTCAGGTCACTGTCAAGATCCAGTGCCTCCCACACTGGTGTGACCCTGCGGGGGTCTTGGGATGGATGGGGACAAGAGGACACACACTCCAGCTCACAAACTACTTTCCTTCTCCGGCCGGCTGGGCAGTGGTGTCCCTGGGCCACACCACCCATCTCTTGAGAGGGCCAGGGCATCCAGGTGAGAGGTCAGCCGCGATCTGGTCAGATCAGGGCTTTCGTCAGGCCGAGGCCACGTGGGCGACATCGGCAGTACTTACAAGCCTTGCACGAAATGCTGTCCATACACGTTCTCATCACGTCCCCACTTCAGACGAGGAAGCCGAGGCTCAGAGAGGGGAGTCGTTTGCCCAAGGTCACGCAGTCACTAAACAGAGCTGGAGATTGAATGTGGACTTGCCTGACCCTAAACCAGTACCGGACCTGCCTCTTTAGCGTTCTGGATCTGAAACCACGCAGTGAGAGGTAGGATGTTTCCCTCATACTTCTAGTGAAAGGTGAGATTTCAAAATAAACTTATTTAAATTCAGCTGCTCATGTTCTCCCATGAAATATACAGTCAGATATTTGTCAGCGATAAAGGATGAACCATCGAAAATGTCCAAGTTTAAATTTTTTATCAGCTTAAGGCAGAATATGAAAAAAAGCAATGTACCTCTTCCCTCATTAACCCAATTCAGCGACTACCCTGCAGTCTGCCACCCACCACTTGCCTGGGTTTTACTACACACAAAGAGCTGTCTGTGAAAAGGCAGGCCTTGGTGAGCGTGGCTACCCGGCGAGGGCTGCCGGCGTCTTGGCGAGAAAGAAAGGGCCGCTGTCCATCAGCGCCTGGACCCCGTCAGCCCCCACGGCTGCTCCCGCCTCTGCCCACCTCGTCGGCGCGGAGTTCCCATGCAGATGACTTCCCGACTCCTTTCTAATGTTTGGTTTAACGTGTCGCCGGTTAGCGCGCGAGTGACAGTGGTGACAGGCGAGGCTGTTCCTTTTTAAATACCATGTCAGAGACACGGCGTCAGGAAGTGGGGACGTGCTCTGTGCTCTCCCGGAGCCGAGATCGCACCGGCTTATTTTTTAATGAGGAAGATCTGCATCTCGAGAGTTTTTTTCATGTGTCACATCGCGTGGACAAATCAGCAGCACGTCACGCTGGCCCCAAATGAAATGCTGACAAATGTAGATATTTCAAATTTAATTGACATTTAAATGTACTTGAGATAAAGATGGGAAAAAATCAGCGAGGACTTGGTCTCCGGAGCTAATGAAGGGGAGCTGGTGATCATTTTTTAAAGGATCACTTCACTCCAGCACGAGGAGCTTTCCTTTGGAAATGTCTCGGCCACTCCACGACTCTCCCTCCTGTGGCTCCTGGGGCCGGTGAGTGGGGATAAGCCCCAGGACGAGGTGGAACCAGTCTGTCCAACGCCCCATCATCCTATCTAGGCCAACCTGGCAAAGTCACTCTCCCTTCCTGAATCTCAGTTTGGTGGCGGGGGCGTACCGAGCCTGAGGGCCCTAGGATGAGGTTCCCCTAGATGACGTGGGAGCTTGATCCCAGCATGGCAGTGGCTGTAAGATGGCCCGGAGGACGTCAGATGGTCTCAGAGGAGCAGGTGCTGTTGGGGTGGTGAGCTGAAGAGGCTGGTGGGGTCGGCAGGGACCAGGTGGAGGAGGACCAGGTGGTGGCTCAAGATCTGGAGATGTGTGATGCTGGGGCTGACATGAGACCTCAGGGTGGAGGCACGGTCAGGAGCGGGAGGCCTTACTGGCTGGACTGTCCCAACCTCTCTCTTAGCGTTGTGTCCTGAGCCTTTTCATCTTCATTCATGCATCTATTTAGTATTTCTCAGCCTCTGTATTCATTAGTTCGTTCATTTATTCATTCATTTACTCCTCCTTTCACCAAAAATTAGTATTGTCGATTTTGTGCGGCCACAGCCCTGTCCCCACACACCCTGAAAAACCCTTCCAAGGCCACCGGCTGGCCACTCACATGAGCAGAGAGGCCCAAGCCCAGGAGTGGGCTTCACTGCGCTGCTCACTCTCCAGGCTCTGTGGGAAGGGGAGATGGGGGCGGGGATACCTCGGGGTCACTTTCCTCTACTGGGAAGAGATATCGTAGACTGTGGAACTGCCCCTCACCCAGACAATGGCATCTGCCTGCCAAGAGTTCCAGGGACCTGGCAGCCTGGGGCTCATGTCCTGGGCTCAGGGCAAGTCATCCCACCTGCTGGAGCCCTGGCTCCCCCCGGTTGGATGGGGCGAATACTTCCCTGGGGCAAAGATGTTCTGGAGAATGAGGAGGTGAACCCAGATGACACGTGAAGGTGCTGGGCATGCAGCAGGCACTAGAGGAATGGCCAGGTGCAACCCGAGAGGCAGGGTCTTGGCTGGAATAAGGAAGCAACGCCTCTGATGTCCCGAGGGTGGGGCCCCTTCTGTAGCATCCTACGGACTTGGTTTTCTGGCTGGAATTACCTCCTCCTGTGGTGAGCTCCTGGGAGGTCCTTCCCTCTGAGTGGCCACACAGAAGTGGGAGACAAGGGGGCCTGGGTTTTCCTGGGCTGCGGCAGCCCACTGGGGGCTTGCTGGCCGTTCCTGGCTTTCCGGCCTGGGCTCAGGCTCCATGTCTGGCTTCAGGCTTGGCTTTGTCTTCAGGGCCCAGAATCCACTAGGGGAGGAGGTGTGAGTCAGGTCAGGGACCTGTCGTCCTGCTAATTGGGTCTATGACCTTCTGCTTGGGTGTTGGACTCCTGGTCGCTTAGGGAGTAGGTCCTGGCAGCCTGCCGGGGGGGTAGAGCCAAGACAGCTGCCCCTGCCCTTGGGGCCCAAGGCCCAGCTGGCATCCCAGAGCTTGATCCTGGGGCTGATGGCAGTGCCGGGTTCTCAGAGGGCCAGGGCTGGGAGGTGCCAGCAGCGTCACACTAACGTCCTAATCACACCTGACAAGTAGTAGGTGTCCTTTAGAATCTGTGGTTGGTAACTGACTCCTCCCCCGCCAGGTGCTGGGCCGGCAATTACACCTGCCTTCACGGCCTCCTTTGCTCACTCACTCCGGGAGCATCTTCGAGCTGAGGTCTGGGCAAGGTGCTGGTGTCGGAGTCTGAGTCGGAGTCAGAGCTGTGGGGTCATGGTCTGCCCTGGAGGAGACCACAGGGTGAGACACAGAGACAGCAATGACGTGGTAGGCCAGTGCGCCATGGGGAGGCCCAGGGGCTGTGGCATGAGAAGGGGCGGTGGGCAGTTTACCACCTCAGGGAGGCAGCAGGGATGTCGGGGTGCTGGAGCTGTGGCAGGAGCTCACGTGGCTACTGTGTCTCCTGTGGGGACATTCCTAAACATGTTCCTTGCCATGTGAAGAGGCACCATGTTAAAAATAAATAAGTGAATGAATGAATGGCAGAGAGACTTGCCTAGAGTCTCAGCACTGCAGCTGGGGGGCTGGGATGCTGGCCTAGGCCTGTTGGAGGCTGAAGCCCTGCCATCCCCAGGCCGCCATCCAGATTCCTGGCCACACGCAGGTGTGGCTCTGTGCTCATTGTGGCCATGGCTGGGAGCGATGGAACAGAGGGGGCTGCTGAGCCTTGGTCTCCAGGAGAGCGAGGCACGATGGATGTGGAAACGCAGTACTCCAACTTTTGCCAGAGCATGTGTACAAAGAGGTAATCGCGGCGTTCTGAGACCCAGGCTTCAGGCAGGATTCTCACTAAATGCTTCTGCAGCTTCTTCTGATCTTATTTAATCATTTGGGGCTTTGGTGCTGGGGTTATGCAGAGCAGATCAGATGGTCAGATGTGCCAGTTCCTGACCAGGATGGGCGGGCCGTTGGGTGGGCACACCATCTGCCTACCTAGCACAACCTGAGGGGTCTTTCCTTGTCCAGAAGGATTCCCAACGCCTGCCACACATTCTTCTGGGCCCCCAGAGCCCAACTTCTCGGGAGTCCAGTTCTGGTGGGAGTGTAAGTTGGCGCAATTCTTTTAGAGAAAGCTATTCAGCAATATGGGGCAGAAATCTTCCTATATGACTGGCTAAGGGAAAAACAACAGGGTAAATATCCTTAAGGCTTTGCCATGAAGAAGACTCTTTTTTTTAATAATTATTAATTTTAGTTTTATTTACTATTATTTATTTTTTAATTTGACCAAAGAAAGAGGGAGAGGGAATGTGAGAAAGCATGATGGCAGGTCTGGGACTTGAACTGTAGTTGGCCATGTGGGAATCCAGTGCCTTAACCACCATACCACCTGCCAGCCCCCAAGGAGACTCTTAATGTCAGCTCTTGCGACAAACAGGCTGTGTGACCAAGGGCAGCGATGGCCCCCTGCAGTTCTAGCTACTTCAATATAATAGAGTTCAGAACACCTACCCCCATGTACTTCTTGTGAGAACGAAATCAAATGGTGTGTGTGAAGTGCTTAGCACCTAACTCTCAGCTAATGGTAGTGGTTAATAATTCTGTGCTTAATAATAATATGAGAAAAAGCTTGGGAAATGAGGATCTTTACCCTGTTGTTTTTCACATTAATGAAAACATGGCAATGATCTAAAGATCCACTACGAGGGCCGTGGCTTGGTAGACCATGAACATACACTCGAATCTCCTAGAGCCGGGAAGAGCAGGGGCTACGACGACACAAGGGGCAGGCGATGTGATGGGACATGACAAGGGAGCTTCAGTCTGTGAGACCTGCAGGGAGAGGGCGGAAAGGGAATTTGTACATGCCCCAGGTAGCTGGGTTACAGTGCTGGGGTTCAGAATGAACTTGTTTCTTTCCTCTAACTCAAGACTGTCTATAAGGCTACTGAATCAGTTACATGCAACAAAATTACTTCAAAAAGCAGATCTGCATGGCTCTGACCAGGGAGGTGAGCAGGCAAACAGCTTCCGGACCTCAGGTGGCTCGATCTGGATCATTTTATAACCAGATGTGAGGGCCAGGATCCCTCCTGTGGCTGGAGGGTGTTGTGTCTCACCCATCAGGAGACAAGGTAGCAGTCAAAAAAGCTGGGCTCTGCAGGTGGTTGGGACTGAGTGCCTCTCAGATGCTCCAGTGACTGCAAGCCCCTTAACCGTACAACTCAGACGACAGCCGGCATCTGGGTTGTGAAGATTAAACAGGTGGTAGATGAGCTTCCTCTCAGCAACTGTGAGAGCTCTTGTCCTGGCCCCTACTGCCACCTCCATGCAGGGAACAAACAAGGAGCTGCCTGGTGGAGAGAGGCCCCGGGATTGGCGTGGTCACGCCCTGTCTCGGCCTTGGTCATGCCGTCTCAGCGCTGGTCTACAGCACGCGGTCCTGAGGGCAGCGGGCAGAATGGCTCCAGCGCGGCCTCACACAGTCTGCTATCGACTCTTCTTTTTCCATTCCTTCTTTCTTTTCAAAATTGATTCATTCCATGAGTAAGGCACAGAGCAAAAACATCCCCAACAGGGTCCTGATGCCACAATTTATCTCCAGCTTTGGCCAGACCTTGTTCATGGGTATGCACCTGCCCAGTGTAGCAGGAAGGTCTCTGGACAAGAATCCAGAACTTTCCCATGTGAGTCAGCCACACAGTGTCATGAAATCGCTGTGTCGCTGTTGGGATCCTACTATTGGCTCTTTGTAGGCATAAAGTGGCTGGGGAATCCCTCTGAGCCTGGAAAACCCAAAGGAAAACAACTTGAGGCCTGGCAGTTATGCCCACAGCGGCTGGAAACCACCAAAGCCCACCTTCAACAGGTAGGGAGCTGTGGCCCTCACTGTGCCTGTCACAGTGGCCATTATTCTCACCATGCCGAGGGGCGCCTAGCATAACTGGGTTCCTAACTGACACAGAAGGACCAGGCCTCTGTCATCAGACAGCTGGTCCCACCATTTTCTAGGCCTGTCACTTCTCTTGAGCCTCACTTCTCTACCTGTTAAATGGGTAACACTGCCACCCACTTTTCATAATCTTAAGAACATGCAGAAAATGCTCATTCTCTTTCCTTCTCTGAGTAGAAACACCCATGCACCAGAGGACACTGCTTTGCCAGTAAGGGTACTAGATGGCTTTCATTCCTAGCTGCAGCCTCCAGAGAATGAGCGGGAAGGTGACATGTGGGACAGGTCATCTTAGGACACAGATCTGTCTCTCTGGGTGAAGCCAGACTGAAAATGGACCCTAAGGGCCCCACCCCAAGGAGAGCAATAGAGAGAATGGAGAGGATGAAGCCAAGCAGAGTTTGGATGCTGCCTTGTCTCTTTCTAACTGAGTCACCTTGGGAACACTGGACAAAGACACGTTCTGAGCCTGAAGTTATACTCTGGGCGGGGACTACACTAACCCCAGAGGGCCTCGAAGATAATAGGGCTCAATCGTGCCTCCTGCCGACTGGCCTCTGACCCAGGGCCTCTCTTGCCAGCTCCCCCCAACCCTACCCTTACCCTGGGGCACCCCCCGTGTTTGCCAGTGCTGCTCTGAATAGTAATAGGAGTAGCCAAGGAAGAAATCTTAGCTGAATGCTAAGTAACTAATGTAACAGGAAAACACAGGGAATGTTTTCCTAGGAAGCGTTTTGTTTTAACTAACTAACTAACTAACTAACTAACTAGCTAACTAGCTTTCTCTCTCTCTCTCTTCCTTCCTCCAGAGGGAGAGGAGACATCCCCAGCATGGTCCTCACGCTGTGACCCATCCCCATGTACCCGGCATGTTCAGGGAGGTCTTCAGATGCAAACCCAGAACCCTCCCACGTGGGGTGCCTTCACAGAGCACTACATCACAGCGTGGCCACTATCTAGCTCCCTTGCCAAATCTTCCTGAGGTTGGTTGGTTGATCAGTTTTGTTATAGGATGTGTGTGCTCACTGGAGAGAGAGAGAGAGAGAGAGAGAGAGAGAGAGAGAGAGAGAGAGAGAGAAAGAGAGAGAGAGAGAGACAGAGAAAGGAGAGAGTGAGAAACCCCTGGGGAGGATGGCCACGTAGCAATCCTCCTTCATTCTCCTCTTGAGATTTTGGGCATGCACACACCAGTGCCCAGTGTGATTTTTCAAGCCACCAGGTCTAGGACTTGAACCATGCAGTCGGCCATGTGAGACCCAGCCTTAACCATCATTCCACCAGCTGGTCCTGAAGTGTTCTTCTGACTTCCAGCAAATGGCCTAGGAAACCTACTCTTGGTTCAGGAAGAAAATCTGAGATGAAGAAATTTCATTGGGGGAAATACAAGTCAACATTCTTGTGTCTCCCCATCCAGAGCTGGTGCAGGAACTCCATTAAAGTCCTGTGTAGTGTGCACCTAGTAGGTTTGCAAAGATCCTTGCTGAATGAATGGATGCATGAATGGACAGACAGAGGCATGGATGAATGACAACAGCTGGGACGGAAGACGTGAACTTCGGCAGTGGGCTGGCAGTGAGCAGACACTGGTGCTACTGGACCTCCATTGCTCCCAGATGCTTGGCTGGTGCAGAGATGGTCTTGTATTTAATTGGCTCTGTCTTGTATCCACAAAGTTAATTATTTAATGTGCTGCTGGACGTGAGAGTTGAGACAAGGAGTCTGAAGGGGAGGTCTGAATCCCTCCCCTCGACTCCCAGCATCCTGCATCCCTTTCTGCTGCCCAAATCCTCTAAGTTTCTGACACATCTTGGTATTCCCAGCAGGAGCCAAGATCCATGACTCAAGAAAATCGAGGCACTAAGTCCATGTGCCCAAGACGGAACCACCCCTAGCAAAGCCCGTTAGGATCTGGCTCCTGCTTGCCGCTCCGCCTTCCCCCATCTCCAAACACAATGCCGACAGATTGGTGGAGCTGGTTCCTTTTCCCCTCCAGAACAATATTTTATGAGGAGTCTGTTTTATTAAAATATTTTCCGCTGGATGCTTCCTGTGTTTCAAGAAGTTGGTCTTGCCAGCTGGAGCTGATGACAGTTGAGAAAAACACATCCAAGTGCTGTTGTGACATGGCATTTGGAAGTGGAGGAGCACAATGGAGCAGGGAGGGGGCATGGGAAGGAGATGAGACGCAGGAAAACACCCGGGTGCACTGGAAGTGTCACTGGCATTATGGAAGAACAGCCTCCCCCTGCCTCATTAAAAAAATGTGAAGAGAAACCCTTGGAATGACATCCCAAATGAACCTCTGTCCCTCATGGGCCATGGCCTCTGTGACGTAGGTCCCAGAAAACCAGCCATTGTCTTCTATCACTGCTGGCCCACCAAACAGCCCCAAGCTCTCGCCAGCTCATTTCAGTCCCAAACGTTTCCTAACTAGAAATCTGCAAAAGGGCACAAGGCAAAAGGAAACGAAAAATGACTCTGACACAGTTCAAGTAATAACCAGCAAGATGGGACTATCAAACACTGGCACATGCTAAAGTCACTCCCGTCACTGGTCTGGAAAAGCAACGGCGCCAGGAATGTGATTAGGAAGTCTGACCTCTGTTTGGGAATCTCACAAAATGGGAAATGTTTTCCCATTTGGAGTGCAATTAGGCTGGGGTATATTTGTGCAATGCAAGGGTATTCTGGGTTTATATTTCAATATCCACAGTCCCATCGCTCGGTCATTCACTGCAGTATCTAAAAGGTTTAGCTCCGTGTTAAAGCGGTGACTTTAAAGAAATGCAACCATCAATAATTTCATCCCCATTGAGAATCTTGAAGGTCTGAGGCACTCTGACGCCATGCAGCATTCTCTCCACCAGGGGGCAATCATAATCCACGCCAGTCACAGCTGGTCCCACTCACCGCTGCCCCCCTACCACCCAGGTCCACCTTCCTATTGTACAAAGCAAAAGTTAAACCTATGTCCAACTTCAAGCGTCCTGTCTTCCAAATTTCTCAATACTGGGCACACACGCCCCCCCACACATACACACCCCCCTCATGTGCATGCGTACGCACACACACAGTCTGAGGCTGCCCAGGAGGCTGGCACTGTAAAGACGGCAGTACCCAGCAGTACCCATATCATAAGGCTGAGAATCCCGGAGAGCCGAAGTGTCCTGCAGCCTGGGTAGGCTACAGCTTGACACTTCTGTCATTTCTTCCTTTTGGCTCCAATTCTGGCTAGGAGCTGTCACCTCCCTTGCTTCCCTGAGGAATTTTCTGAAAGCAGGCCAAACATGAGGGGCATTTCCCTTTGCACCCAAAGAACTTCAGGGTCCCTGGATTAATTTCTTGATTTCCCCAACGATCCCAGAAAGGAGTGAATTAATGCACTTTGCAAGGCATCCACGCGAAGCGGAGGTGCAGCTTCTGAGCTGCCTAGGCAGGGATCGAGGGCTGTGTGCCTCAGGGACAAAGGGGACAAAGGGCAGCTCTGGGGCCTCAGGCCACTGCTCGCTGCCTGCCTCCTCATTCGCTGTCTGTCCCACCGCTAGCAGCAAGTGCCTCTAGGCCACCTGAGCTAGGGGCTGGGTGCAACACCAGTGCTGGGCATCTCTAGGTCTGAGCGAGGCAGATGAGAAAAGCCACAGGGTCATAAGTGCCTGGCCCAGGCGAGCAATGGGTCCTGGGGGCAGTGGGTAAGGACGGTGTGGAGAATTTGAGCCACAGAGACTGGGGCAACACTGGGCCTAGGAAGGAAGCAGCTGGCCTGTGGGAGCAGGTTCTAACCTCACCTGTTGACCCTGCACCTTCTGCATAAGCGGTTTAACACCTTCTGAGCCTTCCCAGTATCCTTTGGGCCACCACACAAAACCTTGCCCTGGTGCCCAGTCCCTGGGGCCTCCCACTGGGGTGAGGACTGGAAGCAGCAGAAACTCATACAGGGGATCAAGCCCCGCTCCCCGACAGCTGTGTGAAACCCCCCCTCGGGGCCTCAGGGAAGCCTCTCGGGGGTTGGGGCTGCACGTGTGGCCTCCAAATATTACTGGGTTCTTGCAGATGAAGGATCACGCAGAGCGGGTACTCACTGCTCAGGGCTCGAGATGGATGTCCTCCGGCCCTCCACTGAGATGTTGCTCTTCGGTCTCTTGACGACGTGCGGACGGGGCGGGCGCACCTGGAACAGGCACAGGGGAGACCCCCAAGGAGTGAGTCAGAAAGGCCAGGCAGGAACACCAAAGACTGGGCTTAGAGCCCCAAGGAGGCTCAGGGATTTTCAAGGGACAGGCTGCAAAAGAGACATCCCCAGCTGCCGTGCAACAAGCAGACCCACTAGCTGAGCTCCAGGCCCACTCCCGGCAGAGGGTTCTCCTAAAGAGCCTGGCCTCCTAGCCCGCAAGATGGGGCTATCTACCAGCTCCTCACTGGGCCACACTGGGGGCGCGAGGTGGTGTCTACACAGGACCCCGAGCACAGAGGCCCTTATCAGTGATAAATTCCTGCTCGTCTTCCTGTGGAACCCAGAAACTGGCTTTCTAGAACAAAAAGGTTTCACTCAGACTTGCTTTTAGGGTACACATGCTTATGTTGCTCTTGGAACTGAATTATGGTTCTCTAAAGGGAGGGGAGAAAACAGCAGTGCTACCGAGCTCCAATGCAGACCATCTTTGCTTCCAAGACACCCTTGTCAGTGCTCCCAGGAGCCCCCAGCCTGAATGTGGTACCCCTCACGGGCCAGACTCACCACAGAGACCTGGCGGATCAGGAAGTTTACAGCGTCCTGATCCCACCGCTGATGCTGCAGTGACAAGATGGGTTTTTCTGACCCACCGCTTCTAAAAGCCAAGACAAGGTCCTCCTATAGACAAGGGCCTAGAAAGACACCCCTCCCCACCACAGCCCGTAATGGGAGTTAGGCTGAGAATTTTGGGGTATTCTTAGAAGGACACTCATTTGGTCCAATCAACGTTACATGGTTTTAAATTCGGCATCGTCATCTCTGAACATTCCCAGAGTCAGAGAGGGGTGGGAGAGAGCTAAGCAGTGACTTTCTGTGCACTTCATTGTCAGGAAAAGCGAGCGTGCGTCCTGGTGCAGGTGGCCTGCTCTCTGCAGCAGACATGCCATGACGGCGGAGTTCCACACACAGGACAGAGGAGAGTCAGGCACGTCTGTTTCCTGCCCGCCCTTTCCCGGATTGCCCCCACCCTACCGCCCAGCAATTTGTGGGAGACACAGCACAACATATTTGGTAGTAGTCTGCATAAAAGACAAGTCTTTATAGAGTCTCATGGAGCCTCAGTCTGCACACGTCTGATCTAACCAGTTTCTCCTGTGGGGTGGCTGGTCTGGGCTCAGCCTTGTCTGGCAAATCAGATGTGGTACAAGCCAAATGCATTCCCCCAAACTCGCTGTCTTCTTCCGTGGGGTTATTGTGAGGGGTCGGTGCATAATGGGGGCTCTATAAATGCGCACCCAGGTTCTGCATGACCTGGATGTCCCCTTATCAACAACAAAAGGAAAGAGCCGGGCACAGTGTTCCTGAAGTGGAAGGTGATTCTGGGATCACCTCCTTGCCTAGCATCTCGCACTGTGCCTGCTTTCTACAGTCCACTCAGCAAGGATTTTAGAAACAAATGCATGTTGCTGCTTGGAATCTGAGAAATGCATAATAATGTTGCTATTATTATCACTGTTATTAGAATCCGCCCGCCACACAGAAGACATTCAGTCAACATTTGCTGAATAACCAACAGATACATCCACCACCCATTCTAACCCTGCCCTGGCTCCAGCCAGCGCCAGGCTCCTCTCCCACCTGGCTGGGCCAATGCTGCCCCTGCAGACTTTTCATCACAAAGCGGGGCCCCTTTGGGGTGAAGGAGCAGTTCTGCCCCTGCCCTGGGAGGCCCTGGGGCGGCGCTTTCAGGAGAGGGCAGACATTAAGGCCTGTCAGTTCGTTCTTGCACAGGGCTGCTCCTTGCTACAATAAAGGCGGGTTAAGAATGTGAACTTGTGGCTGAAATGGGGGGATTAAGTTTGTGGCAACTTCAACCGAACTTGCAACGTGGGGAAACATGGGGAAAAAGAACAACAGAGCTAATTAGACGAGCTGAGCTGTCAGAGTGCCGCTGAATGGCTCAGCGCCAACAAACAAAAGGAATGGGTTGGCAATCAGCAGGATCGATGGAGGAGACTGCTTCATTAGGGATGATAAAACAGACAGAGCAGGGAGAGGGGGCGGGGCGGGGGAGGGAGAGAGAGGCACCACAGAGTCACCCGCCTGTTAGACACACCCGGAGTTACACACACCTGATTGGTGTGGACAAAGCCAGGCACGGAATTATACCCCCAGCCATCCAGAGACACACCAAGGCTTCAAGATTCCAGTGTGCACACGGTCTCACACATGCACATTCCCAGGGGCATGCGAGAGAGGACGGCCATGTATGAGTCTCTCTCTCTCTCTCTCTCTCTCTCACACACACACACACACACACACACACACACACACACACACAGACCACAACCAGGCAAGGACACACATAGACAAAATGGTTTAATTAAGCCTGAATCACAAGACGCGGACAACTCCCGTCATATCTCAGCTATCACATCCATCTTTCCGGGGCCTTAGGAAGGGTGGAGGTGGGAGGGAAAAAGCACAGGCGCACACACAACAGCGACTGGGCCCATCGGTGTTGGGAGCTCGGCAGTGCCAGGGGAGAAAATGCTAAACAGGGATTCCAGCTCTGTTCAAGGGGGCCTGGAGGGGAACGTTGGGAAGCCAGCCAATTCCCTACTGGATTTAAAACCTGAGAAATCTAAGTCGGCAGGGTTAAATGTGTATTGAATACAAAAGCACCGAGTACATTTGATTTTAATGGTGAGCAAGAAATAATAAATACAGCGCTTATAAAGTGCTTCCCTCCCGGGCCGGCCAGCCGCAGCTTGCCTCTCCCTGGCAGCTCGACCCACTCCCCTCGGCCATGGGACACCAGCATGGCTTTTTTCTGCCCTTTTCTTCTTTTTAAAAAGAAAACCCAAATCCTTTGGTAACAGCTGAACTCCAGCCACAGGTGCCAGGCTATAAGGCTGAAGGGACGGCCAGCCCCTTGCCCCCAACCCCCTGGGCCAACAGCTGCTGACAAGTGGACCTGTCAGGCTGTCCTCTTCGAGACCCTCAAGGGGTTCCATAGCTTGTGTCTCGCAGGTGCCCACCCAGTGTGTAGCGGTGTCTACTGGAAATACTTGCACAAATGCACGTGGAACGAACAGTCTCCAGGGCTCCTGGGGACAGTGGGACTCAGAAAGCACAGACCTTTCTAGGGCTCCCAAATTGTTCTCTTAGTAGCCTGCTTGGCGGGTATTTGGGGATGTCTGCGTCCGCTCGGGCCAGGAACTGTGCTGGGCACTATATATGCCTCATCACCCACACCAGGTGAGTATTGTTAGACCCATTTCATGGTGATGAAACTAAGGCTCAGAGAGGGTAAGGGCCCTGGCTAAGGTCACACAGCCAGGAAGTGACCAAACTGTGATTCAAGTCAGGTCAGCCTCTCTGATTTCTCAGCCTTGGAGAGCTGGTCACAGGCACCCTCCCTCTTCAGCACCCCATAAACGCAGGGTGGTGCAGCCCTGGGTGTCATGCCAGTCACTCCCTGCACCACGCACCACCACAGGGGCAGAGGCAGCGGCTACTCTGGTATTTCTTACGGCAACATCTGCCTCCCCTAGTCTTGCTGCCACCCCATCTGCGTGAATTCCCTCAGCTGTGGAACTATCACTGTCTCCAATTCGTGAATTTTCCCAGATGGAGCAAGCCTGCCCTGAATCATGCTTTCCAAGAAATCCCCTGCCTGCCTTGGCTCCTCGGTCTAAAGGGAATTCTGAGAACTACCCACTGGCCGACGTGGACTTCAGGGGAGCTGTGCGGTGGGGAACAGTGGAGAGCCAGGTCTGGGCTCCAGCACCAGCTCGGCCTCTTGCTGTCGCTGTGGTCTTGGTTATAAACTGGGGAAACGGCGCCTGCCTCCTCTGGGTGGTCAGAGGGACAGTCGAGAGAGAGTCCGACGCGCACGGTAAATCCTCCTCCTCTGCACGCCGGCCAGGCCCGAGCACTGCCCCAGGATCTCCATAGCAAGACCAGCCGGCACTGCTCAGTTTCTTCTCAACTGAATTCTCTGCCGCAGCATTTTACATGGAGCCTGTCCCCATTTGCAGGGAGCCCATGGAGCTCGCAATCCTGGGAAGACCACCCGTTCTAGGGTCCGGTGACCCTCTTTGCTGTGGAGTGACCAAGCATCGGTGTTCTCAGCTCTAAAGTAGGACGATGGTGAGGCTCGCCTCAGATGAGGTGCCTAAGAATGATTTGCTGACTGAGAAACCTTAGGCAGGTCATGGTTATTTAAAAAGTAGGCCGTGCCTTAGAAGTAGTGAGGTGTGTAAATCTGTCACAAACAAGAATCGCTCCTGTGCTGGCCTGCTAGGTGCTCTGCAAACATCATCTGCATTCCTCCTCTGGAAACCCCTCTGTGAGCGACGCTGGAGTGCAGAGAAGTGAGGCTCGGAGCGCGTCAGCACACGCCCAGTCACAAGCTCCAGCAGCCCAGCCGAGGTCTGGTGGGAACGAGACCCCCATGACCAGACTTGCACTCTCATATCCGACCTGCTAAGACTGTCCTGAGCTGCTCACCAAATCACACAAGGTTCGGCACTGGCCCTCCCTGTCCCCAAAGCACCTTCTTGCCCTTGTGCATTTCTCCCAGCGACAGTGAGCAGAAACATTCCTGTCCCTTCACAGCTGTGCCGACTGGGATCTGGCTAATCACATTTTGATGAGGGTATTGGATGGACCCAGTGTCACGTGTGGCTGGAACTGCAGACCCATGACTGCAGCTGAAGCCATGTAAATCCCTCCAACCTCCACCCCAGACCTCTGCCTCCCACACATCACAGGGAAGGGAAAGAAAATGGTGACACAGAAAGTCCCACATCCACCTAGAGCATGGTTGCTGCTCAGTGTGTGTTCACACTGAGGACACCTGGTCACCTGCAAGCCCCAAGCCCCACGTCTTCACATGATGGATTTGGGCATGTACATTGGAGAGGGTGGGAAGGGTCGGGACACTGGGGTGGTGGACTCTGCTCGCAGCTGGCCCTGTGGGGTGGTGGCTGCCTTGAGGAATGGAGGGACTTTGCTCTTGGTGGACAGCCCACCCCAGCTGGCCCTGGCAGGCTGCCCACTGTGAAGGCACCTGCTGAAGTTACCACCTCTGTGCACTGACGTCTGAGCTTACAAGCAGAATGACTTCATCGATGTTTAAGGGAACCCATGCCCAATATTTTCTTATTGTGTTTCTCTTTAAAACCATGGCGGGGTCTCGGGACCAGCAGTTAGCGTAATGGCTATGTCACTGGACTCCCATGTAGTCAACCATGGTTTGAGTCCCGGACCCAGTGGCTTAAACTCACGCTGGGTGCGTGTGCGTGCGTGCCCAAGATCCCGAGAGGAGAATGGAGGAGAAGGGATTGCGGCGTGGCCATGCCCCCTGGGGGGTGATTTCTCACTTTCTGTCTGTCTCTGTCTTTCTGGAGAGTTCACGTGCCCTATAGCAAAAACCTCTCAACAAAACAAAACAAAACATGGCTGGGTCTCTCTCACACTCTACCTCCCGTCCCGGGTGTTGGTGGGTAGGTCCTGTTTTGTCCTGCTTTTCCACCCTTACTGGGCGCTGGCCATGGGAAGGTGGGTCTCCAGGTGAGGCCTGGCAGGGGAGCAGAACCTGTCTCCACCTGAGCTGGCTCCATATTCTCTGGGCATAGCCTCTGTCCCCAGGAAGGGACATCGGATGCATTTCCCATCCCAGATCTGGTGGGAACAAGACCCCCATAGCCAGACTTCTGCTTCTTTTGTGAGGAAGAGGTGTCTGGATCAAGGTTTACAGCTCACCCCGTGAGATTTGCCCAAACAGTGCACGCACCACACACACACACCTCGCCGTGGCCTCGGGTGCCTGTGGCCCTGACCTGCCGTCACCAGATTTGTTCAGAAAAGGGAGGGAGAAGCCCAGAAGACGCAAGGTCAGGCCCATGCCACACGGAGAGGGAAGCCGAAAAACCCCATTCCCGGTTTTCTTTGCCAGGCAGGAGAATCCAAACTCCCGAGTTTAGTCAGGCTGGGGAGATGAGGTGGCTCAGGCAGTGTTAGGTGGGGAGGGCGGAACCCCCGGCTACTCACGGGCCTCCAGCGCTGTATCTTGGGAGGCGGTGGTCGGGTGGGACGGAGTCGTCGCGGCTGCATTAAAGTGGAAACTCAAAGCATCAGTCCACATAGCGCTGGCTCCACGCATTTTCACACAGGGCCGGCCGCGTCCAGCCACCCCAGCCAGAGCCCGCGCTGTCCTCACACCTCCCACGCCCTCGCCCCGTCCATTTCCCGAGGCCATGTCCTCTGCTCGCTCTTCAACTGTAGCCCCACCTCTGGCCTGAACTATGGCAATCTTGTCCTGGCCAAGCCCCTGCTCCTCGGCCACCCTCCACAGGAGATCAGGGGACCTGCAAAAGCAATGTGGCATTTTCAAGACCTCAGACCCCTCCTGCCTGGGGCCCCAGGCTGGGTCCAAATCCTCCGAGACCTGGACCCTGTGGGGCCCCATATAGGCTCTTCCTGACGTTCACCCAAGCCCACCCTGAGCAGACCCGCCAGTGCCAATAGGCTCTCAGGCCTCCGTTCCTACCCGTGCCATCCCCACTGGCCTGCATACTTGTCCTCCCAGACCCCACCCCGGTCAGGTGTCCTCCAGCAGTCTCTGCCTGGGCTTCCTGCTCTGTGGAACTTACTATGAAGTGTCTCACTCCCCACTCCCATGCTACCCTTTTAACTTTAACAAAAGATTTCATTTTACTTATTATTATTATTTTAATTTGCTATAGGGCACATGCGTTTACCAGAGACAGAAAGAGAGGGAGGGAAAGTGAGAAAGCAAGGTATCAGGTCCAGGATGCAAACGGCGGATGGCCATGTGGGAGTCCACAGCCTTAACCACCATGCCACCTGCTGACCCCAATCTTTTTAATTTTCTAAAACATTTTTTTGCTCTAGGTACATGGGCTTGCTGCAGAGAGACTAGGGGTGGGGGAGATTGACAAGGCACCCCTGGCGGGTGGCCACACTGCAATCCCTTCTCCTCCATTTCTCCACACATATGCACACACTTAATGTTTTCCTCATGCTGCCAATTCCAGGACTCGAACCTCATTATCAGCCACATGGGATCCAAAAGCCTTAATCACCACACCACTGGCTGTTCCCCCACACTATCGTTTAAATGTCCATTTCCTGAAGGATTTATCCCCGTGCCTGAAGAAAGTTGTATGGGGGACCAGCAGATAGCATAATGGCTATGTCGCTGGACTCCCATGTAGTTGACCACAGTTTGAGTCCTGGACCCGGTGGCTTAAAACTCATGCCAGGCGTGTGTGCGTACGTGCCCAAGATCCTGAGAGGAGAATGGAAGAGAAGGGATTGTGGTGTGGCCATCCCCCCTGGGGGGTGATTTCTCGCTTTCTGTCTGTCTCTGTTTGTCTGGTGAGTGCACGTGCCCTATAGCAAAAACCTCCTCCCCCCAAAAAAAGAAAGTTGTATGGGACTTGGGGGATAAATGTGCCCCCAAAACGTCTAGTGAACAAATCTGTATAACATGCTTGGCTGTAGTAACCAGGCTTTGAATCGAAAGCAACAGAGCACAGACATCTTGGCTCAATCCTCGATCTCTTCATCTTGAAAGTCAAGCTCTGGCCTCTCAATGACCTGCCCGTGTAGACACCCTGAACAGATGTGGCGGATTCAGGCAGAGTAAGGAGAGTGAAAGCCGCAGGACACCAAGACTATGGCCACAGCAACCCTGGGAGGTCGCTGTGTAGGGCACTTTGCCCAAGAAGGTACATCCCGATTCAGTAAAGCCTAGACCCACCCTGGCTGGTACCAGAGCCAATAGCCACACGGGGTGAGTCCTGATAAAGAGGTGCAGTCGTGTAAAATACACGCTGCATTTCAGAGGCTGAGTATGAGAAAGGACATAAAATACTTCATTAATAAATTTTAGAAAGATTTTATTATTATTTTAAATTTGACCAGAGCTAACGGGGGTGGGTGAGGTGGAGGGGAGGAGTGGAAGGGACAGAAAGTAAGAAAGCAAGTCACCAGGTCTGGGACCTGAACTGTGGTTGGCCAAATGGGAGTCCAGTGCCCTAACCACCACACCACCTGCTAGCCCCTTGTTAATAACTTTTTATATTGATTACATGTTAGAGTGATTGTGGATATATTGGGTTAAATATATTAAAATTAACCCTACCATGGAGAATATTGATGGCCACGCCGCAATCCCTTCTCCTCCATTCTCCTCTCGGGATCTTGGGCACGCACGCACACGCGCCCGGCGGAGTTTTCCGGGACTCGAACCGCGGTCGATACGTGGGAGTCCAGCGACATAGCCATTACGCTAACTGCTGGTCCCCCTACCATTTCTTTTTACACTTTCAATGCTGTCACCAAAACATTTAGACTTCCCCGTGTGACTCCCAGGGGAGGCTCAGGTTGTGTGTTTCCTGGCCAGGGTGGACTCAAGGCTTTCCCTGCTGGGAGTGATGCTCCACTCCAATCTGCCTTAGAACTTGTTCTCTGAACTTGACCCCTGGAGTGTAGGGCCTGTGTCACAGCTGTCCCTTGGCCCCTGGTGCCCAGCATGGGGACTATCAGATGGCTTGTAGGGAAGGCTGGCTGAGGAACTCAGTGAAGGACTGGGCTCCCTTGGGGCACACGAGAGTACATCCGGGTGGAAATACAGTGGCTTCCCAGACCCCATGCCGTTGGCTGGGCGTGGGGGGTGGGGGCGGCCACGCTCAGAGATCCTCCTCTAGGGGCAGCTCTGGGATTAGAGCACTAGGGACGCGGTGGCTTGTCTCTTCCCCTTCACAGCTCGCAGCAGAGGGAAGTGGGGTCTGCCAGTTCACACGGCTCAGCAGCAGGAAGGGAAGGACATGGAAAGGGGAGCCCGCCTCTCCATGGGCACAGGCTGCTGTACTTGGTGTAGTCACCCCTCTCTCACACATACTCCTAAGCCCACCTTGCCTCGTCATGCTTGGCTATTCTACTTCTGGGTGACCATCTCCCACCCCACTGTCCTCCTTGCTTGTCCCCTCCGGCCTGGGTATTTCTATCCCTGCTGGGTGGCAGTGTGGCAGTGTGCTCAGGAAATGGCCTCCCGGGACAGATGGTCTCAGACAGAACCCTCACTCCCCCTCCTACTCTCTGGGCCCACAGGGCCACCACTCTGAGTTGTACGGGCCGCTGTGTGAAGTGCGGGTAAGTAATAGCATCTCCACTGAGAGGGCCCTTAGGAAGTTCAGCGAGACGGTGCCCGGCGGTTCTTCGCACAGTGCCGACACGCATTAGCGACGGCTGTTACCATTAGCAGGTGTCCCTGCCTCCAGCCGCTCCCCCTCCCAGGCCCACTACACTTCTTTCCAGAGCAGACTTGAAAAAAACACGTGCCCAATTGTGTCACTTGCCAGCTTAAATCATCTCAGCCAAAGGCCAGCATCTCCCAAGGTGTCTGCTGAGAAACACCATTCTGGGAGGTGTGCCCTATGAGGGGAACAGAGGGGGTTCCCGAGCCAGACCAGGGTGGGAAGTCTCCTGTGTAGCTCATTGCGTAAATTCATAAAGCCCGTTAGCATAGAAAGGCTGCAGAATCTTGCAACAAAAACCTACCCACACCAGGTAAAAACCTCCCAACTCTTTTTAAAAAGTCCTGTCTCCCAAATGGGACCAGCAGATCGTGTAAGGGTTACATTGCTGGACTCCCACGTAGTCAACTGTGGTTCAAATCCTGGACTCAGGGGACCAGCAGTTGGTGTAATGGTTATGTCACTGGACTCCCACGTAGTAGACCGCAGTTCGAGTCCTGGACCTGGTGGCTTAAACTCACGCCGGGCATGTATGCGTGCATGCCCAGGATCCCAAGATGAAAATGGAAAAAAAAAAAAAAAAAAAGCAAATCCTGGACTCGGTGGCTTAAAACTCACACCAGGCACGTGTATGCATGAGTGCCCAAAACCCTGAGAGGAAAATGGAGGAGAACGGATTGCAGCAGGGCCATCCCCCCCGGGGGGGGGGGGGGGAGTTCTGTCTCTCTCTCTCCAGCAAGCACACGTGCCCTATAGTAAAAATCTCTCTCTCAAAAAATAGTACTGTCTCCCAAATGTATTTAACATAGACTTGCTTTCCTGATAACATCCATGAACACCCTGGAAGATGTGCCCTGAAGAGCTCAAAGCTCTCCAGATCCGGACCTCACGTATCCACCTTTGCAGTCTCACCTCTGGCGCAACCCTGCCGGCTAGTACCCACAGCACACAGGCTGTCTTCATTGGCTCACTCATTCCTCCACTCCCCCTGGACTCCAGTACAGCACGCGGCACACAGGTGCGAAGCTAGTGATTCTGGCTTAGAAGGTCCTGGCACGTGTAAAAACCCGACAGACATTAGTTCTCCAGATTCCGGTAGGGATGCAGTTTCCCGTGACTGTCACTGGGAAGTGCTGGTTCTTTTGCAATGGAATGTAGCCGTGGGGGAAGTAGCTCCTCTGTCACATCCGGCCTAGGCGCTGGTAGAGTAGGCTAGAGGGATTCAGGTAACGTGGTGGCATGGATGTCCTGGAGCACTCAGAGAGACGGGAAGGAGACCTAACCAGAGCGACCAAGAACAGGAAACCACACTGCTGCATCGGGGCACTTCCTGGCAGGTTGTCAGCCCTAAGGAACCCGGTCACCAGAGGACATGGAGGGGACTGAGCACGCTCTGAAGATGGAGCTCATGACAGGGACACCTTTCTGGAACAGCTGTCTAGAGAGGTGAATTCCCAAGGGAGGGCACTGAACCCCCCCAGGACTGGGGGTGGGGTGGAGCCAGCTGCACCCATCCAGGATGCTCTGCTGCGAGCTGCAGGCTCTGGGGATGGCGCTGAGGCTGGGTGACCACCAGGGAATTGGCCAGTGATTGCACGAGAGCATCTTAGGTTTCATATCCTAGAACATTCCACCTGTGAGACCTCTCCTTGTCCCACCACAGAGGTGGGACCCCAGGCCTCGCTCACTTGCTGGGTGACTTCCCCAGGCCTCAGAGCCCCCACCTGGGAGGGATGCTGCGTGCGCAGGGGACCAGCTGCTCAAGGGGAGCCTCTGGCTCCTGAGGCGAGGGAGAGGCAGGATTGCTCGGCTCTAGGGCTGCGATTTCCCAAGTACTGGAGTGAAAGACACTGGAGGACACAGACCAGAGGGTTGAGCACTCTGGGGACAGTTAGGGCAGGCCACGGAGGATGAGTGGAGAGAAGGGAGGGAGAAGCCAGGGAAGCACGCACTCAGAAAAACACAACCATTTCCAGAAAGCAGCCCCAGTACTTGGGAAGCTGAAGGCAAGTCTAATTGAACTGGAGACTACAAGAGCGAGAGGTGGGGCCGAGAACCAAGAGCTGGCCAGGGTTCACCGAGTCATTCACCAGAGTTGAGAGCTGGGCCTCACCACCTGTCGGCAGCTCCCCATGGGCAGAGATTGGCTCTGGCTCACTACTGCCCATGCCCAGAGCACAGGGCCGGGCAGCCAAGCCTGCCCATCTCCTACCCTGGCCCAGTGGCTGGGAGCTTATCCCTCCATCAACAAGGGGACGGACTGAAGAGAGGCAAAGCGACTGCTCAAGGCCCGGCTGGCAATGAGCAGAGCTGGCTGTGAGTCCACACTTCCCATCAGTGGAGAAGAGGCAGAACCAGAGGAGTGCTGAACTGGAAAAAGAGTCAATAGGTCTGGGCACCTCAGTGTAGAAATCATATTCTAGGCGGTCCTCAGTTCCCTGGCTGGATTGAAATGGGGTACTG
The DNA here is from genome assembly GCA_026018925.1 of Tupaia tana. Lineage (NCBI taxonomy): Eukaryota > Metazoa > Chordata > Mammalia > Scandentia > Tupaiidae > Tupaia > Tupaia tana. The sequence goes on from JAKSZU010000013.1 coordinate 96,122,424, forward strand.
TTGCTTAAGTGAGGTCAAAAAGATAGGCCTTTGATAACCTTCTGCCAAGAGGAGTCAGGTCAACAATTGATCTGGAATTTTCTGAGCAGGAGGGATTGGTGCAGGGGATGCTGGCAGTTTCTACGGTCAACACAAGTTCCTGCCTTCCTGAAGGTCATGTCCAGTGGGGCAAATTTACTCTTGCCAAGAGTTCCGTGTAGTTATGGAACAACTACTTGGGGGCCAGGGGCCAGAGCCCAGGAATTTGAAGAAGTAAAACACAGTTTTTGTTTTTTCTTTTTTCTTTTTAAGTTTTGTTATAGGGCATGCGCTCGCCAGAAGACAGGAGAGGGAGAGAGACAGAGAAAGTGAGAAAGCACCTCATGAGGAGATGGCCATGCCACGATCCTTTCTCTTCTCCTCTCCTCTCTGGATTTTAGACAAGCATCCACACGTGGTGTGTTTTTCAAGTCACTGGATCCAGTAATTGAACCATGCAGTCAGCATGTGGGATCTAGTTGCCTTAACCACCATGCCACTTGACTGGTCACAGAGTCCAAGTTAATTGTTTTAATAAAGAATTATTTTATTTATTATTATTATTTAATTTGACCAGAGAGAGAGAAAGGCAAAATTAGAAAGCAAGTTGCCAGGTCCAGGTCTTGAAGAGCAATTGCCCATGTGGGAAGCCAGCACCTTAACTACCATGCCATCTGCTGACCCCAAGTCTGTGTTTTTAAGGAATGTATAATTTAGTGGGACTTGATCTATATCATGCAAAAATATCTTTTGTTAAGTAAAAATCATCTTTGTGGGATAAAACCCCAAGAAATATACTTTGAGTTAGAAAGACACAGATTCTGGGACCAGCAGGTGGCATGGTGAGTAAGGCACTGGACTCCCACATGGCTGACTGAGATTTGAGTCCCAGACCCGGTGGCTTGCTTTCCCATTTTCCCTCTCTCTGTCTCTGGTAATAGTGCATGCCCTGTAGCAAACTGAAAACAATACTACTACTACTAATAATAATAATACTTAAAAAACTATTTTAAAAAAGACATGGATTTCTTCCTGGTTCTGTCATTTTCTACTTCAGTTCAACACTGGCTCTGTCACTCAGGCAAATTATTTAACCTCTTAAGTCTTAGTTAACTCTTCTGCAAGATTGAAATAACTCTCGAGTTATCAGTATGGTGTGAGAATGATGCAAGGGCGTGGCTACAGCCATGTGAGGCTCTGGCCTGAGACCCGGAGGGTGAAATAAGACGAGGAGCATCCAGTTCCTTGTCTGCTTGCCAGACCCACAGGTCTTCTCAGCAAAGTCCTGTGGACGTTACTGAGGACCCTGGTTTTCCAAGGGTGTGTGGAAGGCTCTGTGGAAGGAGACTAGATTTTAATGCTCATCTTCTATTTATATGATGTGCTCTCCTTTCAAAGCATTTCCACTTCTCTTCTTTCCTTTGAGCCTCAGATCCCCTGGTGAAGCAAGCTAGAGAAGGATTATTTCCCTGTTATACAGAAAGGAAACTGGAGGCCCAGAGAGGTTAAGGAACTAGTATGAGGTCACACAGCTAGAACCAAGAACTAAACAAGCAGGTATCCTTAAGCCATTGTGCTATCCTTGTCAACTAAAATTTCCAAAGTTGCCTGGAATCCTTTTTGCCATGGTTTCTGTAATCTTTGTCCCTTCTGAAGTGAGAATCTATTGGCAGAGATCTGTGCTTTAGAGAAAGGCTGTCAAGAGAGGGACTGATGTCTTCTCCTTCCTTCCCTATTTAAGCCCCTTTCTGGTATTTTCCAAAGGAGGCATGTGATTCATTTGTTCCTTCAGTTCAACAAGCAGAGGTCATACTCTATACCAGGTACAGGGGTAAAGGCGTGAACAAGAGTCTACGGGTTTTATGATGGTGGGAGAGAGGGATGCCAAGGTCTGTGAAAGGACAGATGAAGAGGTCTTCTACCACATGGGGAGCCAGGAGATGCAGGTGATGGCACAGGGGGCCACAGAGGTCCATAGACTAGCACGAGATGAAGATGAGGAAAGGGCAGGGCAGGGGGAGCCAGAACCTGGGAGGGGTTGGTGGGAGGGTGAGATGGTAGAAGACCCTGGACAGCAGGCAAGAACCATGAGTTTTCAGTGGGGGTGACATAATCAGACCCAATAAGTGAGATGTTGGTATCGCTGGTGTAGGAGACAGATGGGAGTATGGTGAGCATCTAGGGACGGGTGCTCGCCTCCAGCCACTGGGTCTGCCTGGGCCTCTGTATTTCTACTTGGTAGCCCGGGTCATGTGACTGTGAAATGATGTGGACACAGGAGAGGGTAAGTCCGAACGTGTGATTGACACAGAGGTCCCAGAGAAGAGAGGACATCGTTGGCCTCTGTGGGGCCTTGCCTGGCCCTCACCGTTTACATCTGTCAGCCGTGGGGGCCAGATGCGTATGCTCCTTGGATGTGAAACCCACATTTATGAGGCCTGCATCTGATTTGCAGTTAATTTGTTGATGCAGCAAAACACATTGTTTCCGAAAGGTCAGGAGGGGAAGCCGTGTTGGAATATCAGCCTAATTACCTGTGCGGCACGGCTGAGTGGCCACCCTGCCAGGGGCCGCAGGCGGGAAGATGCTCAACTGCCAGGTGCTGGCCTAGGGGGTACAGAGCACAGCGAATGCAGAAGGGAGGGTGTCCCAATGCTGGGGAGCCAGCCGGCCTGCCTGCACTGGGGGCAGAGTCAAGGCACTTCCTGCTTGCCCTGTCACTGGCACACTTGTGGCTCAGGGCACCCTCTGCAGGAATGAGGGCTTCACCCTATTTTACAGACGGGGAGGAAAGGACTTGCCCAGAGTCACAAAGACCAAGGAGAGGAGAGGCCTTTGAAGGGGGTCAAGAGGCTCAGCTCAAGTTCATTAGAGCTAGGACAGGGGTTCTAGGATGGCTAGGTACGGGGATGGGGGCGGTCATTCAGGAACAGACACAAGGGTCATCCCATCTTTCTCAAGGTAGGGCACACCTGGGATCCTCCCCCAACACCCCTGTGAGGTCAGACTCGGCATCCCTCCAGCACTGCTGAGGTGGCAGTGGACGGTGGAATGTCCCAGTCAGTGGGAGGAGAGGGGGGCGGGGAGGAGCAGAGGGGATGGATCCTGAGGCCACAGGGCCCAGCCCACTTTGCTGAAGGCCAAGGGCTGAGCATGTAAACTCAGAGGGGTGGCGAGGTGGCTATCTCTTGCCGAGGTCAGAGAAGGTAAGCATGCCTGATGACAGCTGGTGCAGGAGAGAGCTGACCTCCAAGGCTGGCCCCCACAAGGATCCTGGATCCTGTGTCTGACTTGCGTTTTGAATTGTCCCCTCTGTGCCAGACTCCCACGTGGTCTTAGTGGAAGAGGACCTGGGGTTCCCACCAGATGCCACGCCGGGAATGGAGTGGGGGAGAGAGGAAATTCACAATTACACTCTGTCGCTGTTGAACAAGGAAGAGTTCACCTGGTTAATTTTCCTGGCTATTAGCCACATCGATGCTTTGACCTGTGGCAGAAAGAACCCAGTTGGGAGGGGAAGACGAAACGCAACGTCGCTTTACAAAGGGCCTGTAGGCTGGTACAAGGATCCTCCACTCTTTGGGACTGGAAATCTGCTATTATGCAAGGTATGGAAATAAAAGAGGGTTTCTTTTGATATGTGTCCAAAAAGGAACGTATTGAAGCGATATTTTTGTGGAACATCTCCTTTGAAATGCCCCACCAGCTCTCTCGGGCTCAGCTCGTGCCGGTCCTCCGACTCCCATCATTATTTCCAATCCTCTTCGACCAGCCTTGGCTGCAGCTGTCCTGCTTGTTGGGGAAGATCAAATGCTGGCCTCCCCTCCAGTGTCGACGGGGCAGCTGGAGACGCCCGGGCCCGGATGTCGAGAGCACAAGCACCATGTGCCCCGTGCCTAGGCTGTGCAGCAGGGCCGCCACTGGGGACTGAGCCCGATGCCTCTGCAGGGGCGAGGAGCTGCAGCTCTGCAGGGAGACTCCTTGCAGAACGCTGCACAGGAGTGGCTTCTACATCATGGCTGAGAAGTCCCATCTGATGAGCGTCTACCCCCACAGCAAGAAGACGGAGCTTCTCCATGGGACAATAAGGTGGGGGAGGCCCTCAGTCTGGAGCACTCTCAATGGGCCAGGGGATACTCCGAATATCAGAATATCAGGCAGTCTGTCCTGACAAGCCTGGGTAGAGGCTCTATTATGACCCATTCTCCAGGTAGGGAAGCTGAAGTCTCGGGCCCAAATTCAGACCCCACAGCTAGGATGCTAGGAGAGGCTGGGCGCTGATCTCCACGCTGAGACCCCTGAGTGAGGTGTCCATATGTCCCACACCTTGCTGTCCGAGGTGCCATCTGCAAGGGGCCGAGGGGGTTCAGGATTGCACAGCATCCTGGAGGAGAGGCCATGGCACCTGCTGTGGACGCTGGGCGAGATGGTCTCTGGAAAGGGGGTGCTTGGGGCTGAGGCCATTCTCTCCACTCTCTGTGGGGCCAGGTATCTCTGCCATGAGTGAGTGCCGAGCCGGAAGACGTCTCCGGCTGGTCCTGAGGAGCAGTGCATTCGCCCGATGTTGACAGCAGTCTATTTGTAGCGGTGCTGGTTAATTTGTAGTGGCATTTGTGGTCTGAAGCCTTGTCAAGATCCCTGATTACTTCCCGTGCGAGGAGCTCGGCTGACGGGGAAGTTCACATGCTAAACAAAAGCAGCGAGGCAGCTGTGAGGGAAGGCTGCGTGGGGGCCGGGTGACCCTGGCCGCTCAGGGGACAGAGGCGGGGGAGGGAGGAGGGCCAGCAGTGGGGCGGGGGAAGGGAGCCTTTGTTTTTGGTCGGGTGCAGGTGCATGGGCTGAATAGGTGGCATCCCATTGGTGGCTGGAGGTCGGGCACCAGATGCGGCCAGTGACTAGGCAGGGCACAGAGCTCTGCTGACGGGTGCCATTCTTTGCCTAGACAGAAGCAGGAGGCAGGCGCCTCGCGGCTACCTACTCTAGGACAGCCATCTGGGAGGCCACTGAGGTGTCCGGGTGACATTCCCAGGAGGTGGGGGGCACATGGTGAGGCTAGAGGAGGGAATCCCAGATGCTGGGAAGGTGACGCCCTCTCTGATCCCGACACTGACCGTTTCCTGGTCCTTCGTGCACCGAGTCTGTGCCAGCTCTCCGTGTAAGGTCCCAGCGGTCTCAGCAACCCCGCCAAGCTGTACTCTCCACTTAACAGGTGAGGAAACTGAGGCCGTGTGGTGCAGGGACTTGCCCAGGCCAGGCCCTGGAGCTAACAGGAGATGGAGCTGCCACCTGAGCCAGGTGTGTGATTCCAGAGGGGTCCACGAGACTGACACACACAGCGGGGAGAGTGGAGACCTCTCTACCCTGGGGAGTTCTCCCTCTGCCGCCTTCAAGCCCAGGTCTGTTCTGACCACATAGGAAGGTGTGTGTTGCAGCTGCCAGCATTTTGTCAGGCCTGTGTTCTACTCAGTGAAGGTTTGCTCAGTACATTTAAGGGCTAGGGCCAGCTCAGCAAAACCAAGGCTAATTTATCATCTCTGTAGCGATGTCCACCCCAAACAGTATACTAGCAGGAAATTAAATGAAAACATTCTCCTGATTCTGCAGTGGTACAGACAGCAACACACAGCAGCCTCTGGGGTGTGTGTGTGTGTGTGTGTGTGTGTGTGTGTGTGTGCGTGCGTGCAGAGGCCCCTCCCATGCCAGGCCACCACGAGCCTCCCTGCTGTCAGCAGTCCAGGGAAGCCAGTCACCTCCTACCTCAGCAGGATGTCCTCCCTATGCCCCACCTCCGACCCCACCACGGGCAGCCCCTTCCTTATACACGCCGTGCCCCACCATGTCCCACTGCCCTCCACAGCACATCTGCTGGGCCTGTAAGCCCTTCTCTCTGTACCCACCTGACGGATTCCTGCTCACTCCTCAAGACTCCATTCCCTTTCCCGGGAAGTCTTCCCTCTTTTCCTGGCTCAAAAGAAGTAGGCGCCCCATCCTCAGTCCCGCCCCTAAGGGGTGAGGCCTCCAGGGCTTACATCCGGGCTCCGGGCTCCTGGCACACGGCCCGCACGTGGTAAGTGCCTAGTAAATGCTTGCCCACAAGAGGCGAACCAGCATCCAGTTATCATCTGAGTAAGCCAGAGTGGCTAGTCACTGTCCCCATAAGTCGAGTGACTTTGTCCACATGACTGGCAACATTTCTGCCATGCTTCTGATCAGGAACAACACTCAACCTGGAGGTATCTTAGCCTAACAGGTTGAGCCCCAGGGCCATCCCCAAAAGCAAGAGACTTTTTGAGTTGGAATGCAAACGTTGAAGCGATAGGAAGCTTAGATGTGAAACATCCCCAAATTTCCCCAGTGTGTCTGTTAAAGGACGACAGGTTCGCTAGACAGAGGGTTTGGTTCCCTCCCTCCTTTCCCACGGAACAAATGGATGGAGAACCTGGTTTTAAAATTCCTGGACCCTGGAATACATTTCTATCTGTGTCAAAGTCTACCCATCCACCGCCTCAGCAGAGTTTAAAATCCTAGCTAATAGGTTAACAACTGTTTTTCTTCAGCTTCAAATGAAGAATATCAGAAGGCTGGGGGAATATGCAGCTCTCCAATTTGTACGGACTGCACACAGCTCCCTGCAATGTGTGTTTGACAGGACTGACATTTTGTACCGCTGTGAGATGGGAAAACGTGTGACATTTTTATTCATGGTGGCGTACGCCCTTGTAATGATCAGCTCTGGTCGATGTGCTTACCGCAGCAGCCCCTGAGCCCTCGGAGAACAAACAGGAACCCAAGGTGCCAGCAGTTCGACTGCCTTATTAAACACCGCCAGGATCCTAACGAAGACCAACTGCTGGAAAATCTCACTGTCAAATCCTCAAGGACACTGTCAGCGCACAGCTAACTGCATATATTTTTCATTTAAAATACTGAAATCCAGCATCGTGCCATTACAACAGAGGGGAGGGGCGCCCACTCCAGCGGCCATCCTGTCAGCTGCTTCTTTGGAGCTCTGGATGCTGGAGCCAGATGCCCAGTGGGGTTCAGAGCTCAGAAAGGGGTGGCAGAGACTGGAAACTGACTTTCTGAGAACCCAGCCCTACCTTCGGGATGAACGGCTGAAAGTTACAGGGCTCTGGTAAGAGTCGCTTGGAAAGTCAACTCACTGGCTCCCTTTGCAAGCCAAAGCGAATCTGCATAATTAGGAGTCCGTCTCCCCCCAGTCAGCCATCTTCCTAGGTGCACCCCATTACATCCTGCAACTCGGCGCTAATCAGCCTTCTGCTCGGCGCAGACCTTAAGACATCTGCAGGAACACACGGCCGCCGTCGGTTTCGCACCCTGGCAGAAAAGCTGTGTGTCGAAGTGCCCACCTGCAATCTCACCACTTGCCTCAACTCAGAGGCCTCAAGGTCAGCGTGCCGGAGGACCCCCTCCCTTCAGCGGTCACTTCTGGCGCTGATGCACGATGATGGATGGGAGCCAGCCTCTGAGCAGACCCTAGGAGCGTCTTGTGGTTGTCAGACAAGGGGATCTGGTCCTGGCTGCACACGGCACTGTCGTGATGTGTTTACGTCGTCAATATGTCTTGTTTCCATAGTGTCTCTATTTCCATACACCAGCCCCAATGCACCAAGACACACTATGCTATTTATCTGTGGGGTCCCTGGCATCACGGGCCTAGCAGGGTGCCTGCATGTGGTTGTTGCAGGTTTGCGTCAAACCCTAAGTGGTGGGCTAAACAACTGTGTGTTCTCCACAAGCTTGCGTTTTAAGGAGGTCCCTAAAGCTGGCTTAGCATAATACTGTACCTCATCCTTGGCGGGGGTGACCTGCGATATTGAAGAGCTGGTGACCTAGAAAGTGGGAGCCATAGCATTCCACACCCTGGATGGGGTGAGGGGTAGAGAAAGCTGTGGACATCCTCATGCTTACAGGACCAGAGAGTGTGAAAAGGAAGGCAAACGGTGACGGGGAGAGAGCTGTATCTGATCACCTCCAATATAGACCTTTAAAGAAATGCCAGTTTTAGGCTCTGGGGTCATTCTGCCTCCCAGCAGAGCCTTCCACCCTGCTCTGCAGAGGAAGGTGTCTGTTGACCTGAACACTTCAAAGAACATGTCCTTTGTCACAGGTTGCATCTCAAGCCTCACAGGTTGGCTGGAAGTAAAAGAAATGCAATCTGTCCAGCCAACCCATTGCAAACTTTGGCCACTCCCAGGGAGAGGATGTCACCAAGTGCTATCTCTCTGTCTGCTAGACATCTTCCAAGTCTTTCCCTCATCTTCACCCCGTAAGTAGTGTCCTAGGTGAGGCTCCCATCACTCTTGCCCTAATAATGACAGCAGTCATTAGGGTTGCCCTGCCTCACCTATTTCCACCCCTTCCCATGGTGGCCCAGAGTAAGTGCTCCCGGCTGCCATCCCCTTGGAAACAACCTCTCACTGGTTCCTAGTCACCCACGAGGTGCAATTCAGGCTCTCCTGAGGCCTAACCACTGCTACCCCCTGTAGTTTAGTTCCTGGCCCTAACCTGCTGGTTCCCCCCCCCCCCCCCCCCCAATAGTCCTCAACTCTGGCTCTACTTGGAATACAACTTGTCTTTCAAGAGCCAGCCAAAATATCACCTCCTCTGAGAAGTCTGCCCTAGTTCCCCTAGGCATCCTCAGGGTCCCCTTCCAACTGGTGCACCCATGTCCATCAGCACCTTTTATTTCATGGGATTTGTCAACTGTCCCTCCCAGACAATGAGTGCCAAGAAGGCAGGAAAAACACATTGTATTCCGCTGGGACCTTGGGCTTTGGACAGAGCTGGGCACCCAGCATGCTCCTTACATGTGGAACGAATGATGGGATTAATAAGAGCAAAAAGAAAGAACTCAGAGTTCTGCTCGACAAAGAGCGCCGAGGCTCCAGGATTTATAATCACAAAGATGAAGCGAAGCAGAAGAAGAGTGCTTAGTGGGTCATCATGGTTAGGACAACGGAAGGGGCTTGGTAGATAGCTCTGGGGTACAAGTTCCCCTCTGTCTCTGCAGGAAAAAAAGTCCAGACAGGAGCTCCTGGAGAGTCGGCTTCCTGGCCTCCTGGATGCCTTGCCAAGGCTCAACTAGCTGCCCATCTGGAAACACTATCTACCCGTTAAAAACAAACAAAAACAAACACACACACACACACACACAAACAAACAAACAAAAAAACCCGCAAACAGGGACTCATCTAGAAGGGGTTTGGGACCAGGGCACCAAGGAAGGCCATGAGGTGACTGTAACCACAGAGACTCCATGTGGCTGAAAGGCACAACCTCCCAGAAATGCAGTTTAAACAGCTTCCAGGCAATGCTAATCCTCCGTTACCACTCTGCTTTGAAACTGGGATATAACCAACGAACCTTGGGAAAAGTCCCTTTTCTCTATTCATGCTTTTATTACATTTTTAAATTCCTTGCAGTATAAAGAAAATGCAATCCAATGTTCCACAAGACATGGAAGTAAAGCAGACTGACAATGAAACCGCCCAGGCAAAGGCAATCACCTAAACGAGGGACAGGGCGGTGGGACCTCGGAGAAATCTCGGGGTGCAGGAACTGACATGCAGCCTTCGCTGCGCAGGAGCTGCTGTCACTGCCCAGCTGTCCCAGGGTTTATCACAAAGGGCAGTGGAGGAGACGCCAGGGCTTGGATTCTGAATCCATCCTACCAGCTAGGATTAGGGTCCAGCCCTCGACCCCACTGGGCAGTGGGGCCATGGCAGTCACTCGGGTGGGGCATGCGCCCCAGAGAGAAAAGTCAGGCCCCTGCTGAGCACGCTGTGGTCGTCCAGAGGGAGGGGAGAGTTCTGGCTGCTCTAACCCCATGGAAAGGCATCCAGGCTGCTAGGCTCACTCCGGGGGTAAAGCAAAGTCCCAAACCTGGGCAGCAGCCCTGAGTCTTAGCCACAGATGAGAGAAAAGCATGATAAACAGACGTTGACCTCCACAGACAGGGTAGGATTCCAAACTTGACCCTAACACTGAAAGCCACAACCATGTCCCTCGGGAAGTGGGTGGAGCTGATAAGACAGGCGGGGAGACCTCAGACTAGCATCAGTGGCCAGGTTTTCAATTCTTGCTCCGCTACTTTCTGTGTGTCCTTGAGCAAGTTGCTTAACCTCTCTGAGCATCAGCTCTCTGGGGAAAATAGTAACTGCACTGATCTTTCAGGCTTGTTGAGAAGATTAAATGAGAGGACACCTGTGGAGGGGCCTGAAGCAAACACGGCAGGGCTACATGAGAATGACCACCTCACGCCATCCGACCCGTCTTTACCCACCGTGTATCGGTTAGGGTTAGTCCTTGTCATTCATCCCTTCCTCTGGGCACAACCAGTTTAATAATCTACCTGGTTCCTAGGCAGGGCCTGGCTTTGATGGGGCTGGGGGACCATGGGGGGCATGTGACAGCAGCTTCTGGCACAGCCCTCCTGTGACCACGGGGCGGGGACATCCTGTGTGGTCACAGACACCAAACTGACTCTCGCAGAGGATCTTGCTTGTGGGATATAATTTATTTTCAATATTCTATGTTTTATTTCCTCTTCCCTACTGTGATAAACTCCCCACCTTTGGCACAGAGAATTCTAATCTGAGAAAACACCTCCTGGTCCTGCTGAAGCTGCTTTCCTGCGCTTGTCCCGCTGGGCTCGATCTCTCCCTGGCAGGGAGCTGGGTTTTGAGCAGCTCCAACATAGACCTTTAAAGGAATGCTGTTTTTAGGCTCTCAAGCGTTCCCCAGTGAAGAGGTCCTGCTGTCACACTGCCGAATGTGGCTGACTGGGGAACTCGGGGACCGTGTTGCACACGACACGGCTGGCATGCAGGGACTCTACCATAGTAGGGGCACCGCAGAGCAACAGCCACCCCGGCTTCTCCTGCTCTGCACGACACATGGGCAGCTCAGGGGCACAGGAGGGAAAAGACTTGCCCTTGCCTCTCCCCACATCCACATCGTTCACGTTCTCACTCACCACTCGGGCATCCCTCCAACGTTCACTGGGCAATGCACCTGTGCCTGGCCCGTGAGGCTGCCAAGGACACAGGGATGAGGTAGCACCATCTCTGTCTGGGGCAGCGTGTCACTGCACCCTCGGCAAGCAGGCTCAGGGATGATGCTGGCCCCAAGAGCAGGGGAGTGACAGCCTGGAGAAGTCAAGGAGGGCTTGCTGGGAGAAGGGGTGCTTGAGTGAGGCCCTGAGGGGTTGGAAGTTTGCCAGGTGGAACATTCAAGGAAGAACACTCCTGGCAGTGGAGATAGTAGGAGCTGATTCTTTTCTGGATTCTTCCAGCATCCAGCCTGGGGTCTGGCCAGGAGCAGACACCCATAAGAAGCTGGCAAATGAATGAATATGAGCTACAGAGGGCTAAAGAAGAGGGAGGGACTCTGCCCTGGGTTGGAGGGAGGACTCTGCAGAGTCACGCAGGGTGAGTTGCAACTGGCCTTGGGTGAAAGACACAGGAGAAGTCCCACCCAGAAGGTTCAGCGATGGTCAGGGTAGGCTTGGGAGGCAGGGACTTCTGACAGGTCCTGAAGGCTGGCATGTTCTCTGGCCATGCAGGCAACTGGTGTCCAGGAGAGAAGAACTCACATTCCAGAGAGCTGAAGGACTGACCTATCTCAGTATTGCTGATGTTTTCTGGTGTCCTCTGTACCTCACATACCAGTCAAGGAGAACACCGGACCCTAGGGCCATGGCAGGGGTGAGGTCTAGGACGAACTAGGGTGGGGCAGGGTTGGGAAGTCCAAGGGCTGACTGAGACGTTCTAGCGGCTGAAGCTTATGAACCAGAAATGGGTTAGACGTGGACACTGGGAGCCAGGAACAAAGGTTGTGCTAGAAACCACTGATGGATCACCCCTGTGGCTCCGTAAGGAGTGCCGAGAGTCAGAGGCAGGCTAGGGTTAGGGAACAGTGCCAGCTAAGAGAAGAAAGGACAAAACCCACAGTTCCTGGGTGCAACGCCTCTCCCAGATCTCCATCCCTGGCTGGATCCTACACGTCAATCAGTCACGCTGCAGCTGGTAGCTCTGTGTATTTTAGGGCTTACTGGAGACCATACCCGGGCCAAAGGAATTATTTATCTCCATTGCAACCAGTTGAAGAAAGCAAGTGACACTGCCCTGGCCAGGTGTAGGGAATTCTGGGACTTCATGGGAAGCTAGCTGCCACCCCACAATGCTCGGAACAGCTGCCATGTTTAGTCTTGGGTCTGAAGCCTTCCCCACGTATCTCAGACAGCCTGAATAAGCTGCTCCCACCCACCCCGGGAAAACAAGCTCTCTGCCTAGTCCTTGAAGCAGATGAAGAACAAGGGTGTTAATTAACATTGCATCTATTTTGCAGAGATCTTCAGCAAGTCAACAGGGAGGAGGTGATGGGTACCTCCTGAGGATGTTGGCAGGGAAACCTCCCTGATCAGGAACCAAACTGCCTGGAGTTTCAAACAAATGAAAAGGGCAAAGTGGGGACTTCGAGATGCCCCATAGCATGATCACATAAGCAGAAATCTGGGCCTTTTGAAATCACCAGATGGACTCTATCAAGATTAAGTTGAGCCACTGGCTACGTGGCTGTGGGATCCCGGAAGTCAGGGACCATGTCATTTCATCTGTTGTCACAGACATGGCACAGAGTAGGTATCAGTGATTACTCACTGAACACGTGACCAGGTTCTTGGCTTCTGTCCTTCTTCACTCTTGGCCCCTGGATTGCAGCCAACCCTGTCCCCTTCCTCCATTCTCCTGAAGTGAGCACAGGCAACTGCAGGCAGCCCTGCCCGTCATTACAACCTGGGACTCCTGGCTGCTGCCCCCACCCCCACCGCCGGCCTGCCATGCACCAGCCCGACCTTTGTCTCTGTGTCTCCTATCTGGTGCCCTGGCTGACTCTGGACCTTGACTCCCAGCCCCACATGCTCTCTTGGCTTCAGGACTCCCATAGCTGTGGGTATGAACCTCTCTCTGGCGTCAGTCAAGAGGACGAGGTGAGACAGAGTCTCTTCTTTGACCTCTGTGCACACTATCAATTTGATCTCTCTCTCCTATTCTTAAGAGCCTCTGATTTCCTTTCCAAGAAGGAAACTAAATCTTATCCTCTTAGGTATGTGCTTCAGATGGGGCCCAGCCCATGGCACACAGAAAACCTGTGGCCACAGTGATTGGTCCTGAGATGGGCATACGTATGATCAAAGCTGGTTCAATGAGTGAATCCTATGCCTTGTGTGGGAGATACTAAAAAGTGACACTCACTTTCTTGCTGATCTTGCAACTGGAAGGATGTGCTCTACGTATTTCTTGCCACCAGAAGGAGAAAGCTTGCTGAAAATGGTACTAGCAAGAGAGGCAAAGTCAAGAAATGCAGCAAAAATTGGTCTGATTGACATGATTTGACACCTGGATCAAGCTATACCTGAAGCTGATCAGAGTCAACAATTTTCCTTTTGCGTGTTATGTCCCTTACCACCCAAAGCACCCTAACTAAGTAGATTCCCAACATAGGCACTGTTCCTGTCTCTGGGGCTGGATGGCACATGACACCCCAAACACTAACTTCTACACATGGCCAGTTTTTATACTGTATTCTGCTCCGTCACACACATAGGAAAGCACCCAGTGTGCCCTTGGTATTGAATGGAGGGTTTGGTACAGTGTTCAGCAGACGTGGGACACTGGCTTGCGTTCACCTGGTGCTAATTAAAGCCCCAAAACATTAACGAGGGCCCATGGTCTGGATGGGAACAAGGAACAAAGTCTTACTTGCGGTTCAACATCCTGAGATCCTGGGCCAACCTTTGAGAGCATGGCTGGGCTAGGCTGAAAAGGACTCTGCACTGCCCACCTCGAGACTCACCTGGTGTCTGCTGCTCCCACCTGCCCCTCCACATGATGATGCTTGGCCTCCTTGGGGCTTCGATTTCACCTGTCCCGCCAAAGTTGTAAAGATGCAGGTCAGCTACAAGTGTGCATGTGCAGGAGGGTGGCCTCAGGAAGGGTGTGTTCTGACCACCAAGATGGCAGCCAAGCACTGGGAGGACAGGGCTGGTTGGGAGACTATGTCAGTGGGTGACTGATGGCCAGCTCTGCTCTAGGCTGGGGGAAAGAGGCTAACAGCTACCAAGGCCTGTGCCTGAGCACCGAGCTAGGTACTCACAGGCCAGGTCTCGGGTGGTCCTTACAACAACCTACGACGGGGATGAGTATCTCCATTCTAAAGATCAGGAAATTGAGCCTCGCTGAGGGTCAGTAACTTACTGAGGGCCAGCAGCTAGCTAGCGACAGAGTTGAAATTTAAGACCCAAGCTGCCTAATTCCCAAACCCGTGTTTTACCCACTCTAGCTCACTGCCTCCTGTGGATTGGCATCTGTCCTTCAGCAGTTCCATGTTGGAGGCTCTGTGTGTTCACTCCGGATGGATGTTACGTGCCTGTGTGGGTGTGTGATTTTTTTTGTTTTGTTTTGTTTTTTGGAGAGGTTTTTGCTATAGGGCGTGTGCGCTCGCCAGACAGACAGAGAGAGACAGAGAGACAGAAAGCGAGAAATCACCCCCTGGGGGGATGGCCACGCCACAATCCCTTCTCCTCCATTCTCCTCTCGGGATCTTGGGCACACACGCACACGCGCCCGGTGTGAGTTTAAGCCACCGGGTCTGGGACTCGAACCGCAGTCAACTACATGGGAGTCCAGCGACACAGCCATTACGCCAATTGCTGGTCCCAATGGGCGTGTGATTTTTGGTCATACATTTGAAAGCAAGTTACAGAATCATCATACTTCACCCTAAATATTTCAGTGAGTATTTCCTAGGAATAAAGATAAGACTCTCCAAAACCACTGTTTTAACAGTAATTCCATATTATCTAACACCCCAGTCTATCTTCAAAATTTCCAACTTTTCCAAAAATGTCTTTCAGGCTTTCTTTAAAAAAAAAAAAACATAATCCAGGTTAGGTTCACAATTTGAACTTGGTTACATGTCTCTTTCTCTCGCTTTTGATTTAGTTTTGCTATAGAATGCATGCACCTGCTGGGAAGAGAGGGAGGGAGAGAGAGAGATAGAGAGTGAGAGAGCATCCCCCTAGGGGCAGTGGCCATTCTGCAATCCCTTATCCATTGTCCTCTGGAGATCTGGGCACATGTGTACATACATGTACACACACACAGCCCTGGTATGTTTTCTAAGCTACCAGGTCCAGGACTAGAACCGGCAGGCGGCCATGTGGAATCCAGCTACCTTAATCACCACACCACCGGCTAGCCCCCTGTATATCTCTTTTACAGATAAAAACTTCATGACTCATTTATCCTGTTGCTTTATTTGATGTATTCAAAGTATGTTCTGTCCCTTCCTGGCTGCTCCTCCCGCCCCCAGCCACCCCCTGGACAGATCTAGCCATCCTTGGGGCCTTGGGAGAAGGGGAGGCCGAGCCCTCTGCCTTGTTCTCTCCCCTCCTTTCCTGGGGGCATATATTACTAACCTTAGGACCTCACAAAACCACAGAATATGGTGAATTTAGACAGGATCTAAATTCCTACAATACAAAGCTGTTGCTTCTACTTTGAAACAAAGTCCTTATCTGTGGAAAGCAAATTTGGAAACATTGGGTCGTTGGAAAAGTCATGATGTATTTTTCTATGTTTTTCTGTGTAAAAACATGTCATGACTTTTCTGATTCAACAGGTTTTTTTCCCCCTTTTTCTTTAAATAAGGTGACAGGCAAAGGTGCCAGTCAGCCAGGAGTGTCTAATTAACTTTTATTTATTTTAATTTGACCAGAGAGGGACAGAGTGAGAAAGAGAGAGAGGGAAAATGAGAAGGCAAGTCACCAGGTCTGGGATTTGAACTACGGTTGGCCATGTAGGACTCCAGTGCCCTTAAGTACCATGCCACCTGCCAGCCCTGACCCAGTAATTTTTGACTGCTAATAGAATATTCACTTTTCTTCTTCAAATGAACAAAATTATAAGCATAGGCATTGAAATGAAACCAAATACCTGCTGGGCACACAGTGACTACTTAAACAATAATCAATCAATTACGCTAAAACACCCACACCACAGCAAAGCCCGGCTGTGCGCTGCCTGCAGCTAGCCCCACCCCCGTGGAAGACCGTGGACTTCTGAGAGGCTCACATTTTCGTGGGCAAGACAGCATCGAAGAAGCAAGAACAAGACTGTATGCAAAGTTCTGGGCCGCACAAAGATAGCAGCAACCGGCTCTGCCTGGGGGAGTCGGGAGGGCGGACACTGGGCCTACTCTGGGGCTGACCAGGCACAGGGGGAGCCTAGGGACAGGGAGGTGACATGACCACTTGTGCATCCTTCAAGGGGACCCTGCAAGGCCATGTGGGGACTGCAGCAGGGATGCCAGTGGACAGCGGGAACAGCTGGGGTGAGCAGTTCTGCATCCTGCACCAAAGCTGAAGCAGGGGTGATGGAGAGGAGAGGACGGGGCAGTGTTCAGCAGGGGAGAAAAGAGTCTCAGAGGAGGCTCAGAGGAGGCTCAGAGGAGGCTGCCCGGGCTCCTGCAGGGACTGCGGTGCCATTGGCCGAGGTGGAAGATGGAGGAGGAGGAGTGAGATGGCAGTGACTGTGTGTGCATGGTTGGACTGGGGGCTGTGGGCTGAGGTGTTGGAGAACACAGGAACACCTGCTGGAGGTGTCTGGGAGGAAAGGCTGAACTGGAGGGAACTGTGTATGACTTCCCAGCTCAGTGGGGCAGAAGAGGTCTCTCAGGGCACTCAGACCAAGGGTTTTGGGGCGGTGTCTGCTGGCCGGGTGGGGCTGGGACTGCAAGACCTGGTTCATATCTCTACAGCTGTAACTCTCGCCATACCACACAGACAAGTGGCGAGCACGTTCCATGCGCCAATCCTGGGTGGTAACTGGATCTGTCTGTTTCCTGAAGCCACATGGTGCTTGTTTTTGGCTCTGGCTTAACCAGCTTTTCAAAGTATGCATTAAGGAAGTTTAGAAACCTTGGCTTAAATGGGAGAAGGGCAGAGGCAATTCACACTTTCTAGATCTATCAGATTGGAAGGTGGGTAATTACTTTGCAGATCAAGCTCAATCAACTAGAGAAAATACCAAGAAGGGGCCCTGGAAGGGGTTTGCGTGATGTTCTCAGGGGACCTCATCCCCCTGCCTGCCTATCACAGAGGACCTGAGGAGGCCCAGTCCCTGGCCAAGGCCCACAGCCTTGGCAGCGCATACCAGGACTTGGGTCTAGCGTCACTGGGCTTGTGGAGGCAGGCCTGGTCATAGCGGGAGGGAGAGCTGTGAGGCCGGGAAGCAGCAGGGGCGCCACTGCTACTTTGGAGCAAGCCTGGCTCTCATTCTGGCAGGGGCTGTCACAGTGGGTCAAAGGCCTTCTTTCTCCTCAGTTGATGGCAACGCCTCAAACCCGTGAGCACGCGGGAAAGCACTTCGTGGCCTGTTCCTCTTTGGAGATGTGGGGAGCAGAGCAGTTTCCATGAGGGCACCACCTTTGCAGATCCTCGGGAGGGAAGGGGCGGGGCAGGATGTGGGAGGGGAGAGGTCCTGGGAGGCACGCTGGGGAGGACACTGCTCCCTCACTCCTGCAGTCACAGAGAGAGGGGATTCCTGGGCCCCACTCTAGCAGTTCTAGAAAGGCAGGAGGGAACCCTCTGCCTGCCCCTGGCCCTCTGCTCACTGTCCACCGCAGAAGGAACTGAGTGTGCACCATCACCTTCCCTACCCTGTGGAGCAGCCAGGTTCAGGCAGGCCACTGCTCCTCCTAGCTAGGGGCTCATGGCAGCTCTGCCCTGGGGAAGACCTGCAGCGACTTTCACTGTGGGGTGGGAACTCAGCCTTCTAAATTCTCAGGTGACGTTTTAGCCACCATCTGGCTTAGCTCTACTGTGATATTCTCTTTTTGGTCTTATCAATAAAAAAATTCTGGCCTTTTACTCTCATTTAACTGTCTCCAGGGCTTTGTTTCTTAATTGATTCTAAGCTTGAGAATGGCAAGAATAGTTACTTAAAACCTCACTAAACCTAAATATTTTCCAAGGTAGGAATATAGCATTCTTTTTCTTTTTTTTACAAGAATTATTTTATTAAACTTTATTTTATCTATCTATCTATCTACCTTCCTACCTACCTATCTATCTTAATTGACCAGAGAGGGAGGGAGGGGGAGAGAGAGACAGAGACAGAGAGAGAGAGAGAGGAGAGAGAAGTTGGGAAAGCTAGCTACCAGGTCCCGGACTTGAACTGTAGTCAGCCATGTGGGAGTCCAGTGCCCTTAATCACCAAGCTACCTGCCAGTCCCAGGAATACAGCATTCTTAGCTGTATGACCCTTTTGAACTCTTCAAAGAAACTATACATGATTTGATAAGGAAGCAGAGGCCAACTAAAAATCCATTCATTCTGCTTGTCACAAGCTCTGAGTGGCGTAACATGTATATGCCTTAGAAGACAAACAAGGGAGCAGCAGGTGGCGTTGTGGTTAAGGTGCTGAACTCCCACAAGTCTGACTGTGGTTCGTGTCCCAGACCTGGAGGGCTCAAAATCACGCCAGGTGTATGTTGTGTGTGCCCCAAATCCTGAGAGGTGGCTGGAGAAGAAGGGATTGTGGTGCGGTTATCCTCCCTGGTGTGTGTGTGTGTGTGTGTGTGTGTGTGTGTGTGTGTGATTTCTCATTTCCCCCATCTCTACCTCTGTCTTTGCACGCACCCTATGACAAAAACCTAAACAAAAGAAACGATAAACGCATTGTTACTGAGTTTAGTTTGTTGACAAGATATCTTTTCATTAGAGGGTCCAATTTGGAATGAGGTAGAGTGGTCCTGGGTGTGAAAAAGCTGTCTCTGGTGGCCTTTAAAGTGCTCAGAGCTCATCTCCCTTACTGCCCAGTAACCCTGGTTGGGACTGTCCATCGCTGGTCCCCACCCCATGGGGTGGGGGTGGGGCTGAGGACTATTTATGTCACACGCGGCATGCCTCAATATATGGAATGAACAGATGCGTGATGAAACAGAGGAACAGCTCCTCCAAGGCTGAACCCCGCTTCCCACCCTACCTGGCTGCAGAAGCTCGTGCCTTAACGCTAAGCTCCTGTCTCCCAGACCTCACTGCAGAGCTGCCATCTGAGGACTCTGCAAAGGGCCTCCATAGGGCTTCCTGCCACCCCTGGAGCCTCCCTGACTAGCTGCTCAGTACCATCCTGGCAAGGTGGAGAGCTCCATGCGACATTCCAACAGTCTCCATCCCCACCTGCAAGCTAAGTGATCCTAAAAATGAAACCCACAAAAATGCACACCCATGGCCAGGGTTTCCAGAGGTTCACTTGCACTGTCTGGCTAGTGGAAATTACTTTGCTGGGTTGTGCCCACTTTAATAGACACAGGAACAGCCAAGTCCTGCCCAGTGAGGGAGCCAGTGTGGGCACCAGGTGAGATGGCCTGGATTTCTGTGCTGGCTAATGGCCTGGGTGAGTGTCTTTAGGACTTTCAACTCCAGCTCTGGGTCCAAGAATGGGGCTAATCACCCCTTCTTCAAGGGGCTATGGTAAAGATGGCAGAAGATTGCGGGGGAGGGTCCATTATTTTCTAAGAAGTGAATGGATACCACATGCAGGGGTGGCAGGAAGCCCTACAGGGCTCCACGAGCGGTTTAGGTGATGCATGACGAACACTTAACAATTTTTGTGGCCCTAGAAAGAAACCGGACTAGTACCTCAAATCTACGATTCACCACCGTCATAGCTTAAGATGAGGCTAAAGTCAGTATGGATGTCAGGAGTGAGTTTATTTAAATAAAACGATCAAGTAAAAAACCAGCACGGATGATAGGAGAGTGTGGCAAAAATTTTCAAAATTGAACTCAAAAGGCAGTTGGTTGGGAGGGTCGTTAAGTCCTTACAACTCATTCCTGTCAGTAGCAGGTGCTCTAGAAATGCTACCTGTTAGGGTCTACGGCCCAAAAAACCAGGCACCCAGGAAAGACGAAAGGACACCGCGGTAGGGGGTGGGGTGGGAGGTGGGGCAAAGCTGGAAAGAGTTAAAGAAAGGGGTCTGTGGTTTCTGTGCCCCATCCCCCCTGCAGCTAATCTGTCACCTAATGAAGAAGGGGCCGGCACAAGTGAGCTAGCTGGCAGTTCACTTACAGCAAACTGATTAAGAATGTTCAACCAACAGCAGACTGTAGACCTTTCCAGAGAAAATAAATAGAGTGTAGACTGTATGCAAATGTGTTTGTCACTTTGACAGCACGTCTCAATTAAGGCATCTCGCGGCTGTGGGTAGGCTCTGCGGCTGCAGCTGGAAGGGAGAGCCCGCTGCATGGCTGATACTAGGGGCTTGACCTTAATCCGCATGCATGCATTAAAAAAAAATCCTGCCTTCCTGTACACTTGCATAATGCTGGCAGCCACGTGAGGGAAGTGACAAACGGGGAAAAAAGCCACTTTCATCCTCTCCAGTTTGCAGACCTGTGAAGGCACAGACAGCTCTTATTTCAACAGAGTTTGGGGTGGCTTTTTTAATTGTTTATCCCCCACCCGTGCGCGCACGCACACACACACACACACACACACACACACACACTCTCTTATTCTGTATTTAGCTGGAAATGACATTAAAGCATCTCTACATCTTGCTGAAATGGAAAGAAGGTCTTTCTCCATTTCAAATAGGGCCTCCTTTTTTTGTGTTTCGAAAATGGAATGTTTAACACCATGAAATCCCTCTCCCCCACCCGCTCTTTCTCTGTAATGGGCTCCAAACTCCAGCGAGGGGCTCCTTTCATGGGAAGGTTCGTGTGTGCAGGAATGAGGACAAAGGAAAGCAGGAAGCTGACTCTGGAATGCCATGCTGGTGACGACCGGGGGCTGTGCTTTCAGCACACACAGCCAGGAAACTGGGGTACGGTATGGGCTTCTGCAGCGGGGCCTGGGCTGGGGAGCAGGCAGCTCTTCAGGGGTGCAGACACCAGTACTGGTGGAGGATCATCATTAACCAAATGAGCACTGCCCCGTGGACGCTTCTTTCTGGCACTACATTTCAATTTTTATAGCATCCCTTTTAAGTGTAAAATCAGAAAAGGGGGTGAACCTCCCCAAGTTAAAGACGTGCCAATGTATTATCTGAAAACATTGATTAGAGAAGAATGATTCTTATGCTCCAACCAATCCATTCCTTACACTAATAATCCATAGCAGCAATTTGGTTAGTGCTCTTCCTTTCTAAATAGCTCAACCCAATATACAGGAGGCTCTTGATAAACGACAGTTAAAAACAGGAAAATTTTGAATGTAGGCATCTAGGTCCTTTGTGTGATGAAACAGCAAACACATTTACGATAAAAATCAGAAAGACATGTTAATCATACATCATCTAATGAACGGCTCAAGAATCAGGTGATTTAAGGACAAATAGCCTTCTGAATTCTAGTTACATCCATATCTAACAGAGCCGCTCCTCATGCCTCCCCTCCCCCCCAAACCTGTGGCTAATCAAGAGAGTCAATTTAAGAGAAGCAGGGGAGAGGATACAATCTTTTCAACCAAAAATGTTACCACGAATAGAAAATGGATAAAAAAAAAATTAGTTTCTATACAGAGTGCAATGTTTTTTTACTTAAGGGAAAAGAATCAAACAGACAATTTTTCAAATGCTCAGGTCACTGAAAATAGTTGGTTAAAGAATCAGATATCTGGAGTCGTAGTGCGGGTGTTTACTCTGTGAAGCACGACTCTTGATATTGATTTTCAGGAAGTACATTAATAAAGAAGTTCTAATTGATTTTTTTTTTTTTTTTTTTTTTTTTTTTAAGATTTCGCTTGTTGCCTTTTATTTGAAGGTGCAAAGAAGGGCCTGGGATGCTAAAGTGTCCTAATGAGATGCTTAGCTAACAGAGGCACCTTAAACGGAGTGCCTTGGACTGGGGGAGGCCGCAGCTGCATTTCATGACATCATTCGATAGTTGAGCTAGCTGATGACAGAGCCAGGCTGTCGCCTTGAAATTTTTGAAAATTCACCTTCAAAACATGTTTGTACCAAATAAACATTTGAAGATGTGGAAAACTCCATCGAGGAGCTTTGCCAAAGGACAGCTGAAATGAACTGTCTGCTGTGAGTGCTACAGCTTCTGCTAAAGATAAAAACACGGACACCAAACAGACTGGGAAAAGGCCAGGGTACATACCTGCCCAAAGTGGACTGTGATCGGCCTCCGGTCTTCTCGGAGCCTGGGGTCCTTGGTCCCGGCCACTGGAGATGGCACCGTCTTTGGCAGCTGTTCATCCGCGGTGGGAGCACAGCCATTCTCGGCGATGTCCTGTGGGGAGAAGTACGGTCGGGGGATTGGTTTTGGGGTCCTGGCATCTGTGCTCCTTCACACCCCACAGCTAAGAGGCCTGCCACAGAACTCCCTCTGGGTCACTCTGGGCCATTCCACTCCTGATGATGGAGACAACGGAAGGCTGACTTGGCCTTTGGCTTCTAAGGACCAGAGAAACCAGAATCATCCATGTGAAATTACAAAGGTAACATTCACAAGAACGAGAAAAAAAAAAAAAAATCATCTTTCATCTGACTACCTCGCAGGACTATTTTCCTTTTTACATATTCACTTTGTCCACATGCAGACATTTAAAAATTACTTGTCATCACAGCTCATGCATAATTTTATATCCTGCTTCTTTCCCCAATACATTATAAGCATCTCCATGGCATTGCATAGTCATGATAATAATTTTAATGGATGCATAATATTTCATTGAGCAGATACATAATAATTTAATAAGCCATCCCATTACTACTGGGCTTTTGGGTTGTTTCTATTTTTATTTTATTTTTGCTTTCTAAATGCCAGTGATAAATACTGCGGGTTTTCCCTTACATATTATTTCTTTAATGGAAATCCCTAGGGCGGGAATTACTAGGTCAAAAGATAGAAACATTTTTAAGGCTTTTTATTCATTGTACCAAATTGCCCTCCAATTTACACCAACTCTCAGCAATGGATGCATTGTCAGTTTCATGGCACTTGTTAGCCTTACCGTTTTAAAAATGTATCGCTAATTTAATAGGTGAAAAATTAGACCTCATTGTTGTTTTAATTTGCATTACTTTGATTATTTGTGAGTGTGGACATTTTTTTCCATGTTTGTTTACTGATGATGTTTCTGTCTGTGAGCATGATGTGTTCGAGTTCCCCGTTTTCTCTCCCTGGTTTGTCCAGCAGAGATTAAAGAGACTGAAGTCCGAGTAAGGACTCCATGATTTAGAGAACACTTAGGAAATCAAAGAAATATTTTTAAGTCCAGAAATTTCTGTTTCATTTGTGTTTTTGATGAGTGAAGTCAAATTACAAGGAAAAGGAAGGCCTCCCTGCGCAAAAGGCAGGCCGTGGCTCCCCTGGCTAATGCTGGCAGCTAACTGGACACGTGTGCTATTTGCTACAAGAGCAGGGTCCACCTGCACAATAAGGGTCATGTGCTTCATTCAGGTCAAGAAGGTTGCTTAAATCATCATTGGAACAGGCATAGAATAAATGCACAAATAAGTAACAGTTAAATGAGCATTTTTTTTTTTTTTACCAAGTAAAAATAACTCACAGGCAGAATTAAGCAATAAAGCCAATTTCTAGTATTTTTCATTGCAAAAACAAATATGCATTTTGGCCAACAAACCATATACCCTTAATATTTATTGAATTTTGCACATATGAGAATTTTGGTAATTGGTTGTTCTTAACCTCTCAGCTGAATAGAGAGAATGGTGGGACATGGAAGGAAGTGGTTCCTTATTGGATAAGCATGCACTGAAGAAGAAACGTATATATCTTTGAACCTTAGTTCCTCATCTGTAAAATGAAGATATAAATGACAAAAGTGTCTAGAACATTATTAGCTATTCAATAAGCCAGAGGAATTACACAGACCCACATATCTATCTATCTACCTATCTGTTGCTCTGTCGCTCTGTCCATCTACCTACCTACCAACCTCACACATCTGGCTCCCTCCCTCCTGGCCTCTTTCCTAAGAAATCGAGGCTGCCTGCTGGGGCCAACCCCAAGGAGTCTCCTGCTCAGTAAACAACACAGGGAGATGATGACCTTGTGGCTTTACAGGGAGGACTTGGATCACTGTCCACCAGTCTCAGCCAGGCTGAGGTTCAGTGATGAAAGAGGTTGCCGACAGCCAATTAGAAATGCTTCTTTTGGAAAGGGGCTGCCCTAAGGTGCTCAGGTCAAGTGGAACAAAGAGGGCGAAGAGCTCCTTCTGTGCCAGAAAGCAACGAAGGGCAAAGGGTCACTTTGGATCCAGGTGGGGTACCTAGGGGAGAGACACAAGGGGTTGAATAAGGCCAAATGGTAACAAATTCACTTTTGGTTCAGAAAAAAATAACATGCACACATATGTGCAAGTTTGTGTTTGGCTTTAAAAAAAATAAAGAAAAAGGGTTGCAAGGAAACCTAATATTGGTATTAATTGCAACTGTAAGATGATAGCTATTTAAAATAAGAAAATGTATGAGATAGTCTTGGAAAAAATGTTTTAGTATAAGTCTATAAAAAAGATTGTCTTCTGGTTTTGATTTTAATATTAACAAGCTGTCTAATCTTTCCAATTTACTCCATCTCTCTGCACCTATGTCTTTATTTTTACAGTGGGGAGACTGCCACCTGCTTGGGGAACTTCAAAGCTACCGGGAGAATGGGTTCAATGAGATGAGACATGAGGGAGGTTTGAAAGATGTCACAGAACTGTGCAAATCACGTGTGAGCTCCTTACCCCCTGCAGAAGGGAGAGGGTACCAGCTGAAAAGAAGAGCTTCCCTGTGTGGAGTGCCTACCCACGGCAGGCCCTCTTCCAGACCCCTGACCTTCATTCTCACACTTAGTTCCTATAACCATGTGAGGTAAATAGGATTATCCCTTTTTTATAGGCAAGAAAACAAGGCTCAGAGAGGGTAATTTACCCCAGGTCACATAGCTAGAAAGTGGAGAAAGCCAGAGCTATGGACTCCTGGCATTTACAGCACATCCACGCATAACAACAGCACCGGTGAAGGGATTCTGAACTGAGAAGGTGCTCAGTCAGATGTGGTTTCCTCCTCCTGGAAAGGCCTTCTGTTACACTGATCGCAAGCTGCCTAAGGTGTCTGCTATTTTATCTTTGTATCCTTAGAGACAATGAGGGCCTCGGGGTCTGGGTTCTCTACTCTAGAGCCTTGAATCTAGCACATACTCTCCTATAAGTCTCGTTTTTTAAGAGATATTTTTGCTATAGGGCATGTGCCCCTGACCAGAGAGACAGAGAGAGAAAGCAAAAACTCACCCCCTGGGGGAATGGCCATCCCACCATCCCTTCTCCTCTATTCTCCTCTTGGGACTTTGGGCACACATGCACTTGTGCCCAATGTGAGTTTTAAGCCGCCAGGTCTGGGACTTGAACCGAGGTGGGAGTCCAGTGACATAACCATTACATCATCTGCTGGTCCCTCCAATAAGTTTTTATGTATAGTTGAGTTGATGTTTGAAAGTCAAATGTGTCCAATATACAAATGTGCCTGTGTGTCAAAATGCAGAGTTGCATATTCATTTTAAATGAAATAATAGGTGTAAAAGATTCATAATCACTGTCTGTGGCTCACCCCACAAATGTATTCACTTCCTCACTATTTCCTCCACCTGGAGAAGAACAAGTGCTTCCTCTCAGGATGCCACAGGAAACAGAGTAGAAGGAACCCAAGTCAAGAAAGAAATAGAGCCAGTTTGCAGGGCCAGCATGGTGGCTAAAGTGCTGGACTCCCACATAGACGACCATGGTTCTAGTCCCGGTCCTGGCAGCTTGGTTTCTCACTTTCCTGCTCTCTCTGTCCTCTTCTCTCTCACTTTCTCTTTCTGGTGAGCTCAGATGCCCTGTGGCAAATTAAAAAATAGTAATAATAATAATAAATAAAATAAAATAAATAATTCTTAATAAAAAGAAAGAAAGAAAGAAAAAAGAGAGCCAGTTTTCATTCTCTGCTGCATCTACTGCCTCTTACACTGGGGCAGGGGTAGGGGTAGGGGGTGGGGGTGGGCAACAATGCCAACTTTGGGTTTCTGTGATTAAAGGAACTGTGGCTTAAAATAAACCTAGGTATGGGCAAAGGGCCTGGGCATAGTCTCTGATGGGAATGTACAATAAATTACCAATTTGTATGGAAGACCTAAAAAATATACCTGACCCGGCACCAGCAGGTAGCGTGGTGGTTAAGGCGCTGGACACTCCAACATGGCTGATCATGGTTCGAGTCCTAGACCTAGTGGCTTGCTTTCTCACTCTCTCTCTCTCTCTCTCTCTCTCTCTCACTCTCTGTTTTTTCTCTGGTCTAAAAGAAAAAAAAAAAGAATGAATAAATAAAATAATTCTTTTTTTTTTTAAGGATTTTTTTAAATTCAATTTCATTTATCCATTCATTTTATTTTGACGAGAGAGACACAAAGAGAGAAAGAGAAAGTGAAAAAGTAAGTCACCAGGTCTGTGACTTGAACCGTGGTCAATCATGTGGGAATGTCCAGCGCCTTAACCACCACGCCACCTGCTGGTCCCAATAAAATAATTCTTAAAAAACAGCAACAACAACAACAAAAACCTCCTTCCTTCCTTCCAGATGAAGCTGGAGCTATGGACACTCCGGGCATTTATACCATTTGACCTTTGGCCCACTAATTCTATTTTAAGGAATGGATCCCAATGAGGGGCCAGCAGGTGGTTAAGGTGCTGGATTCCCACAGGACAGACCATAGCTTGCATCCCAGACCCCGTATTACATGCATGCCCAAAATCCCAAGAGGAGAATGGAGTAGCAGGAACTGTGGTGTGGCCATCTTCCTGTAGGGGATTTTTCACTTTCTTTCTGTTTCTCCAATGAGTGTACACACCCTATAAACCTAAAAACAAATGAATGAATGAATATATCCTAATGAAATAATAATAATTTCTGCAAAGTCTTTTCAATGTGGATATTTACCTAGAAAAAATTGGAACTAACTTAAGTACCCTATAATCAGACTGAATAAATAATGTATTTCATTCCATCAGATAAAATTTTATGTAGCCACTAAAACAATAGCATGGGGAAGAAACACTTAGTGGCCTGGGAAAGGTTCAGGATATAGCAAATGGAAGTGCAGGCTATCAAAGGGAAATTTTTGGTTCTCCTATTTGGATTTTCCTCAATAAATATGTATTTTGTTTGCAAAAGAGAAAAAAACCTAACCTTCTAAATGTCATTTTAAGAAAGCAAAACCAAGGGACCAGCAGTTAGTATAATGGCTATGTCTCTGGACTGCCATGTAGTTAACCGCGGTTTGTGCCCCGCACCTGATGGCTTGAATCACACCGGGCACGTGTGCGTGTGTGCCCAAGATCCCTAGAGGAGAATGGAGGAGAAGGGATTGTGGCGTGGCCATCCCCCCTGGGGGGTGATTTCTCGCTTTCTGTCTCTCTGTCTCTCTCTGTCGTTCTGGCGAGTGCACGCACCCTATAGCAAAAAAACTTCTCCAAGAAAAAAGCAAGCAAGCAAAACCAAGAAACTGACAGGAGAAGTAAACCTGTTCTTTTGTGAGGGGTCACACAGGAGGGAGCCTCTTGACATAGCTGCTGGTCAGAGGCCACCATGGTGGTAAATCTCTCCCCAGGAGCCCTGCGCTCAGAGCGCTGAGGTCCTAGTTCCCATTTCTCGAGGTAGAGTCAGAAAAGAGTTCTATTCCTGTCACCTCCTGAGTGTTCACCAGCCCCGGGCTCGATGGTAGTGCAGCAGTCACACCCACACGGGAAGATACATGGCCAGAAGCCTCCCCCAGTACATACATGTGGGAAAGCCCACGGTCCGAGCTTGCCGAGGCCAGGGGTGATCGTGGCATTGGGACTGTCTTCTCACTAATGGTATAAATACACGTTATTGAAAAGATCATGGATGAGACTCAGCGCCGTCTTCTCTGTGGAGAAGGCAGTCACCTGGTAGGACAGGTCGGAAGTGAGCTTCCATGAGAAGTCACACAGGCAGGAACTCAGGGTCTTGAGAAACCAGAGGACAAAAAAGGCTGTGAGTGGCCTTTTGGGAGAAGCTGGGGTGGCAGCTGGACACAAAAGGAGGTGAAGACAAGATCTGATGAGCAGAGGTGAGAGAGTAGAGTCTTCGTGGCCCAGGGGAGGTGGAGAATGGGGCCTGTTTAAGAAGGGCAGGTGGATCGACCACTGGGGCATTCCACTGCCACCCAGGGACAAGCGGGTAAAAGGTCTGAAGAGTCTGAAAGGTTTCCCAAAGAGAACTGAGCCGTGTTCCACAAAGATTGCTCTGGAGATGACCTATGGGGAGTGGTCTCCTGCCAGCTGTTTTTGGGGTTTGCGCGTGTGGGTGT
This sequence comes from Tupaia tana, assembly GCA_026018925.1. Classification (NCBI taxonomy): domain Eukaryota; kingdom Metazoa; phylum Chordata; class Mammalia; order Scandentia; family Tupaiidae; genus Tupaia; species Tupaia tana. The sequence goes on from JAKSZU010000013.1 coordinate 96,150,853, forward strand.
TTGGGCAGACTGGCTGTTCCAGATGTGGCTATGAGAAAATGGACAGAACACACAAGATGGCTACTAGAGTTGCTGTTTAAACAGATCAGCTCTTCTAATCCTTATAATAATCTAGTAAAAATCTGTTTTTCTCCTGGTTAATGGATAGGAAATCTAGGACCTCAGAGAGGTCTAGTAACGTATCCAAGATCACGCAGTTACAATCCTACACAAAAAATCCCACGTAGCCACTGGGGGAGTTTAAAGGCCCCCACCAGTGAGAGGCAGAGGCCTTCCCATCTCTGACTCAGATGGCTGCTGGGAGAACGACCTGTTCCCACGTTGCAGATTCATGCAGTGTCCTCCTTTTCCAGTCTACCTCACACCACAGCAAATGCAAATCAAAATATGAATATTGATATCAAAATAGTAGCCAAAGTTGGAATTTCTGTGGTTACAGCTGCAGGGTCTAGAGACAGGGAGCTGACAGTTGTGTGAGAAGGTGTGAAAATGTCTGGTCTATGAGAGTCTACCTCAATCTTCCCGCCTCCGCCTGTGCTTACTCAATCCCTTCAACAGGAAATGTTCGGCCAGAGACTCAAGCCTCTGTTAACCCAACTGTGAACTGGATCCTGGATCCTTTCAGTCACAGAGGCTGTAAGTCAACAGCTTGATTTTCTCTTTCTTTTTCTTTCTTTCTTTTCTTTTTTTTTTTTTTTTTTTATGATCAAAGCTATAGAAACTTTACAGAGAACAGAGAAATGGGCCTATTTAGTTAAACCTTTTTGATATGAAGAAAAGAGATAAATTTTCAGGGGCTCTACAACAGGCAAAAAAGGACCTTTATGTGAGTATCTCAATGCTTGCTGCAGGTAAGGGGAAAAGTGAGTGTGGCCATCACTTTTAAGACAGGGCATCCTCAGGACATGCAGACAGTGTAATGGTTATGTCGCTAGACTCCCACATAGTCGACCATGGTTCGAGTCCTGAACCTGGCAGCTTAAAACTCACACCAAGCATGTGTGTATGTGTGCCCATCCCCCCTGGAGGGTGAGTTCTTACTCTCTGTCTCTCTGTCTCTCTGGCAAGCACACATGCCCTATAGCAAAAGTCTCTCTCTAGAAAAAAAAAAGAAAGGGTGGGCATGAGAATGGTGGTGTGGTGGATGCAGTTTGCTGGCAGCCATAAGCCGAGCCTCAGGCACCCTTCTGTGGGCCAGGTCTGGCAGGGCAACGCTCAGGAGGAAAGCGGTGCATCCCCCTCAGCAAGCGATGGCTGGCCAGCGTCTCTGCCATTTCTTCTTAATTTTGAGCAAGTCAGACTTCAAAGGAGGCCAAGCTACAGAAGAACTTGACCACCTTGCTCCATTTATGCAGAGAGAGATGTTATCCATCCTTTTTTTGTTGTGGGGCTGAAGCAGAGCGGGTGTGGAAGAAAGCCACGGTACAGGATCTATTAATGACTATTTGCCAGTGGTCACACAGATATCCTGAAAGCTCCTATTTCTGAAGCTTTGAAAATCTGCAGCACAAATGAACAAGGGATGGGGAAGGGGCCCAGTCAGTCATATTAGAGATGGACCCTCCACACACCATGACGACCTCTCCACAGGTCTGCCCCACGCTTTCTATTTGCAATTCAAACCCAAGGCAAGAGCGAAGAGGGCGAGACTGGGTTCTTGATTATATCTGCGAGGTCACCATTGCTATGCAGAGTTGGAGGAGGCCAGAGGGCAACCCAGTACATTTGAAAATTGGATCTTTGTTGGGAACTGCCTCGATTTCATAGCAGAAGCCAAACTTGAGATGCATCAGACACATCTGGGGAGACACACAGATATGTTGTCAGGAAAAGGGGAGGGGGCAGAGGGGAGGAGAACAATAAAGCCAGGGAAATATTGTCTACAGCAGTGAGAAAGGCCAGGGGAAGCCAGATCCTAAATGAGCTCAAGAAAGACAGCTGAAGGGCGCCGGAGACCCAAGTCCTATATATACTGAACAATGCTAGAGTTTCAATTACAAAATAGCTCTTCCAAGAACAACTGCAAAATATCAGGTCTGTGGAAATCTGTAAGACCGAAGGGGGGAAAAGTGAAAATTGAAAAGGGTGCACTAATAGATCTGTCAACAGTCCGATGGTGACAAGCCACATTTCTATAAAATGCCTTCACCATTTGTGTCACCTGAAATGTACTGACACTCTCTATAGAACATTATCTCCTGAAGCTATTCTTGAAAAGACTGGCAGGGGGAAAAGAAGAGGAGGGGAAAATTCACTTTAGATACTATCAAGGAACGGAAAGGGAGATGGCATGGAGGGAGAGTGATTGAGATTGTTTAAACGAACCTCTGAACAACCACATTAAAAAACCTGAGCTTAACCTGTGATTTGCAGAAACGTTACATATCATATAGAGATTTTCTTCAGGCCAATGATTGTGCATATGAGTAGGGAGGGATGGTGATGCCTCTAGCTTCGCGGTCTGCAGGGAGCAAATCTGACCAATGAGGGTGCATCTGTCCTGTGTCTGAGGAGGGAGCCCAGTCTTTGCTTATCAGGAAATATTCTAATGCCAACTGGAGCTTACCATCTAGGCATCAAGGAAGCAAAATTCCCTTCCTCCCCGCCACTCTTTAATATCTGCGATCCAATAGGGCTACATGCAACTGGGACAGGAGATAAAATCGTATATTTAGGGACTCAAATAACTTCCTAGTCAAGAATTCCACCTGCCAGTCTCTAGCAGGATGCAAAAGACTATAGTTAAGGTCTGTCTGGTTTTCATTTCAGGATGTTAAATTCACTCTCAACTGAAACCAAGATTTTAAATGCTTAGTCAGAGCAAATTATTTTCCAATTAAAAGGAAAGAATCAATTCCTTCGACCATTTCAAGTTAATTAGAGGTCCTTTCTGACTTCATAAAATTAAAACTGCTTTCAATTCTTTGACAACTGCCGAGATAGACAAAGGCTGTTATTAGAGTGGTCCATTTGGGGGCGTGGGGATAATGAAGCAAGTGATACCGAACATCTCTTGGAAAACAAAACGCTTGTTTTCTTGTTTTAGGAAGGCAGTGGAACACCGTTGCAGTAAGAGCACAGATGCCAAAGCGATGGATCTGGAATCTAATCCTGGCTCTGCTAGGCTCAGAGAGTGTGGCCTTGGGCAAATTACTTCACCTCTGAACTGTAGTCTCTTTACTCATGAAATGGGAAAAATACCCCACAGGGTTGTTCTTCGGATTAAATGTGAAAGCCCCTTGCCTAGATCAGGCTTAACAAGTGCTTAAAGAAGGGTGGCAACAATAACTAGCGTGAGGACATCTGCAGTAAGACACACGTGCCTTCTCAGTTCCAGAAACCTTACTGTGCAACTCTAGAGAAGCAGGCTGGGGGGGAATCTGGCCAGGATGCGGCCAGGATGATTTCAGACAATTTCACTGACAGTCCAACAAGACAACCAGAGCCTCCTCCTTCTGGCTGGGGTTTCAAACAAACTGCTGAACTCCTCCCATTTAATCCACTGCAGCAAGGAGAGCCTGCAGGGGAACCTACAGCCTCCTCCCCAGCCCACCCTTTGTGCCACGTCTGCGTGGTAGCCACGCACATGCAGGAACCACAGCAGTCCTAGCCCTGCAGATGCTTTTAGGTTTTGGTTATGACCAGCCCTGGAGCAGAGGTTGGCTGTGTGTGGGGGGTGGTGCCGGGATGGGGAGGATGAGCCAATCTGTACATGTGTCTGTGCGCCCCAGGCTTGGTGGGGCAGGAGAGGGACAGACCGACAGTGGTACCTCTGAACTTGCTCGCCTTTGTGGGTTTATGCCAGAGTCTTAATGTTATTTGAAGACAGTTTTTTGTCTGTGAATATTTATAACAGTGTGAAAACTCCCGGACAGCTGGTAATGCATTTTGAAGTGTGCTAACAACACTGTATCAAACAGCCCTCTATTGATCACATCATACTTTTTTGTGGCCACGCATTTCATACACGGTGCTTATACATTTTGAATAAGAACTTCAAGTACCTTTTGCTTCAAGCGGTTTTTCACCTCCTTTATTCCCATTTTTGCATGATCTTTTGCCTGCATGAAAAATTAATTTAAGTTAAGATTCCCTTTCTGTTTCCAGCAGGGACTATGCTTGATTTCAGTCCGTCACGAATCACCTTCTCTGATTACTAGAAAAAGGAAGGAAAAATGGGATCATCAAGTCGAAAACATAATGGCTATGAAAACAAATACAACAGTAAAAGGTTAAAAAAATCCCTTAAAGAGGCTGCGGAGATTTTCTTTTCTGCATTTTGATGGCACAGATTTTTCCCCCTTCCACAGCCCTTCTTCTGCTCTCTATAATTATTTATCTCGGCAGCCTGGTGACAGCTACCAGGAAGAGGAGAGCGGCAGCTTTTCTGGCTGTGAGACTCGGAATATCCATTATATTTCACCAGGGCAGGGCCTCAGGACCAATTTTCCGCTCAGGCTGAACGTCTAGAATAGACAAGTCGCTGGGTGACTATGGTGTCACTTTCTAAATCCCCTTTCGGGGTGTGTGTGGGGGGGGCATGCTGGCTTTTATTTTATGCCATTCTAGACCTGTGTGATTCTGGTGGCAGCCACCCACCCTGTTAAAATAACTGCAGTATAAGCATGGCAAGGACTAACCAAATTAAAAATGGAAATAAAACCAAACCACCCCACTTCAGTGGCTCAGGGGCAAATTAGCAAGCAAGAGAAATCACAATGAAAAATACTTGAGGCTTGTAAGAGATGAAACACCGCAAAATGACGTGTTCTTGTTTTCACTCTGCTCTGGGCACGAGTCTCACAAACAAAGCATTTCCTATAGGGCAGTGATGAGAGAGATGATGAATTTGGGACAAAAGTTAGGGGGTGGGTCCCACCATGAGGACTCTTCAGTAACCTGCAAAGAAGCTGCTTTATTCTGACATGATAATGGGGACACATATGGGAAAGCTCTGCCAGAACATCTGAGGCACCAACCTCAAGGTCTCCAGGACCCCGGGTATGGAGCAGCCTGAATTTTTAACTACTCACTCTACATCGTAAAAACTAAAGCCAGTATCCTGTTTCCGTATTGCACCAACTGTAAGCAGCGACATATTAAATAAATATGTCACCAAAGTGGCCACCAAATAACCCTAGGAGCACTGAGACCTTTAGAAGACAGCTCAGCAGTCCCCGAGTCTCGCTTCAGAAGAAGGCTGGGTGCATTTAGGAGTCTCGTCATGCTACAGAACCCATCTGCTGGGATCCTGACCAGGCCTGGTACTTACAAACTTGTAGACAGTCTTCATGGCCGGGTTTGCTTTGGTTTTCACAGTATTCAGAATCGCTCCACTTCCTTTCTATAATAAAAATGTCAGTTAGCAATTTGGGCTGAAGGCAGAGGAGGCCAGCACCAACAAAGACAAGGAGAGTTGAGCTACATGTCAGGGGATGCAATTAAGTAGAGAACAGGCCCAGGTGGTCTTGGGCCATTGCAGTTACGGTCATGGCAGAGCGATCTGGGGGTACTGGGCGTGTGTGGACAGGAGAGGAATAGCTCTCTAGCTGAGGGTGGCCTCTCGGCTCAGTGTTCGGCTCCACCTGTCCCCTGGCTGGATGGGAAGTGATCACACACTCTCTGGGGCCAGGTTTTCCCCACAGTCATTTGTGGTTTCTCAAGAAATTCTAGTATCTGTGAGTGACATTTAGGTCAGGCTCATGACCATGGGCTTTAGAGCTAAGCCTAAGCTGGGCAATAAAAACGGGGTCCTAATTAGTTGGAAACACTTGGAAATACGCTACCTCACCTGGCAGCGTCCTTTTGCCCCTTTCTTGGTTTTCTGTGTTGTTGTTTTAGTTTTTTTTTTTTTTTTAAAGAATTATTTTATTTAACTTTTATTTATTATTACATCATTATTATTTTTCAGTTTGATCAGAGAGAGACAAAGAGAGAGAGGAAGTGAGAAAGCAAGCCACCAGGTCCGAGACTTGAACCGTGGTCGGCCATGTGGGAGTCCAGCGCCTTTAACCACCACGCCACTTGCCAGCCCCTAGGTTTTTTTTTTTTGGCCATAGGGCACATGCAAGGGAGAGAGAGAAATCACCCCCCGGGGGGGGGGGGGATGGCCACACCACTATCCCGTCTCCATTCTCTTCTCAGGATTTCAGGCATGATGCACATGTGCCTGGCATGTTTTTCAAACTGCTAGGTCTGGGACTTGAACCATGGAGTTGGCCTTAACCACCATACCATCTGCTGGCCTGTGTACTGTTTTTTAAAAAGTCTCTTTGGTAGGCTGCCTTCCTGAACATCTTGAGAATGGGAAAGAATGCGTAGCCATAAATGTTAACCATGGCGTTAATATAAATTCAACACACCCATTTCTCTCCCATTTCCTGTAGGGAGCAGGGAAGATGAAGCAAGACGGCATTCCCATTACCTAGAGGGGAAGCGGCAGGGGCAGGGGGCAGGAGGCAGGAGGCAGGGTGCATGCAGGCTGAGCCTCCACGGTGGTTCAGAAATCCATTCTCAGCCTCCTCCCTGTGGGCAACTACCTCAAAGATCTCAGGTGGGGGTGGGAGTTGAGGACCCTCGGTAAATAACTGTAGTGTCAGGTGATCAGGGCTGTGATGGCTGTGTACACAGGAATCTGGGACATTGCAGGTCAAGGAAGGCTTCAGAGGATGAAACACTTGACTTGCTCCATGATGGATGAGAAGGAGTTGATATAAGGGACAAGAGAAGAACATTCCAGGCACAGAAATACTAGGGACTTCGAAGAGTTCATAGAGAAATGGAACGAAAACATGAGTTTATTTTGGTACCCCCCAAAAAAGGGAAATCCATGTAGTTTTTTTTATAATGCACACTTTCCATGAACTTTCTGAAGAACCCTTGTGGTACATGGCAAGTGTGGCAGCTGAAGGGCCATGGTGTGTTCCGTGAGAAAGCAGTTACTGTACCCGTGCGGTGTGTCATGGGAGGAGCGGGCAGTGGGGATGGCAGGCTGGGTGGGTCAGCTCATGAAGACCCAGCGGGGTGGTCTGGAGTTTTTAATGGAATGCATCACATAATCAGATCTGTGGGGGGCTGGAAAGATAATTCCAGTGAATTCAAATGGAGAAAGACTGGAGCCAGTGGGTATATAAGAGAATAAGATGAAGCAATGTAATTATTGGCCTTAGCTTTTAGCACAATTTTTGGTAACCACCCACATTAGAAATTTTGAGCTTTAATTAAAAACATAATTTGACATAGAAAACATTCTATGTTGTTGGACAATAGGAAATTTTCACCCACTCATTTATTCCATACTGCTTTCCAAAATTACTCAGTCTCCTATTGAAATGGTCCTTTGGAGTATTGAAACTCCTTTATCAATCAATCAACAGGTCCTCACTGTGTGGCTCTGATTTGCCAAGCGCTGTGTTTGGCCATAGGAGAACAAAGGAAGTCTTTCACTAAGGCGCTGCTTGCTCTCGGCCGACTGCAGCCACTTCCAAGGGCCTGCCTTGGCAGCGCAGGCTGGGCCCCAGGGCAGAAGGGAACATATATTAAGCTGGAGTTGCCTATTTTCCTGCTGGGCTCCCCAGTGAGATGGGGGGTTCCCCCAGGGCAGAGCCTGTGTCCTGACCCCCTATGATGCCTGGCACACAGTAGGCCCTCAGCACACACCCACTGGTAAATGGATGGGAAGGCAAGAGTTTGAATTCTTCAGAGGCTTTGGAAGCCTAAGCACCTGGTTCACGACACAAGTAGTTGCTGACAACAATGAGAGGGTGAAAAAAACAGTGCTATGTTCCCTATCTTCCCAGGAGTCTTTGCTATGAAGATCATTGTAGAACAGAAAAGACACATTTTTGGCTGTCCCGTGATCATGGCAATTATACTCGTCCTAGAAGGAGACTCCAGAGATGCTCTAAGATGACAATGCTCCCTTCACCACACCTGGCAGGCTTCCTGAAGAGGAGGAAACCTCTACTGCCTCTTTGCCCTCACTAAGGGACAGCTTTGGATGGTCCCAACCTTCTAGTCTCTACCTGGCATGAGGATGGCCTGGCTTTAAAAACAAAAGCATCAGCAGCAGAGAGGATGAAGTGCTTCGGGCCTCCTGGCAGCCTTGGGCAGGGTGGGTGGGGAGGTGTAGGGCTACCAGGAGCTAAGGAGAGGTACAGGTGGCTGAGGGGGTGTACTTACCCGGACCGTGGAGAGCCACTGATGGTAGAGTTTATCACTGCCTGGGGAAAGAGGAATCAGAGGAGCTATTATGTAAAGAAGTTACTTGCCCACAGGGGTTCTTCAAATTGCTTTCTTCATGTAGGACTCTGAAAGTTCAAGATCTGGAGGACTACACCGAGGCTCCCTCAGCCCACTCCCTGAAGGAGGCAGCAGCCACAGGTTTCTTTCAGACAGAGAACTGATAGGATCAGAGCCCTGGCTGCCAGCCTTCCAAAGCCTCCCATCGCCTGCTGGACAGAGGTCAGACTCCTTGGCCACCCCACCTCTGCTGTCCAGTCTCAGCTCTTGGCTCCCTGCCCTCTGCCTCGTTGTCCTGTGCTACTCTGCACCCCCTTTGGCTCCAACCAGGAGGACCTACCTAGGGCTCCCTAATCCCAGGTCCTTGCAAATGCTGTCTCCTGGCCCTCTTTTTGGTAGCTCAGATGTCCCTTCCTCTGCAAGCTTCTCCTTACCCCTCCCTTCCCCTGAACAGCCTTCTAAGTACCTAACACCCATTTGGAAGCCCGTATTCTCCGAAGTACTGTGAGCCATGCCACAGAAGGAACTGCCAAGGCTGTGTGTCCTGGTGTCCAGGACCCTGCTTGACTCACACTCACCCTCCAAACACCTGAATATCGAGAGGGAAGGAAAATGGAGGCAGTGCTGGCCAACTCTGCTCATCTTATCTGCTGGGGTGAGGAGGTCATATTTTCGAGAAGTTCTAAATGACCAAACTTAGTATAGCAGCACATAAAGTGTATCTCCTCCTGGGAACTCGCACCTGACTATAAGAGCACTCCTTAGTCCTCGCCTCTTGTGAAGCTCTTATATCATGCAGTGGCAATTAATGGAACCCTCTTTCAACTGCGCAAAAACCTGTTCTTACTTCTTCCTCTGCACTGGCTTAATTTTCACCTTTAACTGTGCAACAATCTTTCCTGCCTGGCTGAAGGCCCCTTGAGGGCAGAATTGGGTCTTTTTTTTTTTTTAGAGGTTTTTGCCTTAGGGTGTGTGCACTCACCATCCATCTATCTATCTATCTATCTATCTATCTATCTATCTATCTATCTATCTATGGGGGGGGGGACAGAGAGAATAAGAGGGAAAGTGAAAAATCACCCCCTAGGAGGGATGGCCACACTGCAGTCCTTTTTCCATTCTCCTCCTGGGATCTTAGGCACACATACACATGTTTCTGGTGTGAGTTTCAAGCCACCAGGTCCAGGACTTGAACTGTGATTGGACATGTGGGAGTCCAGCAATATAACCACTACGCCATCTGCTGACCCTAGGGGTCCTCTATTTTTAACCCTTTGGGGCTCTGAACACACAGCAGGAGTTCAGGACATGCAGTGACCCACTCTCTCTGTCTGCAGAGTCCATACTGGGTTTACTAATTGTGCTCTCCACACAGCGTGGGTCGGCAGGGCCTGTAACAACCATGGGTGGACGGATACCGTGTCTAGTGCTCTGAGCTTATGAACTGCCTGTTGGATTCTAGACTAGTCCAGTCCAGACCAGACATACGCCGGCTAGCAGAGGGGCCAGCAGACAGTGAGCAGTACTTTAGTTTTGACTTTGCCGCCAAAGACTTGGGGCTATCGGATTTGGAAAGAGGGCCAGACTAGGATTCAGGAGGTGGGATCTGTCACTAACACTTTCTGGAGCTTCAGGTGCCTCCTCTGAAAAATGGGAGGATAATCTCCCCATTTCTACAGGCCTGCAGAGACTGGGCACTGAGCAGAGTTCTCATCTGCCGGTCTACTGCGCACTGACCCTGTGCCAGGTGCTGTCCTGGGTGCTCACACAAACCTTCTCTCACAGACTCTGATTTAGTCCCAACAGGAATCCCGCGGGGCAGGCAGCATTCCCCGCAGTGCACTTAGGAAAGCGTCAGCAAAAGGACTGAAATGACCCGGCCAAGGCCTCACAGCTAATAGGGAGCAGAGTCCTGGTCTGAATCCAGGCCCCTCATTTGCCACCTGCTGTGCTTCTGACCCCATCATGCTGGTTACTACATTTAACTAGACTTCGTCTACCCGGGGGGAGCCACTGACCCCAGGACAGAGGATTTCATACGGATTGACACACATCTTGTCAGAAAACGAGAATGAATTTCCAAACATTTCAGGCCAAGGTTGAATTCAGTCTCTCCCTAATCGCCAATAAAGGAAGACAGAAGTCACTGCCACACCTCGCCACGCGCCCAGGAGGGAGACCAGACGCTTCTCACCAGCATACTCGCCCATGTTGATCTCCTCTTCAAAGACATCACTGAAACCTTCGCCGGAGTTGAGGAGGTCTAATCGACCATCAATAAACTATAGGAAGAAAGCACAAGAGCACACGGCTAGTACAAAGAAACGGAGAAAAGCCATCCAGCGGGGCACCTTAGTATATGACCAGAGAACAGCCATGTTGCCAGGATGGGCGAGGTCCTTTGAAACTGCAAGTTTTCAAAAAGTGAGATTCAACAAGCAAGTGTCTAAAAAACTGGCAGCATGCTCGTGATAACTTGGAAAAGCTGGTGGCACATTTGTAAAGGGTCTGTCTGGTCACTGACTGCCCTTTCCACCCAGCCCCATCCCCGAGCCTCTTTAGCCTGAGACCCAAGGCCCCCGCATGCCTGTAGTTACAGGGCAGCAATCATGCCGGGGATCCAGACACAGGCTGAGAGGCAGGGTGGGCACCTGTTTGAAGAGCTGCAGCTGCGTGGCGTTCTGCAGGAACTGCCTCATGGCTCCAGAGCGATAGTGGGACACGAAGGCCTCCTCACAGAAAGTGATCGGCTCCTCCTGCAGAGAGGACAGGGAGAGGAGGGTCAGGGGCATGAAGTGGGGCTGGTGGTTCTTCACCTTCTTTAGGCAGAGCCTCCACATCTGCTAACACACGTCAGCCGCATTGGCCTCACAGCCCTCGAAGTCATCACCCGCAGTCAGAGCGGGAACCAAAGCGTAGATTTCAACCCACCCCCCCCCCCCCCGACCCTTTCCATGTTAGTGACAGTCACCCCTAAACCAAGTAAGCAGGCGATGTGCCCCCATGGGATGCTTTCCAAACTCCACCTTTCACTTCTGGGAGTGGAACTCCTTATTCAGTTACAGCCCTATGCGGGAGAACTCTGCTGCATAAAGCGGAGCTGAGCTGCTCTGGGGGAGCTGGGGCAGGGCCTGGTGGCTGGCTCTTGCTTGGAGGCTTCCGATCCCTGCCCCATTTCAGACACCTTTACAGTCCCTAGGATACCAGTCATGGAACAATTTGAAAACCATTTATACGGTGACATAATCCAATGGCACAATATAATTCTAATTAATTATTTATATTAAAAAGCAACAATGATGGGGTCAGCAGGTGGTATGGTGGTTAAGGCATTGGACTCCCACATGGCTGAGCATGGTTTGAGTCCCAGACCTGGCAGCTTGAAAATCATGTTGGGCACGTGTGCATGCATGCCCAAAATCCCAGGAGGAGAATGGAAGAGAAGGGACTGTAATGTGGTCATTCTCACTTTCCCTATTACTATCTCTCTCTCTCCCCAGTGAGCACATGTACCCTCTGGCAAAAACCTAAAAAGTGGCTATGATCAAAAATAAAATTTATCATCCAGTTAATTTTGTGCTTATGCTGTTTGATAAGAAGTTTGCTTTTGCCAGAATACATTTTTTAAGTCAAGAAAATGCCAAGCTTAAAAACAAATCTTGGGACCAGCAGTTGGTGTAATGGCTATGTCGCTGGACTCCCACGTAGTAGACCACAGTTTGAGTCCTGGACCTGGTGGCTTAAACTTATGCCGGATGCATGTGCATGCATGCCCAAGATCCCGAGAGGAGAATGGAGAAGAGATTGCATGGCCATCTCCCCTGGCGGTAGTTTCTCGCTTTCTATATCTCTGTCTCTCTGGAGAATGCATGTGCCCTATAGCAAAAACCTCTCCCCCTCAAAAAAATAAATAAATAAATAAAAAAATAAACAAAACCAACCAAACAAACAAAAAAAATAAAAACAAATCTTATCTTTCTATATTGATAGTTAACAGCTCAATTTTTCTTTGGATGCATTTGGAGTGCTCACCTACATAGACAGGTCTTTAATTTCAGCAGTGTATTCTCAATTCTGAAAGATCAAACTTTTACATCTTGAGTCAAATTAAGCATAACCATCCCCCTTCAGAGTTGGTGGCAAAGACAGAAATATTTGAAGCTTTACTTTTATTCTTTTTTAATGAGTTACATTAGTCTTAAATTTACTATCTAGTAAATTTCAAGATTTCTTTCTGGTTAAATCTAGTCAATACTAGCTAGGCTATAGGGCAGCCATTGTACAAGGGCTCCAAGGATGACTCCAAAATATTAGAGTAGAAGGAATATTTATTTTTATACAGTGACATCCTACCTAATTTTTACAAAGGACCTGAGGTAGCTTACACGAGCACCTAAAACAACAACAACAACAACAAGAAAAAAAAAATCAGGGCTGGAGAACCAGCAGTTAGCGTAATGGCTATGTTGCTGGACTCCCACATAGTCTACCGCGGTTCGCGTCCCGGACCCGGTGGCTTAAAACTCACGCCGGGCACGTGTGCGCGCGTGCCCAAGATCCCGAGAGGAGAATGGAGGAGAAGGGATTGTGGCGTGACCATCCCCTCTGGGGGGTGATTTCTCACTTTCTGTCTCTGTCTCTCTCTGTCTGGTGAGCGCACATGCCCTATAGCGAAAATCTCTCTCAAAAAAAAAAAAAAATCAGGGCTGGAAAATTAATAAATACATAAAATGCATTTATTTGGGAAAACAGTACCTGGATACATAGATTTTATATTTTCTTTTTTTAAGAATTATTTTATTTAACTTTTATTTATTTTAAATTGACCAGAGAGGGACAGAGCAAGCGAGAGAGAGAAAGAGAGAGAGAGAAAGAGGGAAAGTGAGAAAGAAAGCTGCTAGGTTCAGGACTTGAACCATGGTTGGCCATGTGGGAGTCCAGTACCCTTAACCACCAAACCACCTGCCAGCCCTAGATTTTATATTTTCTAAAATTAAGTTACAAAATCAACTTTGAACTTGCTGGCTGCCCAAGTAAGAAGGAAAATAATGTAAATTTCACTTTGTATATGAGAAGAAAAAACATACTAGTTCCTTGGGAAAAAGAACTTTTCATGATATTTATTACTATGGCATGGATTTATATCTTCCTTGTTGAATAACTGAGAGACCAAGTAGGAATAACCAACGGAAGCCTGGCTGGAATTGCATTCTTTTGGCTGATAAGTTTTGTTTCTCGCCCTTGGGACTCCGGCAGGACAATAAGTTCTGCCTCCAGGTGATCTCATCCATAGCACAGTGTCACTTGTACGCTGATGACTCTTGATAAATATCATCAGCTCAGACCACCTGAACCCTAAACTCCAACCCTAACAGCTCCAATCCAAACCTGTATGTCTCGATCTCCACTCGGATGGTCCCCAGCACCTCTAATTCCAAATGGCTCAAATTCTCAATTATGATGCCATCGGGGCTGCACCCCTCATTTTCTTTCATTATCATTATCCATAGCTATGCACAGTGACCTGTCTGATCCCCCAGGTCCTTTGGTTTGACCAGTGAAGGTCTCTCATGCTCACGTCTTGCTCTGCAGGCCACCACCTGGGCACGGATGGACTGCCAGGGTGGAGGGTGGTTTAACTCTATGTCCCTCCCTGTTTCTTTCCTCCAGCCTACTCCAGTTCTTCTGGCCAGAGTGATGTCTCAAGTGTGAACTGGATCCTGTGTGATATTTGGTAAGGTCTGCTTTTTCCACTATGCTGTATGCCTCATGTGGGTAGGAATGAGATCTGTTTGGATCAACGCCGCACACCTAGCAATGTGTGTGGCACTGACAAGAGGTCCTGTGTAGAAGAGGAAAGAAAAAGTCCTAACTCCTTACCTGGGCAACAGGGCTGACCCTGGCTTTTCCCCCAGAGTCCTTTTCTATTGCTTGGGCTCTGCTCTCTGCCTCCTTCCCCTGCATACCTCAGGCTCCAGATGCACCCGCTAACACACCGTGGCCTTTTCCACTTTCCACCTTGCCTTTTCTAGCTTTAGTCCTTCCACCTGGGCTGGCCTCCTCTTAAATGCAGGCCTGTGTGGAGCTGTCACACTGCTTGGTGCTCCTAGTGCCTGTGCACCCCTGGGTCCCAGGATAGTCGTCACCAGTGTCTCCTCTAGCCAGGAGCCCGAGAGGGCAGGGGCCCCACTGGGCTCATTCCTGGCAGTCCCTGGGAATAGTGCAGAGCCCTGACTCCAGTTAGGGACGATGGCTGAGAAACACAAAATGAGCTCGACCCTGGTTCCTTTCATAGGTGTCCTACTGTCTTAGTGTGACTGAGATACTGCTCAGTATGACAGTAAAGAGGTCTCAGGGCATCATGCCAGGTAAGTGACACACGTGTCCAGGGAGTTTAGAGCTGCTCAGAGGAAATGCTCATTGGAGCTGTTAGTATTCATTCCTGGAGCTTTGGCCCAGGTTGCTGGGAAGAAGTCAGCCGAGAGACAACAAATTCAAGAGTTTGCAACCAGATTTGTATGTAAGGGTAGCCTGAGGGGGTGTTAGCTGCACAACAGCAGAAAGAATCTCATCTTTGGGGAGGAATGAATTTTGTTGGCCTGTTGTCTGCTTCCTGGAGATGACATCTCTTGGATCTGATGTCTGTACCATAAAAACAGGCAACATTACATAGGCACAAATGGGAAAGATCCGGGTGATATGAGACAATGGGGGCTTTTTCCGGAAAGAGCTTGGACCAGCTCTGTGTTGTATTTAAGATATCCAAATCCCCCTGGCTAGCCATGTGGTTTGAGTCTCAGCAGCTTGAGAAACACGCTGGGCACATGTGCATGCATGCCTAAAAACCGAAAGGAGGGGCAGATGGAGGAGAAGGGATTATGGTGTGACCATTAACTATGGGGGATGCTTTCTCCTCTCCCGTTTGCTCTCTCTCTGAACACATGTGCCCTCCAGAAAGAAAAGAAAAAAGATTGAGAAGTCAGATCCAACACGGTGACCTTGGTTTGAAATTCTGTCCTGGTCAGCCTGGAACACATCAGCGAGGACATCGGTGCTCAAGATCCAAGGAGCTGGACGATGGGATGAAGGGATGGTGCTGTCACCAGCCCCGTAGTGCTCACTCCCCTCTCACTCTCTTTCTCTCAGTCACATGTGCACATGCATGGATATTTCATGAATGAAAAAAAGGGCGTAAGGAATATCAGATGTGTCAGTTGGCCTTGGAAACGAACACACAGGGTAGCACTACCGAAGGGGAGAGGGCACCCAGAACGCCCACAGGAGTCAGCAGAGAAAAAAGCCAACCCGCCCAGGTACAGCAGGTCAGAAAAAGTGATGAGAAATGGGCACTTTTGGCTGGGCCTGGACGGATGAATAAGTCGAGTGAGCAAATCCCACCCATTCTGAGTCCCACTCTATCCTCATCTTGTTTGAAGGCAGCGATGTTGTCACCAGAGTCAAATACAAAAGTCTGAATGGCACAGAGGGTCTTTCCCGGGGGACTCCAGGGTGATGGCAGCAGCCCCAGCTCACCCGATAGCCAGCTCTGTGTAAGGCGCAGTGCGGTGCGCTTCACAGTTCTTTTACTCACTTGGAAACTTTAATGAAGTGGGAAATACACTCAATTTTTGCAGAATAACAACTGTGGTGAGTGACATGACCCAGAAATGGCCGAGTCAGGCTTTAACACCAGTGGCCTCCAAAGCTCAGCTGTCACCATCAGGCACTTGGTTTCCATAGGCTTGGCTTTTGCCTGAGGCCTTGGATGGCTCTTGGAAAACAGTTCTCTTTGAAGCTGGGCACCTGCTCTTCAGAGACAGCAGCTCCCGGAGTGGTGAGTCAGGCTTCGCGCAGGCTCTTTGTGCCACAGGCCTGGGACACCACTGGCCTCTGCCAGAGCATCCATTCCCCGGCATCCTGCGGTTGCCATGCCCCCGCCCCCCACTTCCCGCAGTGCAGGGGAGGTGGCATCTTAATTCCTTCCTTTGTAAGAAGTGCTGATTTAGTTCTTGTATTAGGCTGATTAAACCTTTTGTCTTCTCAGGTGACACTCTAGGCGCTGGGGTTATGGGCTGATAGCAACGTTAATTCAGGGGAAGTCGGGCCGTGAGCATTCAAGCTTAGATGGCATTAGCGGAGTTTTCCATCTATGACCCGGAGGACAGTAAAACACAGCTGCTTAACCCTATCAAGGACTTTGTTACAAAAAGACAAGTTTTACTCCCGGATTATCTTCTTGACATATGGAATCAATTGAAAACTCCATCACTAATGAGTTGAATCTTTGTTAACAGGTGAAGCTGGTGATTTCAAAGGTTTTTGATACTTCCAGAAATAAATGGCTTTATCTATAGCATTGTGGGTAAGTGGCATAAAAATAAAATCTCTGGTTGGAATTTTCAGCCACTTTCCTTGTTCTGCCATTAAACACTTAAAGTATTAAATTCTTATTTTCCTTTACAAATTTAATTTATGTCACAATTTTATGTGTACATTTCCTCTGATTGTCGAAGAAAAAAAAAGGAAGTGCCTGTGACGTTTGCTTAAAATTTAAAAAACAATAATTTTGAAAGACTTCATTTATACAGATATTTTAAAGGACCTACTATGTGCCAGATTCTGTGTTAAGGGAGTACAAAGATGAATAAAATATAGTTTATACAAATGGGGGGTGGGGAATGGGTCAAGATATGAATGATTTAAGAATGGCAGAGTGTTAGGTTTATAGCAGCATCATTCACATCAACCACAAGGTAGAAGCCATCCAAGTACCTATCGATAGGTGAGTCAACATAACGTGTTATATACATATGATGAAATATTATTCAGCCTTAAAAAGGAAGGACTTTCCGACATATGCTCCAAAATGGATAACATGCTCAATGAAAGAAGCCAGTTATGAAGAATAAATACTGTAGGATCCCACTTCTATAAAGTACCTAGAATAGTCACATTCACAGAGACAGAAAATAGAAGAGTTGTTGTCAAGGTCTGGGGGAGGGGAAGTGGGGATTGTTGTTTAAGGGGTACAGAGTTTCAGTTTTACAAGATAAAAAACGTTCTGGAGGGGTAAGATCGTCCTGGTTGCACAACACCGTGAATATACTTAACGCCACTAGGTACTGTTTAGAAAATGGTTACAAAGGTAAATTTAATGTATATTTTACTACAATAAAAAATGTTTTAAATCTAAAAAAAAAAGAGAGAAAAGAATGACAAAACATTTACAGTTGTGGAAGCTGGGCCATGGGTACGTGGGTGTTCATTTACTTTGTGTAAGTCTGAAATTTTCCATAATAGAAAGCTCCTATTATCGGGGAATCCCATCTCGTTCAGGAAACAACTACAGAACAGTGTCACAACTAGCATACCAGAAGACTGGTTTTAGTTTTGATTTTATTTTCCCTCAGTAAAGGTAACTTTATAAAAACTTAAACTGTTTGTTTTGATCCATGACATTTGAAGTCAGAAAGATCTGGACTTGAAACCTTGAGTCTCATGATACTCGCCATGTGATTTCGGGGGACTTGATTTGTCTTCCCTTGGGGCCAGGTGGTGGTGCAGCAGTAACCAACGGAACTCACACGGCAGAGGTCAGGGGTTTGCAACCTGGGACCTCTCTGAGCATGCCTGTGATCCAGGCTGGCTGAGACGTCACAGTGTGAAGACTGTTGGGAGTTCTCTCTCTCTCAGAAGAAACAAATACATACACTTAAAAACATCAACTTGTCTTTTTCCATCGGTGATGATTATGCAATGTCATCCAACCTCACATGGTTGCTTTGAAGATTAAAATAAATTATAATAAATAGAATTTTCCACAGTAAACTTCAACAAATAACAGTCTTCCTTGGGGGCAGATATTGGGTCTTACCAGGGCTGGCAACATAACTGTGGGACTCAGCACAGAAGAAACATGCAGGGGAAGAGTTCCGTTAACGTGTAAAAGAGCCATACTAAAAGGTAGCTTTTTTGTTTCATGATCTCTTTCTAGAGCTATCATGGTGTTTATCTGCTATTTAATGCCATTCTGAGTAAAGAAAAATACAATTTAAAATTATTAGCAGGAGTTTAATGCTCACATTTATTGCTCACTTGTGCACTGCCAGTTTTAAATGCTAGTTCATATGTGGATTCAATTTTGTCACTGGTGCATGCACTGGTGCTTTGTCCTTACAGACCGCGGAAACCCTGAACAAAACTAACTCAGCTGTTTTTACTGCACTTCTTGATGTACACACATTTTTTTTGAGAGAGAGATATTTTTGCTATAGGACACATGTGCTTGCAAGAAAGAGACAGAGAGACAGGAAGCAAGAACTCGCCCCCCGGAGGGAAGGCCATGCCACAATCCCTTCTCATCCATTCTCCTCTTGGGATTTTGGGCACACATGCACGCACATGTGCCTGGCATGAGTTATAAGCCTCCAGGTCCAGGACTCGAACTGCAGTCCACTACATGGTAGTCCAGCAACATAACCATACGCCATCTGCTGGTCCCTCGATGTACACACATTTACCCATAGTCCCTACCTTCGGCTTACTGATGAGAAAGGAAAAGGAACCAAATCTTTTTTAAAGATGTATTTATTTAATTCCATTTGTCATTGTTATTTTTTCCTTTTGATCACAGAAAGAGAGAGAAAGGGAAAGTGAGAAAGCAAGCTGCCAGGTCTGGGACTCGAACCTTGGTCGGTCATGTGGGAATCCAGCACCTTGAACCACCATGCCACCTGCTGGTCCCACCATGGTTCCTTCTGTCCCTTTCTTTCTCTGCCATCATTTTCAGGGTAAGTGGTTGGCTTAAATATAATACCGAGTAACACGAGTGAAAAATAGAATAGGTTTCCTTGGTCATCTGTGTTTCTTAGCACTCCACTGCCTTCTCTTTATGGTCCAGGCAAGTGCTGGTTCTAATGGAAACTGCGGCCTCTTGGGCTGTGGGGTTGGCTTGCTCAGCTGTGGACATTAACATGCTTGCTTTGTAAGCGCATGAGTCTTGTTGAATTCCCGCACATTGTGTGTCCTGGAACTCTGTACTGTGTCATAGAGAAGCCATGCAGGTTGGGAAGGCAAAGCCCTGTGGAAGACATGCCTTTTGTGCACATCCTCTGCTCATGTCGGTGCTCCACCATACCACGAACGTCATTTACGAAACACAAGTTCTAAGATGATGACAGCAGACCATATAACCAAGCTCAGAACCCCATGTGAGTGAGGTCCTGTGCTGAGAGGCCAGCCTGGGGCTCACACTTCCCCTCCCTCTGCATGGGTTAAGTACCCATAGGCAGCTCTGGGGGTGGACTTTGCCACTCTGACTTGGCATAGTGGAAGAATGTCATGCAAGTCTGTGGGTTGTTAGAAGTGGGGTTTCTAAATCCCAGAGCAGGACACTCAAGGCGCTATGTGACCTTCTTTGGCTGGCTATTCTAGCAGTGACACCCTGTCCACACACACATCTTCCCCTCCGGAGACCTTGGACTGTCCACCACACTCCCACCCCCTCAAGCACTATTCTGGCATCCTTCTTTAGGTTCCCTCCTTGGGAGAACCTTACTTGATGCTTTCAGGTGAAGAAGGACCCGGTTCTTCCTCAGGGACTCCATAAACACCACTTGTGCCCAGGCAGACTGTCCCCAGTGCACTGTAAGCTACTATGGGGCAAGCAGGGTCCACAGTCACTCCAGGAAGGGGCAGACAGGGGAGTGGGACACGCAGCTGGGTTCCAGTTACAGCTCTGCCCCTTGCTGTCCCTGTGTGCTTCCCCTCCCAGATGATCTTTCTTGTGGACTATAACAGGTGGAGAACTACCTGCCTCCTGGGATTGCTAGGGGATGAAGCAGGGCCGAATAAGGTGGTGGAGGTGAGCAGTTCAAAACCTTGCTATGCATCAGAACCACCTGCAGTGCTTTTAGATCCCAATGCCAGGGCTGCTGTTTTTAAAACTCCCCAACCAACTCTAGAGTAGCAAAGGCTGAGAACAACAACAGGTATAGGTAAAACTGGCTAGCATGAGGCCTAGACCAAACAGCAGCCATTTTTTTTTTTTTTTTTTAAAACTTAAGAATAAAGAAATAGAAGAAGACAGCTGGGAAACCTGGTCCCATTTGTCACCAGCAGACCCATCAGTTTGTGTTATATTTCAATACCTCCAAATTCTCTGCTCGGGGCCTCAGTACCACTCCCAGACCTGGGAGGATAAGGCAGTGCTGGTCTGGAGGTGTTTCTTCACAGGCTGTGCGGAACAGCTGCCAAGGAACCAGGGTGGATGCAGAAAAGGCTTAGGGAACACTGGGTCCCTATGTACCGGGAGGCAGTGGGGCAAGGGGCCAACAGGACCAGATGACAGTCTTCCCGGATAGCCAGAAGCAGGCCTGGGTGTCGGGAGCAGGGGCCAATGTTAGACCACCTGACTCTTATCCTTACCAAATTTGTGCCAGAACTGAGTCCTTCATAAACCATGCACATTTACAAATGAGGAAAGGACATCCCACAGGTGAAGCGTTTTGCATAAGCTCCCAGAGTTCAAGATGTGACATCTCCTAAGTCCAAGCTTGTGCATACTCTCCTGTCAGGAGCACACCATGGTACACACTTGAAGGCCTGGGGTTACCGGAAGTCTGAGGATCACCAGGTGAACTTGGGAAGTTTGGCCATGGTTAGATGACTCTGGCTGGATGGCCAAGCCACATTTAGGGGTTACAGGCCTAAGAGAGTTTTCTGAACCGTTTGTGCAGTAGTCAAGAAACGCCAGGGACAGGCACCCAACCTGAGCTCTGGTGCTATAATAAGCCCTAAACAAAGAATCAATGTCTCATCGTGGAGCCAGCTCACTATTTGGATGATTTCAGTTAGAGCAAACGTGGGTGTCCGACAGGAGCTACTCGGCTGATTTGCAGGGGCCGGGGCAGCCAGGCTGACGGTATTTGCCCATTCTGGCCGTCGCCTGGATATTGACAGGAGCCCCCACACGCACTTGCTAGATTACAGTAAAGACATTCAAATCACAGGCGTGCCGGCCTACGCCTCCGCTCCTCTGTGCCAGCAGCCCCTTCCTTCTGCGTTAACCGAGACAAACAGGGAGAAGTCAGGAAATTCTGATTAGCGCGGGAACGCAGATGAGCTGGGAGGCCTCTGCAAGCCGAGGAGACACAATGAAGTTGGTCTTCGTGCATACTAGCTTAAGATTTTCTTCCCATAAGAAATGCAGATGGGGATCTTACGAAGAGGATAGCAGGTGCGGAGATTAAAAGCAACTACCCCTTACTGAGCGCTCACCTGTGCTCGGTGGTCCTACATGCATTACCTCACTTACCTTCACGGCATCCCGTGAGGTAGGTAGTACTGCCATCTCCATTTTACAGACAAGGAGATCGAGGTTCTGAAACATGACGTCACCTGCCTAAGTACGCAGAGCGGGTCAGTGATGGAGTCAGAGTTTGTAGAGAAATCATTACGGTGCCCTGAGGCTCATGCAACATAGTTTTACGTCTCTTTGATTAAGAGAAATAATCTCAAGATGAATCTGACATATTGATTGTATCAGTCACCGGCTCCAGTAGCAGTTTCAAGAGATGGGTTATAAGGTAGTGGTAAAGAGAGTGGGCTTCGGAGAAATGGGTGTGAGCCCCACTACGAGCCTGCAATGGTCACCTCACCTCATGGAACCTGTGTTCTCCCTGACAAGATGGCAATGCTGACGTCCACCTCTGCTCTAAGCACGCAGTAGCACTGCGGAGGCGAGAGGGTGCCCCGACCCATGCTGCAGCATAGCTCAGCTGTCGCCCAGGACGGAAACCAAAGGGGACTCGCTGACATCTCAGTATCAAACACCTGCCGCTCAGTCACCCAGGCAATGTCGGCGTCTGCTTCACTGTGACAGGAGCTGAAGTCTGGGTTCTAGCACAATGACTGCGGCATTGCAGTAGAATTTGCCATACTGGAGAGTCTGGTGGAGGCCTGGGAAACAGATTGCCCTGAAAAACGATGGATAGGAGAAGCAACATCGGAGGTAGCAACGGAAATAAGGAACTTAATGGGTCACAAGGCAAAAGGACATGGAGGGACATGGAGGTGAATGTGAAGAAGCACGAACTGGGCTGAAGAGCTGAAAAGCTTTCTGACCAGTTCAGCTAGAAGACAGACCTCCCTAAAGATGCGCTGTCTGCACTCCCTTGGACATGGCCCTCGGCTCCTCTGCAGCAGTATCCACATGCTGAATTGCTAGGCTTATTTATTAACCACCTACTTTTCTTATTTATGGTCACCCCTTCCCCATCATCACTGGTCTGGTGCTGAGTCTCCTGGGCCTGGGAGGGACCTGATGCAAGGGAGGCATGGGTAAGAAGTCTCTTTTTAAATAATAATTTATTTATTTATTATTTTAATTTGACCAGAATGAGAAAGAGAGAGGGAAAGTGAGAAAGAAAGCTGCTAGGTTCGGGACTCAAACTGAGAATAGTGGGCTGTGTGGGAGTCCCGCGACTTAATCACCAGGTCACCTGCTGGCTCCAGAAGTTTCTAGTTATGAACAAATGGCAACAACACAAAGTAAAGAGACATAGGAGAAGAGTTGGACACCTGACTTGGTCCTGACCCCTTTGCCTAGTCTAGGCTTGTGCCTTCACCTTGAAATGGGAAGGCTGAAAAATCTTCAGGGTACTTTCTAGCGCTAACATGCGCTGTTTGCTGACATAGAAAAGGCCTTTCTCTAGAAGGTCTGCCACGGTCCCTCACAGAGACACATGTCATAACACCCAGCCCTCACTGCAGAGTTGGGAACAGAGAAGGAACTCGTGTCTGGAACCAGCCCAAGGCCCGACATGTCCTGAACCCACTTTTCACCTGTGAAATGGGGGAGATACATCCCACTTCGCAAGGTTGTGTGGGGATCTACAGCTGCTTCCGTAAAATGCTTAGCTAAGCGCTTGATTCCTAGAGTTAAAAAAGATCATGTTTCCAAACCCAAGTTATTGGGTCGTTGGAAAAGTAGTGATGTATTTTTTTCCATGCAAAAATTTGTCATGTGGTGCTGGTGGGTGGCATGGTGGGTAAGGGCTCTGGACTCCCATGTGGCTGAGTGTAGTTCGAGCCCCAGACTTGGTGGCCTGCTATCTCACTTTCTCTTTCTCCCTTTCTCTTTCATTGTTTCTCTCTGTCCCTCTCTGATCACATTTAAAATAAATAAATAAATGGATAAAGTTTTAAAAAAAGTCAGTGCTCTAGAAAAAAAAAAAAAAATGTCATGTCTTTTCTGATGACCCAATACAATGGTTCTCTGCCCCAAGTATGCGTTCAGTGATTCTCCTCCAAGCGGCCTGTGTCAGTGTGAGACATGCACTGCCTATGCAGGACATGTGTCAGGCAAGTGCAGGGGAGACCATGCTCGGAGCAATGCTCCGCCAGTGCTGCCCCTGTGGAGCCCTGAGCCCTGTCACCAGCAGGCGCCCCCGTGCAACCCCCAGGGACTAACTGTGGTTGAAGATGGGCTTCTCATGATGACCTGATTACAGAGGGAGGCATGTGATCTGCCCAAGACCACAGAGCTGGGGCCCGGAGCTGAATCTGAAGTCCGTTCTGACCCTCACTCCCAGGCTTTCCCCAACACCCCAGAACTCTGAGAATGCTTAGTTGTCCAAACACACTTTTCTCTGCATTTCTGGGGAATCCAAAATCCAGTGGTGATTTCCACACGGAAATGTCCTTTTCCATGTACTGCAGCCACAGCCCCATTCTGGGGAGTCTGGAGGCTCCGGCGGGGAATATGGCCTAGGGACTCAAAAGAGGCCCAGTGCAGCCCACAGCTCTGGGACTGGGGAAACACGTAGGCCTCTCTGAGCCTCAGTTTCCCCAGCTGCGAATTGGGACATAACCTACTTTATTTTTGAGGTTTCACATGATACGGTGTTTGTCCAGGTGCCAATACTGAGTGACAGGCAGGTGCTCAGGGGAGGTCAACGTCCCTCACAGCTCTTTTCAGATGACCTGAAATGCCTCTGACAAAGGTGACTCTGTCCAGGTGGGTCAGGTCCAAGAAAGGCCACGCAGGGAGGAGGTCATATGAACCAAGTGCCAAGGAGAAGCAGGTGGTTGCTAGATGGCAGGGCAGGAGGCTGACATGAGCACAGCAGCCACAGGGGCAAGGCTGGGCTGTAGGTGCACAGCCAGGGGCTGGTGTTGCTGGGGTAGGGGGTATGTTGTGGATGGGGAGAGTCAGAGAGAAGCTGACCCTCTCCTTCCTCCTGAGAGCCAGAGATCTGAGAAGTGGGGCCTCAGGATACACAAAGAGTGATCCCTCTGCAGGTGCCAGTGGTGCCCAGGCATGCCGGCCCAGCCCACACCGAGTCTCGTGGGCCAGCAACTTCAATCAGGGGGAAAATGTACAAGGGGCTTCGTGTACTCAGCGCCTCACCCCTGCTGCTGCCATGTCACTCATTCCCCTCTCCCTGGTTCCCAGTGCCCACAAAACCAAGTGGAGGGCAGAGCTAGAGAGAGGGCTACAGGGAGTGACCCTGCTCCAACCACAGCCCCCCCCCCCCCAACACGCTGTGCTCCCATAACACGGAGGTGGCCACGGTTCTACAGACCAGGTGCACGTCTCCTGCTTCTGCACATGCTGTGCCTCTCCCAGGAAGCCCTCCACTGCTTGCTTTCTCAGGCTGGCCCCTCAGGCCAGTTGTTCTGGGACACCTCCCTGAGCCTCCTCCTGCCTTGGCCTGGTCTCTGCTGGAGTGCTCACTGCCAGTCCTGCATCACTGGCTGCCCATCAGTTCCCTTGTGAGGTGGTGGTGGCCACTTGGAGGGTGCGGGTAGTTTCTGACTCGCCTCTGCAGCTCCAGCTCCTAGCACTGTGCCTGGGTCAGGGCAGGCACTCTGAGGCTTGTCGTGTGAATTATTCTACACGTTTCCAAGGAAAAGGCGAAGAGGGTGGAGAACCACAGACTGACCCAGGACAAGAGGAGGAGGGCTAGAGGAGGCAGGGAGGCAGGGAACAGAGGGGATGTGGTGTGTGTGCACTGGGAGGCGCAGGGAGGCGGGGGAAGCGGGAACTCTGTCTAATTAGACCACATGTGCAGAGCAGCAGCTGGCTCCAAGCGCAGCAGTTTACACCGCTCCTGGAGTTGTCGTGGAGACAACCACATGACCAGCCTGGAGCCGAGGCTCAGGGGCAGCAATCCAGATGCACTCCTAACATATTCTGACAGAGAGCAGATGGGCAGCTATTTGCAGGGCCAAAAAATGCCAACTCTGCTCCCCTCCAGACCTGCGTGCCCTCACTGATCATTTTCATCTTGTAAAGTCATTCTTATCTGCCCTGCAACCACCAGTTCCGCTCGTGTAGGGATCAGTATGAGAGCTGCTATTTTTGTAGTTCCCTGACCATCACGACTTCCGGCCTGTTCTGGTGGGTGAGGAAGTATCACCACCTTTAATGCAGGGGTCCTCGATGGCCAGGTTCCCTGCTGCAAGAATGTTCCCCACTCCAATCTCATTCTTGATTAAAAGTGTCTGAATTTCTCACTCTTTAGGCCCCACCCAACAGATCCAGGCCCGGAAGCAGCACCGTGCTGACTGTGGGGAGAACACAGGCTTTGCTGGCTGAGCCCCTGCGCACGCTGAGTGCACGAAGCCCCTTTGGTAAGTTTTCCTTCGGACGAAGTTGCTGGCCCACGAGGCTCAGTGTAGGCTGGGCCAGCATGCCTGGGTGCCACCAGCCCGTGCAGAGGGATTACCTTTTGTGTACCCAAGGGTGTGGCGCCCACCACTTCTCCTGGCACTGGCCCTGGGCGCGTGCTCAGCCTCTCCCAGTTCAGCCTACCACTCTGAAAATGGGGTCTGCAACACCTACTCCCAGAGGGTTACTTTAAGGAAAAGCCCAGAAAATTATAAAACCCTATATAAATGTGAGCTGTTATTGTAACAGTAATTTTTGACTGGATAAATATTCTTTTTAAATCTCAAAAATTTGAGGCAGAGTTTGTATCAGCTGAGTAGCAGGAAAGTGACAAAATCTCAGGGTCTGTACCAAATTATACTTTGTTACCCACGTGTATGGCAAATGCCTTTCATTGATATCTTCCGTGAGGTCAGGAAATGTTCGGTGGTGGGAACCAGGCTGGCATGTGAATTCTGGCTCTGATGCTTACTGGAGTGTGATCTCCAAGTAATGTGAGACTCTGCGGAGCCTCAGTCTTCTCATCTGTAAAATGAGACTACTTGTTCTTACCTCCTCTGAACTTAGTCCAGGTATGAAAATTAAGTGAGGCAATATATGTAAACAGCCCAGTACCATCGGCCCTCAATAAACAGTAGTCTCATTTCCCTTCAGCTGCCTCATTGAATACAGTCAAATTAGATGAAGCTGAGAAAAAGTACAGGCAAAAGGACAGTTCAGCTAGACCAGGTTGGAATCTCGCTTGCTGGCTGTGTGACCTTGGGGATCACTCATTTGTTTCTGAGCCTCAGTTTCCTGTTTTGGAAAAGCAGGATACTTTTCATTACACTGTTATAAGGTTTAAAGTAAATAAAGCACCAGAAGCAGTTGGCATCCAGTCACTGGGGTCGTGATGACCTTCCTCACTGGGAAAAGGCTCAGGAAACTGTTTCAGGAAACTGTACTTCCAGTGTGTCTAGCCTGGGGTACAGATGCCACACTGTGTGGGGCAATGAGTTTCATTTTTGAGGTCTGAGAAGTAAAGTGAAGTGAGGACCCCCACCAGAGTGTGGGCTGCTCGGGGGCCCATCAGAACTGCTGTGCAAGGCCCCTGGCCCGCTGCCTGAGTGGCGCGCTGGGCGGCCTGGTCCAGGTGCAGGCAGGATTATTTATAAAGCACTGCAGGGGTTCCCACTGCTGCACACTCGCCTGCCATTGCAGGTGCGGGGAAGGCCTGGCTAAAAATACTGCTAACGTGGGTTTAATGTCGCCCAGCAGAGACTAATGATTGTTTTAAGTAAATATTAATTATCAGAGTCACCCAGATAGAATGCTAGAGTGGCATGCATACTCCTGTATCCACACAGGTAGGTGAAGCGATCATTTGGGGAGACATCTTCTCCTAGGACTCTTCCAGGAGGTTAATGACTGGCAGACTCCAAAGGTTTGGGGACTCCTGGTTAAAGCATTTGGTAATAGGGCTTTCCTCATGTGAGAGTTGGTCCTCCTCAGACCAAATCGCAGATTCCATTCTATTGAACTTTTAATCCTGAAAAATGGTCAATGATGACATTTGGTTCAAGGCCCAGCAGACTAGCTGGCTGATCTTGGGCCACTTAGGAACCTGGATGTGGGGCCACCAGCTTTTGGTGGTGCGCTAGTTCCAGCTTGCTAACCGCATCTCCTTGGGCACGCTGCCCCCATCTGAGCCTCAGTTTCCTCACCTGTATCAGAAGCTAACGTTCACTGATCACTTCGATCAGTGGAACGAACATTTGGTAGACTGTGGGGACTCTCCCAGGGAGGTTCCTAAGTGGCACATTCCTGGGCCATGGTTCAGAGCGCTATAAAGCTGCTCAGGTGATTCTAATAATGGATTTGGAAGCTGGGGTAGGTGGTGACTGTGATGGTACAGTAGTAACGAAAGTAACATACACAGTGCATACCATGACCGGGTACCTTTCTAGGTGTTTTACGAGTATTCACCGATGTTGCCATCTCCATTTTACAACTAAAAAAGAGGCACAGACGAGTGAGGTATCTCCTCCAGGTTCACCCTGGCAGGATTTGAGCCCAGGTGGTTGTGCTGGCTCTGTGCCTGACCTAGACTGCAGCACTGACAGGTCAGTGGCTCTGCTTCTCTCAGTCAGTGCATCCTCAGCCCCTACCAACCTTTAGCAGAGTAGGTGATTGATAAGCTAAGGACACGATGAGGGTCTTTTACACAGGCTCTCTGACAACATCCCACGGAAGCTGGCGCCGCTACTCTCCATCTTCAGGTGAAGAAATCAAGGGCAGGGAATTCTGTTGAACGGTGTAAGGTCATTTCAACAATGAGTGGTGAGACTAGGATTTGAAGCCAAGCCTGGCTTGCTCCTCTACCTCTTGCTACAGCCTAACGAGACATGATAGCAAAATCTTGCTCCATGAGATGGATATATATATGTGTGTGTATACACATATATATATATATATACACACACACATATATATAAGTATATATGTATATATATATATATATGTATGTGTGTGTATGTGTGTGTGTGTGTGTGTGTGTATATATATATATATATATATATATATATATCGACAGACTAAATAGACACAAAACCCCCTTATAAACTAAACTGCTTTCCAGATCATCCTTTAGATGGACTGACTCAGTTTCTCCCAAGATGGTTAGCTTCAAAGATGAGGATGCTAACAAACTGCTGTTGATTGAAAATAAACACTTGGATTGAGATTACAGCTCTCCCTGGTTCTTGGATAAAAGCGGCTTCTCAGAGGGGTTTTTATTCCCTGGGCATGGGACATGTGAAAACTGAGCCCTAAGTAAGGCCAAGTCACTCACTGACCATCCCCAGGCTCTGATTTCTAGAACCTGCATCCCCGACCTTTTAAGCTCCTAATATCTGTGTCCCAAGTACCTTCTGAAATAGGCAATGCCCAGAGAGGAGGGTGGGACTGACCCAACAGGACGTGGGACGAGTAAACTTGGATGACCAAATTCAACAGTGTCCTGGCAGAAATTCACTGTGAAAATCCCAACTTCTGTATTTTCAGTGACATTATTCAGTCTTCAAAAGGCTTTTGGAGGTTGTCAAGGGGATGAGCATCCACGGGATGGGACTGAAGTCTGTGCCTGGGGCACCATAGTGGCTGTGACTGCCAGCCATTTTCCTGCCTGAGGCTAGCCCATAAAATAAGGACAGTCTGGTTTCCAAGAAATGCCCCCCACCTTGCAACACGGTGGCTACCATGTCTCATCTTTGGGAACAGCAAATTACCATGACTGTCCTTTCACCACCACCACCATCATAACAGTACCCATTTACTGGGGACCAGCTACTCACAGTCGAGCAGTGTTCAGTTAGTCAGACATGCTGAATGGTTTAGGGGGACTATACGATGCCTGCGACTGACTCTGAAATGCATCAAAACATGACACACTGATAGATGCTGAGACAGTCTGTGATGAAGCGAGCATAGTAAAATGTTAATGGCACCATCTAGATGGTAGGTATGCAGGTGTCTGCTGCCAACTTCCTAGTACTTTTCTGTATATCTGACAATGCATATAATAAAATGTGGGGGAAAGATCCACAGGAGGGCATGAAGCACAGAGCTTCAGAGGGGCAGGAGTGGTGGCAGGGTGTGCTACTCCACAATTAACTAGACGTGAGGGGACACCAAACATGACATGTGTTAATCTAATTTATTGCTGATACAGTGACAGGGAGGTATTAGAAGTGAGGTATAAATGAGGAACAATTTATTGTACATCTACTATGAGCCAGAATAGTAATGACCAACCAGGTAGGGTCTCTCCCCTCGGAGTGCCCGGAGATCACACAAACAAACAAATGAGTACACACGTGACAGGTGTGGGGAGGCATCTACCTTCTCTTACAGATCTGGAATAGAGCTCTGAAAGGCCGAGTGATTAGCCCAAGTCCATGTAACAGGCAGGTGGGGGTGGGTCTCACATGTAGGCACATTAGAGGCTAAAATCTGGGCTCTTTCCTGCCATCTGCCACCTTTCAAAAGGTCACTAACATCATCACCTCTCATTTGCTCCTGATGAGGGGAGCTCCAAGGAAAACTGACACCCTAAGGTCACTTTCGAGTCTCATCTAGTCCTTTTCAACCCTGCCCTCATCTGACTGAGTCCCAGAAAACCAGCAAACCACTTGTTGTAATTTTAATTCTTTTCATCTAGAAAAACTTTCAACTTTAAAAAAATACATATTTCTTTCCTTCTTCCATGAGCAAGAGAGACACAGACAAGCATCCCCAACAGGGTCCCCCTACCCTCAGCTACTCCAGGTCATGGGCACGCATGTTGAGGGAGGTCCCTGGACATGAACCCAGAACCCTCTGATCTGAGTCAGCTCTGCAGAGCACTGCGTTACTGCTGCACTACTATCCAGCTCCTCTTTCAGCCTTTTTTAAAAAAAAATATTTATAATTGAGTATATGCGCACATACACATGAGAGTGAGAGGAAGACTGACGGAAGGGGAGACAGAGGTACCCTTCACGGGACTTGATCACACCACGATCTTCTTCCTCTATTCCTTAGTCCACACCAGGATCTTGGAGTGTTTTCAGACTGACCAGGATGGAGAGTTGAACCAGGGTTGGCATGTGGCTTCCAGCTACAGGCTGCACTGCAGAGGCTGGGCTCCCATCCAGCTTTTAAGGTGGCTTCCTGATCACTACCTCAATAAACCCACGCACAGCCCTAGGATTCATGTAATTTTCAGCCCATCTGACTCAGAAGCCTGATACTCAGGGGGCAGAAGTGACAGGCTGTTTGCCCAGACACTCCCCTCTGGCCTAGGGCACAGGGCTGGTTAATTTGGCAGAAAGATAAGCTGCCCAAAGAGAGTATTTGGATGTCCCCCCCCCCCCCCCTTTTAGAAGTTCGCTGTAGGGTACATGTACTCATTGGAGAGAAAGAAAGAGAGAGAGCAAAAAAGTGAGAAAGAACCCCCAGGGAGATGGCCTCTACAGTCTTTTCTCCTCCATTTCTCCTCTCAGGACTCCGGGCATAAATGCACATACCCAGCATGTTTCTCAAGTTGCTAGGACTGGGATTTGATCTGTGCAGTTGGCCGTGCGGGATCCAACCCCCAACCACTGCACCACCGGCTGGCTCTGAGGCCAGCGTTCTGACTAAATAGTTCCATGCTCTTCCCTGCCCATTTGGCCTAACTGCTCCTCTTGGATCTGAAAAACAAAGTCTTTACCGACTGTCTCTCTACAAGGACCAAGTGATTCTCCTCCTTGCTCTGATGGCACCTCAGGAGATCTCTTGTTCCTTGCTTCTGTCAGAAGCTAATTTGTAGTTCTGGTCACGGGACTGTGAGAAGACCATTCCGAGAAACTCTGGAAAGGGCTTTTATTTAATTTAGTGATGATGATGGGGAAATGTCAGCTGAATTAATTTTATTAGCAATACAATGTGACATACATGGGGTCTACCAAAAGTTCATACAAAATCTGTATTATGAAAAAAGCAGGCCAGCTGGTGACATAGTGGTTAAGGTGGCTGGATCTCACATGGCTGGCTATGTAGTTTGGGTCCCAGAGTTGGAAGCTTGAAAACACACCTGGTACATATGTGTTCATGCCAAAAATCCAAGAGGAGAAAGGAGAGAAGGGATTGAGGTGTGGCCATCCCCCATAGTGGGTGCATTCCCACTTTCTCTGTCTCTCTCTGGTGAGTGCACATGTATTATAACAAACTAAAAAAACAAAACTGTGCATGGATTTCCATTTTTTTCCCCACCAAAATAAATGCACACATTATTTCCATGAACTTTCTGAAGTACTCTCATGTACTCCCTGGTGGGTGTCAGAATAAACACCATGTTTCTCCAAACCCCTGCCTTCACCTCTCCCCAAAGGAAGATGCTAGTAAAACCTAAGGGACTTGTGAACACAGTTGTTTTAGGGGAAATATCAGAGAACAGTCTTCTGTCAATGTTCTACTTATTTCCATTCAGCATTCTTGTTCCCAGAGCCCTCCATCTGGCCCTGCTGGCTCCCAGACCTCCTGACTTTTGTCTGGACAGCACATCTTCCCCCCTTGTCCTACTGTCCCACCACCTGGGGGACCTCCCTGAAGTAGTACTCTGACCATCTGATTGGCACTGTTCCGGCTAAGCCCTGCACTGCCCTGTGAGAGGCTCCAAGGCTCTTCTTAGCCTGGTGCGCCAGTTCCCATAGGTCCCTCCCAGGTCTCTCTAGCCACACCCTCTGACTCCACCAGGTGCAGATGCAAAGTCTTAGTCACTGCAAATCCCCCTTGTAGACCCAAAGTCTTAGTCACTGCAAAGCTCCCCCACAGACCCAGTGTTAACCACTGCAAGTCCCCACCCCTGCAGATCAGGTCTTAATCACTGTAAACTGTCCATAGCTTGCTGTATCCCATATACCATGCTGTTTCAGACCTCCTGCTTGTGTTCACCTGTTTCCTTCCTTCTTCAACAGGTCACCTCCTATTCATATACAAGACTGGCATCATGGCCTGCAGGAAGCTGGCCCTGTCTCCACTGGCCATCTCTGAGTCCTCTCCTGGGCTCCCATGGCACCCTGAGCTCACCTTTATCACATTACAAAGCAGTTGCCTAGATACCTGCAGACTTCACCTTTGAAGATGTGAGCTCTTTGTGGACAGGGAACTGAACTGTTTATTAGCCCACAGTACCCTTACTGAACACACAGCCTGGCATACCGAACACCTGTGTGTGGAATCAATGAGTGAGTGAATGAATGAACCGTCTACACTCTTAAATGGGAGTGAGCCTCCAGGAAATAAAGCTGCTTTCCACAAAGTAAAAGAATACCAAGATAGTTTGAAACAGATCCACACTATCCCGGAATTCTTCCTGAAGCAGACGGCGTCACAGCAAGGCTGCAATTATAGACATGCGCGTGCACACGCTCGCATTGTTTAAAAAAATTCATAGAATGCGTTTAACACCGACTTTTTTCCCCCTTATTGAAAATCTGTTTACAATTTTGTCCACTGTCAGTCTTAAATGTCACTTTTCAGAAAGATGGCTGCTGCCAGGAGAAATTTATTTTCAAACTGAATCGCAGCATGTTCATGCAGAGAAGCGCCTCTTTTGAATCTCCAAATTGGAGAGAATTCAGGGAAGAGAAAGCGAGGCGATTAGAATCTGCAGAGGCTGATTTAGGAGGGAAAATTATGAGGCTCGAATATGCACGGGTGAGGTAAACTGCAGCTATTAGTTGTGGAGATGCTGAAGGGGGGTGGCCACTACCTAGAAAGCTACCAGAACAGGGGGGATGAACAGCAGGGAGTGGAATCCAGGAGCAGGGTGGGAGAACGAAGCGGTGAGGAAAGTCCAGGCAACAGAAAGGAAGCGCACGTTTACAGACTGCTACTCTGCCAGGTTCTGTGGAGGACGCATCCTACATTTGGTTTTTCCCAGCAGCTACTGCTATTCCTATTTTAAAAGTGAAGAGAGCGAGATTCTAAAACCCAAATACGTGGTGGGGAATCAAGTTCTACAAGGTGCCCTGCCACTAGCTAGTGACTACGTAGAGGTTTGCAGCTGGTACCATTGTCCTTGTTACTAGAGGTGGGGTAATTAGGGAAGGCTTCCTGGAGGCAGAACACTTGAGCTGAATTTGATTACACTTCTTTGTTCCTGGTCAGGATAGGGTTGTCAGCTTGAGTGATGTGGGTCTAACTTCAGCAGGCCTTGCAAGCGGACCCATTCCTGGGGTCTGTGAGGGTTGGAACACACCCTTCTGAAGGGGGATTCTGTGCCCTGCTGAGCCAACACAGTTGGTCCTCCATCCTGGTTCTCACACCTGACAGACAGGCGACCCCGGGCCGGTTGAGTTCGGTATCCTCCTCTGGAAAATGGAATGGATGCTATCAAACTCAAGAGCTTCTGTGACATCTAAAAGCTCTGAGCACGTAGTAGGAACTCAAAACACACAGTATCTCTAGCAGGTGTTCCCTACCTATCATTCCCTTGGCCTGCAAGGGTGCGCCCATCATGCAGACTCAACTCAAAGGAGTCATTCTTGCTGTTCACTCATTATTTCAGCAGGTAGCTGAAGGCCTACTGTGCATCAGCACCTGAGGTTACAGTGGCTGGCTACTTGGGGGTGGTCAATTACCCTCTGGGGGGAAAAGCCTTGAAGGAGAAGTTCTGCTGCTGGGAGAGCATCTAATGACACCAAGACTGAGTGTGGAGGCCTTGGAAAGCCTTCCTGGGGTAAGTGACCCGTGTCACAGGAAACTCATGTCTCTGCCATGAGACAAGACCAGCTGAGAAAGGAAGGTGAGCTGAAATTCACCTCGGTGGGATGGAGGAGCACCAGCCAAGGCTTTGCCATGTAGATTGTACAGATCCCTTTGGGCCAGGTTGTCCTAAAGCAATGGGGAGCCCTAAAACTTGGGCAGCAAGGTGTGTGTATGTGTGTGTGTGTGTGTGTGTGAGTTTGTGCTTTGGAAGGCTCTTTCTGACTTCACTGAGGCCAGTGGTAGGCCAAGAAGGCGGCATGGAAGCCAGTGCCCACTGAGGCAGTGCCAGGGGACTCCAGGTGGGGGAGGTGAAAGCCGAGTGCACTGACAGGCAGGCAGGAACAGGTGGGATTCACCGGTCCCCTCCTTCCTCAGAGTCCCGCAGAGGCCCTCCACAGGGACTATGTTATGGGCCTTGAAACCCCCACACCCGGATTAAGGCCTGGCCCACAGATGGTGCTTCAGAGG
Organism: Tupaia tana; assembly: GCA_026018925.1. Classification (NCBI taxonomy): domain Eukaryota; kingdom Metazoa; phylum Chordata; class Mammalia; order Scandentia; family Tupaiidae; genus Tupaia; species Tupaia tana. The sequence goes on from JAKSZU010000013.1 coordinate 96,185,507, forward strand.
TACCGGGAGACCCAAGATTGGCTGCTCGGCCCCTCCCATGGATGCCTGATGACCCTCGGGGCACATCACAGAACTCAGGAAACAAACAAAGCAGAGTGAAGTCAGGCCTCATCCTGTAATTTCCACCCGGAGAGCACAGGACCCCCTGCCCAGACCTTGGCCACCCCTGGTCCCTAACTCTTGGCTGCCCCAATGCTATGTGTCCTGTGCTCTGTCTGTTGTGACTGCTGTCCCATTCTGGTGGCTCCCGAGTGTGTTTGGGCGTAGGTCAGGCTCTGGAGGGCATTGGCTGGACAGAGGCTCCCAGCTGTGTCACTCACCATCTGTGGTACTATGGGAAAAAGCCTTTTGCTCTTTGAGCCTCAGTTTGCCATTTGTAAAGTAGGGGTGATATAATCTACTCAAGGAGCTGTTGTGAGGGACAGACAGATTTTATATAAAGTGCCTGACTCTGGGTCAGACAGCTAATAGAGACTCAGTGGTTGGCAGTTGTTCTTTCTGTCCTTCTTAAATAAATAAAATGAAATGAAATAAAATAAAACAATCATTCTTAGTATCCAAGACTAGGTAACAAACTGGTCAGTGACCCCTGGTAACTGCTGCTATCCAATACAGGCTATTAAATATTACATTTATTCGATTTACAATGTGTCTAAATCTGGTCAGACTGATCTGGTTCCGTTTGAGCTGGCAGCTGCTGTCCTAAAAGTTTCTCACTCAGAAACCAAGGAGCCAGCCGGGAAACACGTGTCTCTGTGTGTCAAGCCATTCAGTAGGCCTCTGCCCCGCAGGGCACTCGGTGAGGGGGAGAGCTTGGATTCTGCAGACGCGGCCTGGGTTTGACTCCCATCCCACCACCTAGCAGCCGAGCAGAGCAGCGTGGAGCAAGCCCTCAAGTGGGGACGAAGGGCTGTGGGGAGGACTTGGCCTGCAAACCTCCTGTGCTTTGCTCCTTAGGAGGTGTGCAGAGGGGAATAGGCAGGGACTCTCCCCGATGGCCCTCTCACACCTCCCTCCCATGCCTTACATCCTTCCAGTGTCCTGCCTTTAGCTTGCTGTCCCTCCACTCACCGACATTCACTGAGCACCTACTATGTGTCAGGTGCTACGCTAGGTGCTGGGAGGGCACAGTGGGCAGGAAGTGCAGTCTTTACCCCGTGTCCGAGGGCTCTATGCTCTGGCCCCTGTTTACCCTCCGGCCTTGTTGCTCCTTGCTCCACCCCACCCTATGTACACACTCCAGCTGTACTAAGCCCTTCCGGGTCTGTGAAAGCACAAGCCACATCCTCACCTCTGAGCCTTTGTGGGTGCTCCTTCTGCCCGATGGCCCTTTGTCACATTGTACACCTGTCTTCCTGTGACTCCTGCCCCTCCTGACCCTACAACACCCTATGCTGACCTCACCATGGCCCTCAGTGTATGGAACGGTGTGAAGGGGAGGCCCTGGGGAACAGAGGGGTGTACACTGGCCACAGAGGCTGGCAGACCTGGTTCTACTCTGCTCTACACCCTTCTAGGTGACTTCACCCCTCTGATCTCTATTGCCTCTTCTGCAGCATGGAAGCAGTAGGGGCAGCCTCAAAGGGATTTTGTTCTTTTTATTTCTAGAGCAAAAGCAAGAGCAAGAGAAAGGGAGAAACAGGCACCCCCAATAGGGCTCAGCATACCATACCATAGTCCACCCTCCCTGTCATCCTTCCAGCCAGCCAGGATCATGGGCATGTGTTTCTGTGCCTGGCATGTTTAGGCTGACCTAAGATCCAAACCATGGTCTTCTATGTGGCTTCAGCACGGCAGAGTGGCATCCGACTACTTCTGCCACTGGGCTGGTTTCAAAGTTTTATTCTGAGGACAGCAAGAGGCTAGATGGAGGTGAGCCTTAAATGGTAGCCATGACAACTGTCTGCTACAGTTTCCTGCCTGTCACTCTTACTAGACTGGGAACTCTCTCAGGGCAGGAGTGGTACCCCTGTGTCCCAGGGCCCCCCAGTGAGAGGGGCACAGCGTGCCCTGCGTGCCCTGCCGTGCTTGAAACCACCCAGTGTGAAGTCCGGGGGAAATGTGTCTCTTGAAATTAAAAGCCTTTTAGGTGCTGAAAGAGTTAAAACCTGCTAGTGATTATAAACAAGCTCTGTTTCAGCTCAGCACTATCACTGGGTGTGAGTCACAAGGCTTAGCAGGTGTGGGCAATAATTAAAGGCTTCAGCAATCTACCTGGGCAAGGTATTTTTGCCTCTTATTCCAAAGAGGAAACTCTCTCTATGGAGAGCAGAGGAGCTCATTAATGAGACTAATTAGGTGTAAAGGGGGAAGAGGCTGGCATCAGCTGCAGCTTGGAGGAGCTCATCATTAAGCTCGGTAATCTCCTCTGCCGAACACAAGCAGATCAGGCTCGGGGCTGTGAGCAGGGCTCCCGCACCTGAGTACCTGACCACAGGCTTCCCACAGGCGGGAAGGCCCGACTTCTCCCCCTGCCACGCTCCGCCAGGAGAGCCTTTCCCCGTGCACTCACGCGTGTGCATGTCCACACACACATGCACACACAGGCACACGGCAGCAGGGGTCAGCTGCCAGGGAAAGCAGCCAGACCATCTGAGAACATGCCTTTCTCCAAGTGTTCGCCCACCTTGAAGGAGCATGTGCTGTTTTTACAACCAGGGCTCCTGGATATGAGAATGGATCAAAGACTCCTCCTTGACCTCCACGTGGGGAGGATAAAGCTCACAGGTCTAGACTTAGAATTCTCAAGCCAACTCTAATGCTTAACTAGCACCAGGGCACATTCTGCTTTCAAGCCCATCTCCCCCTGGCCTGTGGGTTCTGTGACTTGGGGACGGGGGCGATTCCCTTTGGATCTTCAGCAGCTGGCAGACCCTAGGTGAACTGGATACACTGGCTGTCTGTGGCGAGACGGTTGGGTGGGCAGAGAGAGAGCCAAGGGGCAAATCTGGCCATTGCTACTCTTCTCAGCTCTGGGGTTTGGCCAAACCCACCTCCCTAAGCCCTCATCTCCTCATCTATAAAAGGAGCATAAACAGATCAGGTATGCAAGAACATTTTCAAAAGTAAAAGCCATTTATAAAGGGAGCTCACTTTTCATTATTGAGAGTTTAAAATTTCAGTAAAAGGAAGCAGGCTGAACACTGGAGCTATGGGCAAATAATCCCAGTGAGGTCCCCACACTGAGCCTGAGTCAGCCCAAGGGCAAGGCCACAAGAGCAGAGACTCGCACCCAGAAACCTGAGCTCTCAGAGGCTGGTGCACAGATGGGGTGTCTCCGCCCTGTTTACAGAGTGCATCACCCTGGCTTCAGGCTCTGCGGCCAGCCCTGCCTGGGAGGCTCTGATCTCGGTTCAACACCTGCAGAGACCTCTGGGAAGCAGAGAAAGCAGCAGCTGGCTCTTGGTCTTCCCCATGAGACCCACTCCATAAAGTGCCCCTTTAGCTTCTCTGCCCGCAGCCACATCCAACCTGAGCCTCTCGGGAAGCTGGCGCCAACTGAACTGCATGTGTCCAGCCAGCCCTTGAGCACCAGCTCGCTGGTGTCATCCTGGTCCCTGGAGCCCAGCACCGGCAGGACACCTTCCTGAAGCCTTCCCTGATATTTTCAGCTCCTTATTCATCCCACCTTAGCCCCACATCTTCTACGGTCCCTCGACCTCAGGCACCCTGCCTCCACTACTAGGATTACTTGTTCACACACGTCTCTTCCACTCCACTATGAGTTCCCATTGGAACTGGTCCTGCGAACCCCTGCCCAGCCACAGGGATGAGCATGTGACCCTGGGACAAACTGGAAGACCCCTTGTCTGGTCACAGTGATTGATTGGTTCAGGGTGGCCCAAATGTGACCTGAGCTGGGTTAAGGAGTCTCCTCTGAGGGTTGACATGCAGAACTGGAGGTGAGAGGGACCTACTTCCATCTATCAAAGTAGACCGACCACAACACAGACCCTTGCCTCTATGTAGAGCAGTAGAAAGTCTGAAAATAAAACTAACAGGTGGAGAAAAGCAAAGGTAAACAAGATCAGCAAGAGACTAGACAACACCACATGAGTGCGTGGACCCAGCTGTGCTGGCGCCAAGAAGGCTCGGACTTCTCAGTGTATGAACTAAGAACCTCTCCTTCCCAGCTTTTCTTCTCAAGCTAAAGTTGGGTTTCAACCATCCACAGTCAGGAGAGGCTGAGCCAAGGGTCAACCATGTCATGTCTTGCTATCCCCATTAGCCTGCAGGTCTGTTTGTTCTGCCCCCCGCCCCCCGAATCTTTGCTGCTGCCATTCCAACCAGAACAGTCTTCACACTCATCTCTCCCTCTCGTGCCCTTTAGCCAAAGGCCACAGTTCCTGGTTGTTTTCTCCCTGAGCCATAGCGAAGACATGGCAGGACTCGAGGCTGCCCCTAGGCTCACACTCATGGTCCCCGGAGGGCTCTCTTGGATGCAGTTGTCCTCTGGACACTTTCTTGCCTCACATGAGCCTCGCAAAGACCTTTATTTTTTCCCCAATATCCCTTAAAATGTTTTCTATCATTTTTCTGGTTTGAACAATAACGAAGACCACAAGTATATAAACGTTCACAATGTCCTGCAAAATCAATAGTTTTAAAATAACTGGAATTAAAGGAGCTGGCAGGTGGTGTGGTGGTTAAGGGTGCTGGACTACCACATGGCCGACTTCAGTTCAAGTTCTAGACCTGGTGGCTTGCCATCTCACTCGCTCCCTCTGTCCCTCTCTGGTCAAATTAAAATAATAATAATTATTATTTTTAAATGTTTCTTTTTTAAAAAATACTTATTTAATTTTATTTATTCATTCATTTTTTTTTTTTTTAATTTGACCAGAGAAAGACACAGAGAGAGAGAGTGCGAAAGCAAGCCGCCAGGTTTGGGATTCGAACCGTGGTCGGCCATGTGGGCGTGTCCAGTGCCCCAACCACCATGCCACTTGCTGGTCCCCTAAAATAATTATTAAAAAAAATAACTGGGGGGACCAGAAGTTAGCGTAATGGCTATGTCGCTGTTCCCATGTAGTCAACTGCGGTTCGCGTCCCGGACCCAGTGGCTTAAAACTCACGCCGGGTGCGTGTGCGTGCGTGCCCAAGATCCCAAGAGGAGAATGGAGGAGAAGGGATTGCGGCGTGGCCATTCCCCCTGGCGGGGTGATTTCTCGCTTTCTGTCTCTCTGTCTCTCTCTGTCGAGCACATGTGCCCTATAGCAAAAACCTCTCAAAAAAAAAACCCCCCAAAAAACCCTGGAATTTAAAAAAAAGTGGGGGGAGTGGGGGAGTAAAAGACCTATTCCTGTTGGAATAAAGTACCAAGCACTCTGAAAGGGGGCCGCTGGGGCCCTGATATTTCAGGTACATATTACTACTCCCATTTCACAGATGAAGAAACGGAGGCTTGGAGACGGTTAAGCAAGTTGCTGTCCAACATACAACTTGGCAAATGTGGCCTCCTCTTCCTCCAAGGCCCAGCAAGTGTTGTCTCCCTTGTAATCTGAGGCTGTCCTCCTGGAACTTCCAGCGGAGCACCCAGGCAGCAGCCGAGGTTACTCCCACTGGGGAAGCCCCCAGCACCACATGGGATCTCAAGGCAGGTACTCTCTCCTTCCTCTCCAGATACCATGTGCCAGCACAGGGCTCGGCCCAGGGCGGAGCACAAATGGTGGCCGGAATAACACATGGACGATGGAGTCCGATAGGAACTCGCCTGCTCACAGTGAGTCAGATGCTGCCCTTCCCCCAGCTGCCCAGACTGCCAGCTCCTCCCAGCCTCCCTCTTGTGCTCCCTGGAGGGAGTCAGGCTGGTAGCAGAAGTGGTTACAAGGCGGGGGGGTGGGGAGGAGATGGATGGACAAAGGTAATAAATATGTAAAACCCAGAATTCATTACACCCAGCTAATTTCACATGCAAAAGACACGACATCTTCAGAGATGGATCCCACTGAAGGAGTCTGGTTTGCAGCAGATGATTGGAAAGGGGGACTGGAATTGATCGGTTCCACTCATGACATCATTTACTTCTTGATGGGCAAGATGACCACTAGGCCTTCCATTCTCTAATAATTTTGTGCCCAAGGGATTATACCCCAGCCTGCCTCAAGTTTAGTTCTATAAGAGGTCCTCCCTGAGAGACTAGAGACCCTCTGGACATGAACCTCAACATCTGAACAGCAGAGCGGTGTAAGTCTCTTAAAGTGACAGCGTGATGGCAAGATGTTAATACTCCATAAACTCTGTCTCCTGGTGGGGAGACACTCCATAAACCAGAGACAAAGTGAGTCTCTCTCATGGGGTGCACCTGGAAACAGGTACCTTCGCGTGGTGCCTGCCTTTATCTATCCTCTCCAAAGGAAGGGAGAGAGGGCCTGCCGAGCTGCCCAGGAAAGACGCTAATACCTACCACCCAGCCAGGTACGTCCGCAACGCTCCCCTCTAGCTTCCCACATTCAACATTTCCTATGGCAAAAGCTTCAAAGGAAGAAAAGTAAAAAAAGATTTCCCTTCTGCTGGCTGGGAATACCTTCCTGCTCCCTCTGCTCCAGAGACGACCAAACACGTGCCTTGCTGGAAGGGAGCTGTGTTTGAGACCCCAGACCAAGGTCATGCCAAGAGCACTGAAGTGAGAAGAATGCAGACAGAACCACTAGGTGTGGACCGCCAGCACAGGAAATGTTCCCGTCTACGCATCCTGGCACTCACTAGGCCATGTGACTGGAACGCTCATACTCCAGCAACAGCCAATGAGGGTTGATGTGAAAGGCACTGGACAAGCTCCCACCCCACCTTGCCTACCACCCCATTCCTCTGTATGAACTTTGCCTCAGTGGCATGCATGCCAAATATAGTTCTGCTGCCTGTGGCACTGAAGGCTCCAGTTAAATCCTGTTGTTTTTAATACGCAAGTCAGGTTTGCCCCTTATTAGTTGTTAACACTTTAGTGAAGATTTATCCATCCATTTGGTATCTGAAAGCAGCTAAGAACAAGTCATGTTAGGTTTTGTGTTTCTTATTCTAAAAGGTGGCCTGGCAATTTGGTGGTGGCCTGTTCAGTTGTGGGGGAGAAGGCTACTTCAGATACAGCGCACACTGGTGTCAGTGAGACATCTGGAAAAATGCAGTCTTTTGTAGAAAAATGGAGAAACATGGGCTGAACAACCACAGCTGAATGCCAGCTTTGTGGCTCTTGTCAGCATCCTCGGTAAGGTGCTTTATGTGTAAAAGAACCTTCTACTTGTTCTAGTTCCAACCAACATCCTCTACTCGGGTTAAAACAGAAAATGCTGGACAAATTTCTAAAGAAGCTGGTGACAGGAAGGATTAAAGAAAATTCTCGGGAGACTGGAACAATGCACTGAAACTAACAAGTCGAGATATAGTGGGGACAACTGCAAATTTCATACTCAAGTTCAAAAAATTCAGCTCTAGAAGTACTAGTTAAGGGTGACCTGTTTTAAAAGCAATTTATACAGCAGGTGTAAAAGAGGCAGGATTTTAAGTTCAGGACACGCTCGGCAATGGCCAACAGCGTGATACGGTTCAAAAGGAATAATGTAACCCACTCCACCAGTAGCGGTAGAGACTTCAAGCTGCACCCAAGTGCGGTAGAGTCCAATAGAAATATAGCAATGCGGGGACAGACAGTGGAGCCGCGGAAAGACGGGACGTGCCCTGAGGCTGACCCACGTAGAAGGATCTGGGTTGTATCCGAAACCCTCCTTGAGTACACTCGGCACTTGTGTGCCTGTGATCTGGAGCTGGCTGGGACTGGGGGTGGATAGTCATGTCAAGACCCTATTAGGGGCTGCTTCTCTCTTGCTTGCTTTCTTTCTTGCTCATGGAAAAAACAAATGGGTAATTTTTTTGTCTTTAAAGGAAATGATGCTGGGCACATGTAATTTTAAATTTTCTAGTAGCACATTTGAAAAGTAAAAAGAAACAGAAAATGAATTCTAATAATGTATTTTTATTTTACCCAACAAACACAATTTCAATGTGTCATCCATGTAGAAAATTGTTAATGCGTTTTTGTCAGGTAAACCTTGGAAACCAGCGTGTCCTGCAGCCTCACAGCACATCTCCATTTGTACCGCCATGGTTCAGTGCACCACGAGCAGCCGGAGGCCACTGTACGGAAAGTGGCCAGGCTGGCACAGGGATAGGGATCAGTTCCCAAGTTGGGTTCCCAACAGGCTATATCTGGATTAGCTGCATCTTAGGTGTTTTTAGGAGGGACAGTGATAACCTGGAGCCTGTCTAACTAAAGGACGGGGGAGGAGCAAGCTTGGAAGCACTTGTTCTAGCCCTGGGCGGAAGATCACTCACATGATACTGGTGCTATGTGGCTGCAGAGTAACACTAGGACACGTAGGTGAGAACTGAGGACAGGATTTGGGGCTCTTTTTAGAGCAACCTTCTCTGATACTAGAGAGAAGTGTGTTTGCTGATCTGCCAAAGAGGATATATACCTTCATAAGGAGTTGCTGTCCTCTAAGGTCCCCATGAACTGGGAGCCAAGGCTGAGATGCTAAGCATGACCATGAGGGAAATGACTGGCTGTCTAGCCCCAAACCAGAACATCTACCATCCCAGTTGTTTCCTCTTCCAAGTGCTCTTTTTGAACCCATCAGTGTAAAGAGGTCAGCTCGTGGGGCCAGTGGGTGGTATGGTGGTTAAGGTACTGAAGACTCCCACATGGCCGACCACAGTTCAAGTCTTGGAGCTGGTGACTTCCTTTCTCACTTTCCCTCTCTCTCACTCTGTCTCTCTCTGGTCAAATTAGAAAAATAAAAAAGAATGAATTAATAAAATTAAATAATTTTTTAAAGAAGAGGTCAGCTCGCTGGCTCTCAGCTGAGTAGTGAACAGAAAGAACAAGAAGGGTCTCTGAGCCCCTCCCCATTTAAGACCCCATGTGAGAGCTCCTCCTACATCTTATGGACAAAAATGCTTCCTGTTGCCATCATGGACTTCATAGCTAGAGGAGCCTCTCACCATCAAAGATCCTGGGAAGCTCCAATCACTCCAGTATTCTGTTTTTATTTTCCCCACCCAAAGGGCATGTGTACTTGCCAGAGAGAGAGAACTCTCCATGGGGCATGGTTACCACACAGTCTTTTTTTCTTCCATTTCTCCATTCTGTCAGGATTTTTGGCATCACACACAATGCACTTAGCATGTTTTTCAAACTGCCAGGTCTGGGATGTGACAGCAGTCAGCCACGCGGGACCCGGCACAAAGATACAAGGCTTAACCACTGTGCTGTGGAGCCAGCCCCACAGTACTCTGCTTTGAATGGCTCCCTGTCTATTGGGCATCTCTCCCTGAGTGTACCACAGGCACCTCAACTTTTATATGTCCCCAACTGAGCTCCCCCTCCCCAGCTCTCTGGTGCTGAACTTCACAACCTAGTGGGAGAGGGACATGCAACTCTGGTATAAAAGATTTACTGAAGGAAGAGACTCCTTCAGAGTAGGAGAGGAAGACAATGGAGATGACCCACAGAGGGCCTGCAAAGGCCTCCCAGAAGGTTCTCTTCCTGCTGGACATCCATAGGGTTTGCTGCATGTTAGGCTCTGTGCTGGGCACTGGGGATCACCAAACATCCTGATGTGGCTTCTGTCTCCTGGGAGAGACTGACAGGCATAGGAATAGGGGCAATGGAGGGCTTAGGTGCTAGGATAGGAGGTGCGAAAGAGTCAATTCCCCCCCCCCCCCCCAGGCTAGGGGCTAGCGGAGAGTGCAGGAGAAGGTGGTCTCATGCTAAGCCCTGCCAGCCTGTGGGCAGAGGTCTGGCCAAGAGAGCAGGAGGGGACAGCCCAGGGTACCCAGGAAACAGTCACTTCAAAGGGGACTCGGGGTGATGGGAGTAGGATCTGAAGGGAGCTAAAAGAACACCATGGGCCAGCTCAAGAAGGTCTAGGTTGCAGGCCAAAGAACGGGGTACCATCCAGTTGGGGCTCGGGGCCACAAGATGGCTTTAGGGTGAGCTCTGTCAGGAGCAAATGTGTGTATTTTTGAATACGGGAATTTCTCCTTTTTGTTCTGCCTTCATTTTGGTAAAAATGAAGCATCATGGAGCTAGCAAATCATCTCTGCATCCCGAAGACAGTGCGACATGTGATAATGACTGTGAAGGCAGCGAAGCCTGTTAGCAGGATGACCAGGGAGTGAGCGGCAGGAGTGACGCACTGCCCTCCACCAGCAGCTCTTTGTGTGAGCATCATTAGGAAAGGAGCCATTAGAAAAATGCTGGCCAGGTAACAGGAGGGAAACAGGTCTTGGCAGGGCTGTGGTGCCCATGGAGAAATTAGCAAACAAAATTCAGAGAAGAAAGCTGGGGCTTCTGTGCTTACCCAGTGAGGCCCAAGGGGAATAATGACACATGCGGCTCCCACCTGAGGAACGCATGACAAGGCAGCAGACTTGCCCTGACAATATGCTGCAACCTCAGGTGAGCAGAAGAGGGGCCCTTCCCAGAGGGACACGATGCCCAGGCAGGGCCAGGATGCCATGGTGGCTGGGCTCGTAGGAGCCCATCTGGAGTTCTTCCCTGAACTACCCTCCCTGGCGGGCAGGCACCATGACCCAGGCACAGCCTTGTCCTTAGGAAGCACACAGTCCCTACGTGGTAGCATGGAAGCCTCCAGAGGGCAGGGCAGGCCTTACCCTCATTCTACAACTGGGCCAACCAGAGAAAGAAGGGAACTGGTTTCTTCACACCTCCATCTCCTGCCATTTTGCTTAGCACTTAATTCCTCTTGTCGTGTGAGGAAGCTTCAAGAAGTTCACTGAAAATATGCATTATGAAAAAGCTGTGCCTAGATTTCAATTTTTCTTTGGCTTAGTTTTTTTTTTTTTTTTTTTTTGCTCAAGGGCACATGTGCTTGTTGGAGAGAGAGACAGAGAGAGGGAAAGTGAGCAACCACTTCCAGTGGATGGCTATGCTGCAATCCCTTCTCTATTCTCTTCTTTCGACTTTGGGTACATGTGCCTTCAGGAAGTTCACTGAAAATATGCATCATGAAAAAACTATGCCTAGATTTCAATTTTTATTGTGCTTAGTTTTTTTTTGTTTTGTTTTGTTTTGTTTTGTTTTGTTTTGTTTAAGGGTACGTGTGCTTGCTGGGGGAAGAGAGAGAGAGAGACAGAGACAGAGAGAAAGTGAGAAGTCATGTCTGGGGGATGGCCACGCTGCAATCCCTTCTCTAATAGTCTCCTCTTTGGACTGCGGGTACACGTCCCTGGTGTGTTCCTCACGCCACCAGATCCAGGACTCTAACTGCTCAGTGGGCCATGTAGGATCCAGCTGCCCCAACCTCCATGCTACCTGCTGGCCCAATTTCATAAATTTTTTGCATCCAAATAAATTTGTACTTTAATTCTAATTTTCCATGAACTTTCTGAAGTCCCATGTAATCACTTGAGCCACCGTGAGGGTGAAAGAAGAGAGGCGACTCACAGGCCAGAATGAAAACTTTGAGGGATGAGGGCTGTTGTGATGCCAATGAGGGGGGGGCCGAGCATGGTGCCATCACCCCAGTGCCCCCTCCCCGTTCTTAGCTCTTTAAGTGTCATACTGTGTGGTAGGCCTGGTGCTTCTCTAACAGGGAAGTGGACCCCTGAAGGAGTTCAGCTTGGACCAGAGGGCTGCCTGCCAGGGTCGATGCTGGACATTGCCTCTAGTGGTACCTCACGCAGTTTGAGAAACTGGCTGATAGGCTATGGGCAGGTGGCTGACAGTGTGTGGAGAAGGGATGGGAGTGCACAGAGGGAGGCCCGGAGACCAGGTTACGATTGCTTATGCCACCATTACTTTCTGAACAGCTTCCGCCTCTGTCTCTTGATAGCAGTTTGAGAGAAAAGTGGATGTCTTGGGAGAAAGCTGGGATGATCTGTCTTTAGGACTCTAACATTCTGCAGAGGTTTCTGGAGGCCCCCTCCCCGCAGGTGCTACATCCTGGGGAAGCAGGAATCTAGGGAGATAGTCAGGGGCTTCCTCAGTTCCCTCCGGGATGGCAGGGCACACTGCTTTGAGTGGGCCAGTGCTGAGGGTCTTGCAAATGACAGCTGCTCCAGTGATAGAGGTACCAAAGATGAGGGTGGGTCTCCTAGAGCTTCTTACTTTGTTAATAAAATCGAATTTTTATACTGGTTATATAAAGCCAGGGCACTGCCAAGCAGGAGGGACTGGCTTGCTCTTTGGCCTGGTGGTTATGACAGCTGGATCCCACATGGCTGACAGTGTGGTTCAAGTCTGGAAACTGGTGTTTTCAGACACATCGTGGTGTGCATGTGTGCCCAAAATCCCAAGAGGAGGGAAGAAACGGAGGAGAAGGGATTGCAGTGTGACTACTCCCCATGGGAGGTGCTTTCCCTTCGTCTCTTTCTCTGGAGATGACACATGTGCTCTAGCAAACCATGTCCCTCCCTCCAAAAATCAAAGTAGGAGAGGACTTCAAAAAATTTACTTGAGGGCTGACACCACAGTTCAGTGGCTAGGTGCAGAGCCTTGGAAGCTGGGTCCTACATGACCAACTGAGTTTGAATCCTGACCCCAGAGCGTTTTTGTGCATGTATATGTGCCCCAGATCCTGAAAGGATGGAGAAATGGAGGAAAAGTGATTGTGGGGTTCTCTTATTCAGGGGTTCTCTTTCTTTCTCCTCGCTCTCTGGTTAGTACGCATACCCTCTGGCAATTAAAAAGAAAGTTAATGGAAAACTGGAATGAATGAAAGTATGAGTTAACTTGGGTGCAATTTTTTTTTTTCCTTTTTTTGGAGAGGTTTTTGCTATAGGGCGTGTGCGCTCGCCAGACAGACAGAGAGAGACAGAGAGACAGAAAGCAGGAAATCACCCCCCAGGGGGGATGGCCACGCCGCAATCCCTTCTCCTCCATTCTCCTCTTGGGATCTTGGGCACGCACGCACATGCGCCCGGCGTGAGTTTAAGCCGCCGGGTCCGGGACTCGAACCGCGGTCGACTACATGGGAGTCCAGCGACATAGCCATTACGCTAACTGCTGGTCCCAGTGCAATTTTTTTAAATCCATGCACAGATTTTTTTCATAAGATGCATTTTCCACGATCTTTTTGAAGACTCCCTCCCAGTCGGCCTGAACCGAGTGGGTCTTCCACTCACCAGTAACTTGGGAGCTCACATGCAGCTATACCTGATCCGTTCACGAAGATGGCAGGGTTGGGAATATCTCAATTTCACAGATAAGAAAACAGCACAAATGACTTTTGGGCAACTCATGCAGGTTTGAGGGGTACATCTTGGCTAGGACCCAGGACTTCTGATACTGAGTTCAAGAGTTTTCCCCAGCCTCTGGAAGCCCTGGCAGAAGGAAGCTCAAGGTAGCAGGACACGTCATCGACAGTGGAGCTGAGACTATTTCTTTTTGGTCCTCAAGCAGTCATTAAGCCAAAGGTTCCTTATTAGGGGAAGTCTAACAATCCTATTTCCTGACCCCTGCATGGCAGTCCTCTCTGCCCAGGGGCCCCACCACACCCCACCTCCTAACTATTTGGAAAACTCTTATTCTTTTCTTAGGTCCTGCCTCATATGTTCACTCCTTCTCTGAGAAGCCTTCGGGTTTGTCTTTTTTGTATTTTCGAGTTCTCTCATACACTGATCTATTAAACCCATTACTATCTGTCTGTCTGTCTCTTTTTAATCTGCCAAGGGCACATGCACTTGCCGCAGAGAGACAGAGAGAAAGTGAGAAAGCCCTCCCCACAGAGAAGGTCATGCCGCAACCCCTTCTCCTCCATTTCTCCCTCCTTTTGGAGTTTTGGGCAGCATGCTCATTGCCTGGCATGTTTTTCAAGTTGCTGGGTCTGGAACTTGAACTGCATGGTTGGCCATGTGAGATCCAGCTGCCTTAACCACCAGGCCACTGGCTGACCTCTTCCCCCCTTTCTAATGCCTGTCTTCCTCACAGGGCTTGAGGATCTCGGTGACAAGTGGCCATGCTTATTCATCCTTATCACCAGCAGTGCCGGGCACACACACCAGGAGCAAATGGACGTGCCTTTTAGTAAGGCCAGGGGTTCTGAGAGCTATAAATAGCCCTGAGAGGACGAACTTTCATTAACACCACGTAGCTCCTGCCCAGATAGGTGGACGTTCAAATGGCCCGTGAGGCTGAGTCATGCCACCACAAGATCAAGGTCCCCTTTCCTCCTCAAAGGAAACTTGAATCAACTATGGTTGTTTCAAATTGCCACTTTCTCCAGCATGAAAAACATCACAGGGGAGGAAGCAAAGGGGAGTGGGTAAAATACTGGATTTGCGTGGCTAGAGACCACGATGCTTCCACACCCCAAGAGAACCCACAGATCCGTATCAGGTAAGCAGTTCCTCAATTCCCTTAGAAGGGTAGTAGGTTAAGCTTCTGGATTCCTTTAATGACAAGCAAGAATCTGGATTAGACTCCTCTAGTTCTCTTCCATGTCTTTTCTTCTAGCTTCCCACCCTGAGCTTTCTCCAAGGTCCATGACACATATGGAAAGTAACTATCTGAGTGTTTCAAAGCACTATTTTTCTATTGTCTTAATGGTCCCAATAAGGGCACCATTGTTCCTTCGCGTATACACGCTTCATTCTAGTAATTAGCTGTCAGAGAGGACCCGACAGCAGCCTAATGTTGTCCGCTCAAATCATATTAATGAAATGCAATCCACTCAAATGTCCTGAATGCATATCTGTAATTGCATTAAGCAGAGAGACTGGGGACATCAGGATCAAACTTCAGTCTCTGAACAGAGCGTTACGATCAAGCACATTAATCCATTATTTCTTCAGAATCTGACAGCCAATTAATATACCAGGCCTTCATACACCCGGCGAAGGATTGATGTCCCTGTCATGATTTTGTTTTTAAAAAAAACCATTAAAATGACTGTTTGTACTCAGGGATGTCAAAGTAAATGCTGGGTGTAATGTTTCTAATCAAAATCAATTGTTCAAAGGTGGAAAGGTAAGAAACAAACTTTGGAGGAACATTGTCATGCTTCCAAAAAAGGAAATTTACAGATCTGAAAGTCTCACTGCTTCTCCTGGTGCTTTTAACAAAAAAGTAGCTAAAATCGGGTACTAGTCAGAGTTCAAATAACTCAGCTTCACCAAGTGATTCTGAACAGGACATGCACGGTGTGGGTCCTTTTTTATTTTTTATTTTTAACACAAACAGGACTCATTTTAAGAATTTCACTGGTATTTACGACTAAGCATAGAAAGACCCAGAGCAAGACTCCTGAATCCCGAGTTTTCCTACTTCACTTCACAGAACGCACTTTGCTAATTACCAAAGCTGCCTTTCACCAATTAGAACTTCTGCTGGACCAGGAAGGCAAAAATGAGAATAAATACCTCTTCAAATCTGCAGAGCTGCACAAATGTCCTATGAATCAAACCCACTTGGACGAGTGTGCAGGTCAGCGGTGCATTCAGGACTGTGATAAAATTTAATTAGAAGCTGCTATTAGGACACCGTTATTGATGTGCTGGGGCACGTACGGAGGAAACTGCAGCTCATACACTGCTGGTGCCCTTGGTGGGAGCCGTCTTCGTGGGCCTGCCTGCCCTGTGCTGATAGCACACCCTGGCCAGACTGTCCAGGTCGTTGGGTACCAAGGGCCAGAATATGTATTTCTGAGCTTCCCAGGATCGGATCCCTGTTTAGTGCTGTCTTTACCACCCCCACCCTCCCCTAGTGTGCTCTAGTCACACAGCCACCAGTGCCAGTCCACCTCTGTGAATAGATTGCTCTACAAATTGTCCTTGGGGGACAACTTTCACCATGAGCCCTGGTATCCCTGTCTCAAGATGGCATCCCTGTCTTGGGCTGAGTGTGGCATGCCCTCTGTGAGGCCTCCCAACTGCATGTGTGGTGGCACTAAATACACTGGACTGGAAGCGTCTGTTCCCATCGCTGGCATCTGACTTGCTAGTGCAACTCAGGAGACCACCACAGGAGACCACAGGTTCTGGCATGCAGTAGTGACTCAGGAAAGTGTCCTAAGTCCAACGGAGCACAGATACTTCTAAGGCTCTTGCTATGAGCTCCAAGTTGCTTCTACACTCCTGTGAGCAACCAAGAACGCCTCACAGGCACCATCTCAATTGTAATAACCAAGTATAAATGGACTCTATCTTCTATGGCTAACCATGGAAATACTGGCTATTTCTAGTTTTATTTCTATAGTTCCAGCTAACTTTCATCTAAAATAATAAAATAAAATCAGTCCACTCTTCCAGAAAGCCCCAGACCTTGGAAAATGGGACACTGATTTCATAAGCAAAACTCCAAAAGTTTTGTGAGCTGCTTTGTCAACCCATATCCCATGCTAGGAGAGAGAAAGGTTGTAATTCCTGTGCAAGGTGACTTGAGTGCATGCGTGGAGATGTACAAGGCTTGAAAAAAGATGTGTGTGAGTTTAGGGCTCATGTCAGAATGACACTTGTTATAGAGGAAGTTCCATGCTAACAACTAAAAGAGAGCTTAAATATGTAAAGCCCTGGGTGAAATAACAGCTGGAGAATTGTAATTATAAAGAAGAGCTCTGAGTCCAGCCTCAGTGGCACAGGTGGTATGTGCACCCTAAATTCTGACAAGCTGGAGGGTTCGAGGGATGAGGGCCTGTTGAGGGTGTCCATCCCCTACTCTCGTCTACACACTCTCTAGTTTGAATAAAATAAAACTTAAAAAACAAAAACAAAAACAAAATAAACAAACAAACAAAAACCACAGGAGGGTGGAGGAGGGTGGAGAAGGGTGGAGGGCCAGTTAACATTTAGAGTCTCCTCTGTGTGACACTCTAGCATCACACGCTTTCTCTCAGTTAGAGCTGATGGCCATTCCTGGGATGCTCGAGGAAGTACAGTAAGCGCGGCGTGTACAAGATGGTGGGGTGCCGGTAGAGAGCAGAGCCAGGATTGAAATCAGGCCTCTCTTGTCCCAAGCCCACTCTATCACCGTACATGTCTTACCGTACATGTGAAAGAGAGTTTTATTAAGCCAAACAATATTCAAAATGTCTGGGAGCTTGGCAGAGGAAGGGGCCCAGTAAGGATGTGAGCAGAATGGTGTAATGGAGAGGGCTTTGGGGGCTGGTGGGCCACTGTTCAAATCCTGACTCAGGTATGCCGGGGTCTAGTTGTGTTGTCTGTATAGCCCCGTCACAGGTACTTACTAGATACAGGGTATTGGGAAAAGAACTCAGTCATTCTCAACACTTGGCTTCCTCATGAGAACCAGAGATAGACCACACACCATAAAGGTGAGAGGAGCTGATGTCTGGGATGTGGGAGGGCTGATTACCTCTCCCAGCTTTGCTAATATGCACAAGGCAGTGTTCTAATCACTTTATACCCATTAGCTCAGTTAACCCTCACAACTACCCTACAAAGGACAGACAATTATTATTCCCATCTTATAGATGAAGAGACAAAGCAAAGAAATTAAAGACTCACCAAAAACACTTGGCTGGCATCTGAACCCTACAATTTGTCTCCGAAGTCCACAAGCCTAACCACGACCTAATGGTGACAGCAGTGGGATGCTGGTGATCCAGCCTTTGAGGTTCAGCTCAGTCACCTCTTTGGGGCCATGCTGCTAGGTGACCTCTCTACTAGCTGAATTGGCTGCTCCCCAGCACCTCTGGCTCCTCTACTCATTTCTGAGCACTTGACAAGCAGGACCTGGTCCTCCCTCTCTGTGCCCTCAGTGCCCAGCATAGAGCAGGCAACCTGCCACTCCCACATGAATCAGAGCAAGGAAGCAGGAGCTCTCCTTGTTCCATCCTCTTCCCAGCCAGTCAGACTACATGAGGGTCTAATTGCACAGCGCAAAGTCCAAAAATTTACTTATTTTTTCTGCTTTAAAGGAAACAGAATCTGTCGCTAAATGAACAATCATTTGTAAATGTCACTCAGAGGAGACAGATGCAATAGGCCTTCATAGGTCACCACACCTCAGAATTCCAGTTGTGTCAGGGTGGTAGACAGGGTGGGATTAGATTTTTCTTAAAAGCCTATTGAGGCAGTAAGGCTATCAGTTTCAACCTCTGTAAGAGTCTGCTATTGTTGCTAAGTGAATCATCAACATTCAATCCAAGAAAGAAAAATAACCTCATTAGGCATATTCCTCTGTCATTGATTGGTAAACTCCTATTTATCCCTTAAAACACACTGTAGACATACCTCCTGCGAAGCCTATCCTAATCCCTCAAATACAGTTCATCTTGCCCTCTTCTGGGTTACTTCAACAGGTATCTATTAAGTCGTCAGAAAAGTCATGGTGTATTTTTCTTCATAAAAACATGTCACGATTCCCGCTGACCCAATATAGCCTCACTTTCTGTGCTGCGGTGAGAGTTCTCCATATCTCTCTCCCACTTGACACTGAGGGTGACATCAGTGTTATGTTTGTACCTACACCTCCAGCTCTGAGCTCAGTGGCTGGGCTGGGAGTAGTTTAACTATTCTAAGGGAGTTCATATGAGAGGAGCCATAATCTGTTTGCCTTTCTGTGGCCAGCTAATTTCACTTAGCATAATGTCCTCAAGGTTCATCCGTGGTGTAGCATATGTCAGGTTTTTTTTTTCTTTTTAGGCAGAATAATATTCCACTGTACAAATATACCACATTTTGCTTGTCTGTTCATCTATTGATGGACATGTGGCTTGCTTCCACATTTCGGCTACTGTAAATAATGCTGCTATGACTACAGATATATAAATATCTCATTGGGACTCTGCTTTCAATTCTTTTGTGTATATACCTAGAAGTGACATTGCTGGATCATGTGGTAAACATATTTTTAATTTTTTGAGGAACCATCATTTGGTTTTCCACAGCAGCTATACTCTATTTTACATTCCCAAGAGCAGTGCACAGGAATATTTCTACATCCTTGTTAACCCCTGTTATTGTGTTTGTTTTACAGTAGTCATCCCAATGGGTGAGAACTATCTCACTATAGTTTTGATTTGTATTTCCCTAATGACTAGCAAACCTGGGCATCTTTTCATGTGTTTATTGACCATGTGTATATTTTCTTTAGAGATGTGTATTCAAATCCTTTGCTCACTTTTGAATCAAGTTGTTTTTTGTTACTGAATTTTAGGAGTTCTCTATATATGCTGGATATTAATCCCTTATCAAATATGATTTACTACTATTTTCCCCCATTCTGTGGGTTGCCTTTTGACACTATTGTCTTTTGACATACAAATGAAAAATTGTTCATGAAGTCTTATTTCCTAGTTTTTCTTTTGTTGCTCATGCCGCCTTTGGTATCATACCGAAGAAGTCATTGCCAAACCCAGTGTCATGAAGCTTTTGCCCTATGACTTCTTCTTTAAGTTTTACAGTTTTCAGTACCATATTTAGGTCTTTGATCCATTCTGAGCCTGTTAACTTTCTAACATATCTACAGAGAAACATTTCAATGAGCAATATGAACCACTTCCTCAGAATTACTTAGGGGATCAAGTGAGCAGATGGACTGAAATTCAATTCAGTTCCTGGCTTTGCAATGTCTAGCCACAACCATGGCTACTTAACAGAGCCTTAAGTTGCTCACTGATTAAGCAAGGATAATACGTAACTAACCTCATGGGGCTGCTGGGGAGAGTAAACTAAATAATGCATATATGGTGCTTCACATAGTGTCTGGCAGATGGTCAGTGATTTTAAGTGGACACTATCTGGGGGAGACAGTATAGCTCAGGGTTAAGATCATGGACTTAGGAGTCAGTTAGGTGGATTTGAGACATGATTATCAGCCATGTGACCTTGAGATAGTCAACTACCCTATGTCTATATCTCCTTATTCACCAAATTGAAGCAATAGTAATAACTTTCTAGGTGGTTTTAAAGAATAGTTTTGAGTGCATACAGAAGTTCCAGCATGATTCCTGGTATATAATCAGCCCACAACAAATGGCTTCAAGGAGCCATGGAAACCTTTATCACCAATCTTCATCTTCTGCCTCTAACCGCCTAACACTGAGCCCATTACTGTATCAGTTACCTATAACCAATGTTATCTATGAGCTTCTGAAGGCTGTTTGCAGAGGGCATTAAATACAGCATCTGACCAGTCTTGAGTTTGTAGGACTCATGTCAAGTTCACATACCAGCACTGAAAAGGTATGAATTACATTAGGAGTGGGTTCTTCTTGAAATGTACCTTGAACAACTCCAAGTGTAGCCAGATGTCTAATGACCTTTC
Organism: Tupaia tana; assembly: GCA_026018925.1. Lineage (NCBI taxonomy): Eukaryota > Metazoa > Chordata > Mammalia > Scandentia > Tupaiidae > Tupaia > Tupaia tana. Next base: position 96,205,752 of record JAKSZU010000013.1, read on the forward strand.
TTATACAGGTAACACCTTCCCCTGCCATTTCCCCTAAGTCTAACCCCTCTCATAGGCCAAAGTAATTTTTCTAAAATACAGATCAGATCCTGTTATATCTACTCACTGTAGCTCTCCAGTGGATCTCTCACCTCAGAAGATTCGATGGTCAATATGTCTAAGACACTCTGGGTTGAACCAGTACAGATAGCTGCTGAGAGCTATGCAGAGCCTTTATCGTACAGTGTGTACTTTCTCAAGGGAGACTGAGTGAACTGTATTTCCGAGTCTCTTGGCCCTTTTTATTCACAGAACACTCACTACAACCAGTTTGAAAAATACTGGTCATATTCCTTAGACTGGAACTTCTAAGAGTCTAAGATTTTTCCTAAGCTTCCCTTTTTGGTTTTATCTTCTGTTCCTTCTTCTGCTCACTTCCATATTTCAATAGTGCAGAACTCATCACTCTGTCCAACCTGTTACACCCTTCATTCCTGCATGGTTCTGCCTGGAACGAGTTCCTCTTCTCCATCTGGTGAAATTGCATCCTCTCTTTGAGGCCCAACCAAAATAACCCCTCCTCCATGAAATCAGCCCCTTAGAGTATTGCACCTAGTCCAACCCCAGAGTCCACTGCAGGGATCCCTCTTAATGAAGAGAAGACTTCTCTAATCCCTGATCACCCCCACTGGGTGAGAAGCTCCAGGAGGGTGGGGCTCTGATGATTTGCCTTCACCCATCTAGATGATGCCTACACAGAGGAGGAGCTCATAATGCTGAGTGAATGCTCACTGAATGGCTCAGGAGCCATTGGAAAGTAATGGATTTTTTAAAAAAATATGATTTAAATGTCTTAGGTCTTACAGACTTAAAGACTTTTTATTTCTCTGAACATAAATCCTTAGCATCTGACTATAAATTCTTTGTGGATTTAAGAACATCATGTACTTTCTGCTCTACTGAATACAGAATCTGAGAAAGGCAGAGCCAAGGGGCCTTTAGAGACCTGCTCACCCCTCTCTATCATTTTAAAGATGAAGAAACTGAAGCTCAGAGAAGGGAGGGTCTTGTCCAGGGTCAGCTCTCCTGATGCCCAGGCCAGCTTGTTTTCCCAGAAGCACCATGGACTACCCTGACAATTCCCCAGGGGCATGGAGGTAACCACTCAGGGCCTTATAGTGTAACTGCCTCCCCAGGCCTAGCTAATCTGAGAGCACTTCTTAATCACACCACTCTGCTTGGTAATAATTGTAGACCGACCGTTCTGATAAGCTGTGGCACGTACAAAAAAGGCTACAAAAAAGCAGTGACAGCATGACACAGCACCTCCCCCCAACCCTTGCAAAAAAAAGTTTGGCTGGTGTTCTCTCTTAATGTTAAATGATGAAGTCTTTAGACAGTCGCATATTTCTTCAAGATAACTCTGAAGGAACTCCGTGATAATTTGGCATCAATATCCAACTTATGTTACCTAACATATTTTAGCAGCTACAACTCCCTGCGTGAAATATTCTATATGGACAGATCTATGGTGATTAGCAAATGACAATATGTACAAGTACAAATGTTTCTAGGAAAATGGGGCTTTATGTAAATATGTGATATTTTATCCAGAATCCATGCTACTTACTTACACAGGTTGCTATAATAGATATATAAACAGATATACCTTTGAGAAGATAATGTCTGTCTTAACAGGACTTGGGCTTATTTCTTCTTTAAATAATGGATGGTGAAGTGAGATTCACAAGCACCTTCTAATCTTGAGGCATGTAGGCAAGACAGCTTTAAAAGAGTTAACATATCCCTACCAGAAGTCCTAACAAATTGAATCTTATTTAATTAGATATTGTATTTGGGGGGGGGTGGTGTATGAAATAAAATTCTTTCATTAACTAAACCAAACTCCCTTAAAGGCAACAATATGTTCCTCTCTGTCAGGACAGAATGGAATGAAATCTTTCTTTTAATTGGGGTCAGATGAGGAGCCATTTGGCTTCGGATGCTTTGTTTATCAGCCCTGAGCTTTATGGCTGAACCGGAACGTGAAATATTCCATTACACAACCGTTCCACTTAAAAGCCCACTTTCCCAGTGATTCTTCATATGTTAAATGCTGTAAAGATAGCCCAAACTTGCTTTGAAATTAGAAATAGAATATTTAAAGATCTCCCAATGACATGATGCTCCCTGATGGCCTCGAGTTGGGGATACTATTTCTTTCACCCAGCAATATGGCCTCCCTTCAACAAGGGCCCTATGACTAGGAAGAACAGGTTGGAAGGCCATCCACCATGGCACTGCTCCTCAACGTGAGGGAGCATACTCCCTTGAGGAACCTGAGCCTAAGTTCCAGTGAAGACAAGCATCTACCAAGCACCTCTGAGTGACAACACGATATGGTGATTAAGAGCAAAGACTCTTGTGGTTTGAGTCCCAGACCTGGTAGCTTGAAAAACATGCTGGGCACATGTGTGTGTGTGTGTTCAAAATCCTGAGAGGAGAACAAAGAAGGGATTGTGGTATGGTCATCTCTTCCCCCCCCAGGGGGATGATTTCTCACTCTCTTTCTGGTGAGCACACACACCCTATGAAAACAAAACAAAACAAACAACAACTACAACAACAACAAAACAGCAGCAGCAAGGAGTCTGGAGCTAGGAGGTCTGCATTAGAATTCTGATGCTAGGGACCAGCAAATGGTTACATCACTAGACTTCCACGTAGTTGACCATGGTTCAAGCCCCAGACCCAGCAGCTTGTAACTCATGCCGGGCGCATATGCGTGCATGCCCAAAATCCCAAGAGAAGAATGGATTGCAACGTGTCCATCCCCCCGGGGGTGATTTCTCCCTTTCTGTCTCTGTCTCTCCAGCAAGCACACGTGCACTATATATAATAAAAATTTCTCTAAACAAAAAAAGAATTCTGATGCTAACACTTCTTAGCTGTGTGACTTGCATAAAGTCACATAGCCTTTCTGAGTTTTAGTTCTTTCATTTGTACAATAGGAAAAATAATAGTGTTTACCTCACAGGTTATTGTGAGGATTCAACAAATACATGTAAAGTACTTTAATTTGTGCCTGGCACACAGTAAACACTATGTAAGAATTGCTGTTATGATGATGATGATATAGAGAGATTTTTGCTGTAAGATGCTTGCTGGAGACCCAGAGAGGGACAGAGAGACAGAAGGCAAGAAATCACCCCCCAGAGGAGATGACCACACCACAATTTCTTCTCCTCCATTCTCCTCTTGGGATTTTGGGCACGCACATACACCTGGTGTAAGTTTCAAGCTGCCAGGTCTGGGACTCAAACCCAGAATGGCCATGTGGTACTCCAACACCTTAACTGCTATGGCACCAGCTGGCCACACTATGATTATTATTAATAAGTATTTCCATATTTATCCTTGTACAAACTTACTGATGTAAGGGCAATTAAGTTCATTTCACAAATACAGATGGCAAATTACTTGTGCAGGATAACATGGTCAGAAAGTCATTCGGTAGGATTAGAACCCAGACCAAGATTCTTTCCACTAAAAGATGTTGTGTTCAGGGCAAACAAAATAAACACATATTCACACCTCTGAACTCAGAGGGAGTTCAAAATTTCCATATGGATTCCTTCTTTAAAAAAGGAACCCATCATATTTTCATATGGGTAACCAGGATGAGAGGAACAAGTCTGTAACCATTGCCATATTCTCTCTTTTTTTTGGGAGATGTTTTTGCTATAGGGTGCGTGTGCTCGCCAAACAGACAGAGAGACAGAGACAGAAAGTGAGAAATCACTCTCCGGGGGGATGGCCATGCTGCAATCCCTTCTCCTCCATTCTCCTCTTGGGATCTTGGGCACGCAGGCACATGTACCCAGCATGAGTTTAAGTCACCACGTCTGGGACTCGAACCGTGGTCAACTACATGGGAGTCCAGCGACATAGTCATTACGCTAACTGCTGGTCCCACCATCACCATATTCTCTTATGATACTTAGAACTTCTGTCCAAAAGGATATTCTAAATAGATGTTATCTGCAAAAAGATGACCTAAGCAGGGCTGGCAGGTGGCATGGTGGTTAAGGGCCCTGGTCTTTCACATGGCCGATTGTGGTTTGAGTCCTAGACCTGGTGGCTTGCTTTCTCACTTTCCTTCTCTCCCTTTCTCTGTCTGTCTCTGATCAAAATGGAAAATAATAATAATAAATAAAGTTAAATAAAAAAAATGACCTAAGACATCTTGTGTAGTAAATGATTCAAATTTAAAAATTAACATATTTATAATCACTGAGGATAATAATAGTTAGAATTCAGTATATTAATTCATTATGCATTTAGTGCAAAACTGTAGGCTGAGAGCCATTCTCGTTGATTATGTGACATTATGCCTTCTCCCTCCCAAATGGATTAAAGCAGAAAATATTAATATAGAAAAATTGTCTTAAAATAACTAGTGTTCAGAGAGTCAAAAGATGGTTTCCATTTCCACTTTATTTGGCTTTATTCAGCTCACATTATAATATATTCACTCAGAAAACAACCTTCTTTTTATCTTTCAAATTCTAGCATCAAAATCCATCTAGAGTTTCAGGATTCTTTTTCAGGCACATCGGCAATGGGTTAATGATGACATTATCTGACAGCTCCCGAGTAATGTAGGCAAAGAGAGATGGAACTGCTCAAGAAAACACTGCCTCAGCTAGACTTGGCAAGTCCAGAGTCAATGTTATACAAGACAAGGCTCCCCCAAAGAAATTGGGAAAGTAATAAAAGTTTGGCAAAAGGCACATTTTTTACTTTCATTTTTGGTGATGACAATGGGGTCATGTTGTCTGCACCCGACAGGAGAGAGTCAAGTTCCAGTATGTCTTTGAAATTTGCATTCACATATGTGCACAGAAAGTATAGCCATTTACAATTAAATGCATTATTCATGGTTCATAAATTCCAAGACGACACCCATGAAGTGTGCTCTCTATACATCTTCCCCTCTTCTGTGAAATGCTCTGTTCTGGAAAATGCAATAAAAAATGAGCTGTTTCGGCAATTTCACAGCAGGTATTTTGATTTGATGGTAATCGCTTTTCTTTATAATTTTCATATAATTGTGCCACGATCTTTTGACAAATAAAAAAAGACAAGTGGACATTCCCATGTATGTAATTCACTAATTGCACATCTTCAGTGAGTAAAATGCTTGTTTTAAAAGTTATTGATTCTTTTAACCACAGAGTTCAAAGGGAGGGTGGCATGAACATCTAAATAAATATCAAGGAAGTGTCAAAGGTAACCAAGGAGGGACCAGGTGAAGTGTGAAGTGTTAATTGTATCTAAAAAAGTGTAAAAGAATAGAGGAAAAGAGACAGATACACCGAACTTCCAATTATCATAAGATTGTCTTCTTCCTAACACATTTTCCAACCTGAAAAAAAACACCCAAGCCTGAGAAATTTGGAGTCGAGTACCCCGGCTGCATCCTTCGAACATCTCACACTCCGTGTACACACAGTTTATTTAAGTACAAAGCAAGATTAGGACTTACAAAATGCACATTCATGTCACAGCATACCATCAGCCTCTGAAAGACATGGTGAAGAAATGAACAAGAAACAAAGAATGAGGGAAAGAGGGAAGAGATCGTCTTGCATCTGATTGATTGGGTAATGAGGATTCTATTTCAGAGATTAGCAGGGACGGTTCACCCGATCATTCTCATACTCAGACATGCGCCAGCACGTGGAAGGAATCTGCAGAATGAAGATGACTACCGGAAAATGGCTTAAGAGTGACCTCTGCTCTGAGGACAAAGAGCGAGGCAAATGTGAGGAAGCCCAATGTTGCAGGAGAGGGTCACTAAGCTGGAAGCACACAGGGGTGACACCCTGTTGTCCTGGACAGGACATGGAGCTGGGAAGTCAGGTAGGCTTGGTTAAATGGCCACAAGATAGTTGACTAAATCTAAGAGCTAAAGTGGCCCACTGTCCCATGGACCCAGGGGCCCAACATGAGGGAACGAACGGCTCTTGTACTGCCTTCTTTATGACCTCTCTTGTAGCTGTCATTTCAAGCCATCTCCCAGTAAACGCGCAAGGGATGGTTTCTTTACTACTCTTGTGTGGCACCAAAAGAGCTTTTCCAATTTCAGGGATGCCAGCGAGAGATGAGTGCCTTCCAATTCTCCAGCTCTAGGCCAGACATGCTTCCTAAACTTCGAGTTGTTTCACCAACTACATGCTGGCTGGCTCCATCCAGATGACCCCCATGTTCCTCAGACTCCACAATCCAATCCTGAACCTTTCGTCCTCCAGCCCCACCCTGATTTGGCCTCTTACCTTCCTGATCTCAGCCACAGAAATCTCCACTCAGTTACACATTGGATTCTGCGCTCAGGGTCATCTCCAATTACCACACCTCCTTCTCCTCACTTCTGAGAAGTCACCTACTTTGAGTGAACTTGCAAATGTCCACAGTCAGTTCTGCCTCCTCATGCCTTATCATGTCATCTCCTGGATGGTAAAGTTTGCTACCTTCAAGTACTGGGCTCAGAAGTGCAGAGAAACGTCCTTCCCACTCCAACACAGTGCCAGCACTACTGGGCCCTGCATGTCTAGCCCCTGGGCTCTGTGTCCCAGCTCTGGGGGACACAGCCACCGCATGACTGCACTGTCTTTGTGCCACACCTAGAGCTCCTCAAAGGCCCAGCCTCTTTCGTATCTATCCTTGTGCTTCCTGTGTGTGTCTATCCCAGACCCTGAACTCATAGAGCAAGGGCCCTGGAAGTGGGGTAAATTTGTTGGTCACAACTTTGTACACATTATGTACACATATAAGCCAGACTGATAAGTGGAAATATGAAATGGAACAAGCAGAGCGTGAGCCCCAGTGGACAAATCTCCAGTTGTGAGATCAGCTAGAACACAGGGGGCAAGGTGGTGGTGGTGCAGCCCTAACCCCCTTAGCTAGCATGGATGTACCTCGTAGCCACAGAGATGGGGAGTGGGGATTTTACTTCTGTTCTACAGGTGGGGAGGTTAAGGTTCAGAGGAAGGAAGTGAGCTGTATAAGAGCACACACACAGCAACTGGTAGAGGGAGATCTGACTCAGGCCTCTTAGACAACACAACATGGGCCCTTCCAGCACACCACACCATGCCACCTTCAGCAGCCAGAAACGCTGGCTCCTGCTCACAGTTCAGCTAATGGTACTAATTGCTTCCAAGGTCAGGTATTGTGTCCTTTTTTTTTGTTGTTGAGATTTAAGGTTTTATTATTATTTATTTTTAGGGAAAAGAGAAAATTTACAAGATGCAAAGGTCCCACACAATACATTATCATTAGTGATTGTTCTTTTTACACCTTAACATGGACCTGACTTATGAACTAGTGTTGGAAAAAGCTTGAACAGCATGAAGGCTGTTGCCTTCATGGAGGAGTGGAGGGCAGAAATGGGTAATTTTTTACTAAAATAAAGAAAGAGTCCAATAACAGAAACATTTTAAAGATGAAGAAGGTTGCTTCTGAAAAAAGGACACTCCTTGGCATCAGAGGTACACAAGAGAGGCAAGAAAACCTCAGAGGAGGATGTCAAAGAGACAAGATGGAACAGGTGACAAGGCCACAAAAGTCTTTCAGCCTTGAGATTCTCGAATGTAAAATATTGCTTAGGAGAACAGTGTAATCTCAGAAGAGGCCAGGAAGCAGGCTGTGCAAAAGGGCTGCTCCACTCCTTATTTGCCCAGTCCCCTACTTATCCCTCAGGGCCCCATTCACACATGCCCTCTCTGTGAAGCCTTCCCAGAGGCCTTCCCAGGGCAGGGAACCCTCTGCTATGTTCCTCCAGGCCTGGGTAGATGACTCTTCTGTCACGAGTCCAGATGTCCAAGGCAGTCAGATCTAGGCTCCAGTTCTGGTTCTGGCACTGGAAGGATGGTGGCTCTGAGATACTACCTCAGTGCTCAGAGCACAGGTTACCGTGAGGACTCACGAGCTCATGCAGGTGAGGTGCTCAGCACCAGGCCAGGCACAAGTAAATGCTCAGGAGGTGACGACTGTCACAGTGTGCACTGCCATTGCCTGCTGCACTGAGTTAGACTGTGCCAAGGACAAGAAACACACCCAATTCAACTGTGAATCCCTATCTCGTCCCTAGCACAGGGCTGAGTACGGAGCAGCTGCTCGGTCAGTGTGGGCTGAGGATGGATGAAGCCATCAATCAATGGGCAACTGCAGCCCCTGGGCAGTGGAGCCAGGCTCTGCTCCAGTGCAGACCCGGGTTTGGTCCTAGCTCGCCTCTTAGGAGCTCTGAACACCTAGAAAATCACCTATTTCTAATCCCCAGGACCTTTGACTGAAACCGTGACCAGTGCTAATACCTGCACCTTCTCCCTTGCAGCCTGAGAGCATTACAGAAGCTTTGTGAACCACAGAGAGCCAAGCCAGCACCAGTTATCACGCATCGCAGGACGAGGCAGGAATGGGGATGGGAGAGACAAGAGCTGAAGCCCCGCTTGGCTGGGGGCTGGGGGCTGTCTGTGGTCCAGTGTCCCTTGGCTCCCCAAACAAAACCCAGCAGTTATCAGGGCCTCGTGACTCGAGGGTCTCCACTTTGCTTGTATGCGGAAGCGGTGTGCGGTCAATCACAAGGGAAACCAAAATCAGAGAGGAAAATGACAAAGGGAGAGAGGGAGAAGAATACAGAGGACCGAGTAGGTCAAAGTGTTCCTGGAAAATAAAAGCTCCAAACAAGAACCAGCAGAATGGCAAAAAGGCAAACAGACGATCAAAGGCGAGTGAACAAAACGCAGGCCGGGAAGTCAGTGCCAAAGAATTGATTAGTCAAACATATGAATCTCTCACGCTGCAGCAGAAATATCACAGCCCTGGCTCCTCACTGTGGAGCCCTCTTCTCATAATGGCAGATATGAAGAGGCCGGGGAATAAAGCAACTTTCATTTTTCCTCCGTGAACGCAGAGGGCCAGGCCCCATGAGGACCTCGCCTTGTGCTGGCTTCGAGGGGGAGCGTGGCCCCTGGCCACGGGAGTGGGGTGCGAGTGAATGGGCTGGCACTTGGCTCACTTCACTTGAAAGCTCAGAGGCCTCTACAGACGCAGATCTCGGGCAAGAACAGCATCCTGGGACTTGGACTTGTGGATTCAAGTGAGAAAAGGTGAGTGTCCCTCCCGGCATCGTGGAGACTGGAGTTCCTTCGCTCCTCTTTTCAGCGCTCCTTCTGTGCTACTCGGGCACACTGGCTATTCCAGCAACCAGACCGACGGCAACACAGACCTCCACGGAGCAACAGCCAGAAACCCAGGGAACTGACGCAACTGGGGGTCCCCCCAAGTGCGTGGGGGTGAGCCTGAAAGGGTGTGCACAGGTCTGGCTGGCAACATTCAAGAACTCTGGGTGATGTGGAACAGTGCAAGGGGGGCAGATTTGGAGTTGCAGACACTGGTTTAAAAACTACCTTTGCCATTGGGGACCAGCAGTTAGCGTAATGGCTATGTCGCTGGACTCCCACGTAGTCGACCGCGGTTCGAGTACCGGACCCGGTAGCTTAAACTCACGCCGGGCGCGTGTGCGTGCGTGCCCAAGATCCCAGGAGGAGAATGGAGGAGAAGGGATTGTGGTGTGGCCATCCCCCCTGGGGGGTGATTTCTCGCTTTCTATCTCTCTGTCTCTCTGTCTGTCTGGCGAGCGCATGCGCCCTATAGCAAAAAATCTCTCCAAAAAAAAAGAAAAAAAAGAAAGAAAAAAAAAAACCTACCTTTGCCATTAACACTTGTGCGGTCTTGGTCAGATCACCCCACCTCTCTGAACCTCAGTTTCCTGAGTTGGAAAATGTGAATAAGGACACATGTCGTAAGGACTGCTGTGAGGATGGTGTTAAGTGAGACGTGAAGGTGCCAGGAAGTGTGTCTGCCTCATAGACGTGCAGCTCAGGGAATGTGAAGAAGACAGGCCACCATATTTTTAAAAGTTTCTGGAAACTAAAGAATGAGCTCTTCTCTGAACGGGCCACAGGCACCGGCATCATTTAAGTTTATGCCAGTGAAATGCCATCTGAAGCTGTTTACTTTTGGTTTCCTCCCTGGTGCCCTGTGAAGTGGCCCTGGCCTAAGCTCTGGCAAGAAGGGCTCAAGGCAGGCTTCTCCACTGATTCCCATTCTCAGTACAGCACCATTCTCCCTGGTCACCACACCCCCACAACGACGAGTCAGCCTGGCACAGGGTCAGAGGTGTAGTGGAAGCCCAAACCTGCCCCTGCCTCGCGATGGTAACAGCTGCGGTTCCAAGTTTTCTATGTACACAGTATGTGCATTGCTGGAAATTTCAAGGAGAAAACACATTTTTTAAGAGTAGGTCACAATGGACAGCTAAGATCCAACAGAACTGATAGAACTAGAAGATTCTCTCCAGACTCAAGTGCCACACTGTACTTTTCTCAGTCAAGACTGCCACCTCTTTCTCTGATTGCTAAAGAGGCCAACTAAAGTCCCGGGTCTGGGGAGTCAGAGCTGGGGGGTCTCTGGATTACATCCAGTCCATCTCTTCCTTTTATATTTTGAAGAAACTGAAGTCCAAAAGGGTTAAGCAACCTGCCTCCAGGAACTGAAAGTACTTTGGGTTGGTGCTGCCCCGATCAGGCTCCACAGTCCACATACCAAACCTGGTCAAAGAAACGCTGGATCCTCCACGGTGACTGTGCTTGGAACCCCTGGCCCGGCCAGCCTGAAACAAACTGAGGATCATGTGAGTGCCCACGATCCAATGGGCTGGAGGACTGGAGGGGATCCTAGCATGACCCCAGGCCCTATGGAGAGGGTCTCATATCTCTCTGCTCACTTTCATGCACATGTACATGATACACTATCATAAATAAAGAAAAAAAAGTCAAAGTAAAAAACATCAAATTTCTACTTTTTAGAGATGCTTACAGATATAACTTCAAAGCATAATAAAATACCTGAATTTGTCTTAAAATTTTCCAGCAAAAGCCCAGCTGAGGTGCTGAAGGTCCTAGAGCACCACTGTATGATACTGGAGCCACACAGAGGCTCCAGTTCGGATCCCAGGCCAGTCAGGATGTGCTGGGTGTGCCTGCAACACACCTGTGATCCCGGCTGGCTGGGAGGCTGAGCAGAGGACTGTGGTGTGGCAAGACCCTGTCAAGGGTACCTGTCTGCCCATCTGTCTGTCTCTCTCAAAAAAGAAATTAAAGTAAATAAATAATCTTTAAAAAAAAAAAAAAAAAGAAAAAAAGAAAAAACCTAGTGGCTGGGGCCAGCAGGTGGCATGGTTAAGATTCTCACATAGCCGAATGTGGTTCGAGTCCCTGCCCCATGTCTTGAGGATCACGCTGGGTGTGTCTGTGTCCATGCCCAAAATCCCAAGAGGGGAACGGAGAAGGGACTGTGGCAAGGCCACCTCTACTGGAGGGTGATTTCTCACTTTTCCTATCTGTTTTTCTCAGGCGAGTGCACATCCCTATGGCAAAAACCTTAACAAAAAAAAAGCAGCAAATACAATTAGGGAGACTGGGGGAGGAAATAAATGAAACAAATGTGACAAAATGCTGACAGTGATTGCAGCTGAGTGATGGGTGCTTGGTAGATGCATATGTGTACTTTGTGTATATCTGGCAGAGAAAGAAGTCCTGGTCTAGAAAACGTATTTGTTACCAAGTTTTAGATGGTTAATACTCAAAGCATCAGAGTTCATGTAAAACAAAACCAAAAAATCATGGGGACCCCAGCAGGATTCAGGATTCAACAAAAGAACAAATACCTGGCTAGCAAACATGAAAAAAAGATGAATATGTAATTAAAAAAAGAAAATTAAAACAAAATTCAATTTTCTTCACTTATTAAATTAACAGATATCAAAAATAAAAACTTTGCATTGTGACCCATGATAGCCAAAAAGGGAATGTTGAAAAGAATAGACGGTAGTGGGACCAGCAGTTAGTGTAATGGCTATGTCGTGAACTCCCATGTAGTCGACCGCAGTTCGAGACCCGGACCAGCTTAAATTCATGCCGGGCAGGGATCAGCAGTTAGCGTAATGGCTATGTCGCTGGACTCCCATGTAGTTGACCGTGGTTCAAGTCCTGGACCCGGTGGCTTAAACTCACGCCGGGCGCGTGTGCATGCATGCCCAAGATCCTGAGAGGAGAATGGAGAAGAAGGGATTGCGGCGTGGCCATCCCCCCTGGGGGGTGATTTCTTGCTTTCTGTCTCTCTGGTGAGCGCACGCGCCCTATAGCAAAAGAAAAAAAAAAAAAAAACTCCAAAAAAAAAAATTAAAAAAAAAAAAAGAATGGATGGTAGTAAAATATTTTTTAAAAAAGTAATTTCACAAGTCTGTCAAGAACTTTAAAAATATGAATATCCTTTAATAGAGCATTGGAACTGCTGGGGATTTAGTATAAGGAAAAATTCAAAAATTCAGAACGAATATGCAAAAAACTGTTCACAACTAAGCAACAACAAAAATGTAAATTTTCCAGGGTGGTAGTAGGAGGAAACAGTTAAGTAAATTGTGGTAGTTAAATATATTTAAGCAGAGACCAGCAGATGGCATAATGGTTACCTTGCTGGACTCCCACATAGTCAACCGTGGTTTGAGTCCTGAACCTGGTGACTTAAAACTCACGCTGGTCATGTGTGCATGTGTGCCCAAGGTGAATGGAGAAGGGATTTCGGCATAGCTACGTCCCCACAGGAGTGATTTCTCACTTTCTATCTCTCTGTCTCTCCGGTGAGTGCATGCGCCCTATAGCAAAAATCTCTATAAATAAATAAATTCAAGCAAAGGAATTATATAACCATTTACAACTGTTTAATTACAGACAATCTCTCATGGTATAAAGAAAATCTGTTTGATAAAAATTACATGAAAAGAGGAGAAAAAAAGTACTGACCAGGGGCCAGCAGATAGTGTAATGGCTTCATAGCTGGATTCCCATGCAATTGACTGCGGTTTGAGTCCCAGACCCAGTGGTTTGAAACTTAAGTAGGGTGCATGTGCGTGTGTGCCCAAAATCTCAAGAGGAGAATAGAGGAGAAGGGATTGTGGCGTGGCCAACTCCCTGTGGGGTGATTTCTCAGTTTCTGCCTCTCTAAGTCTTTGTGGTGAACACACATGCCCTATAGCAACAATCTCTTAAAAAAAAAAAAAAAAGTACTGACCGTATGAGCTCAATTATGTAAAAAGGCATAAAAATATTTGGAAATAAATGCACCAAAATATAATGTTGTTGCCTGTTGGTGGAGGGAATGTGAGTTTCTCTCCCTTATGCTTTTCTATTTCTTCCAAATCTTCTACAATGAAAATGTATTATTTTTGTAATCTGAAAAAAACAATATGCATTATTTTTTAGATGGTGTTTCAACCTGGTCCTTTGCTCTGGTGTAAATTTTTACGACAACTCCTGTTATTATGACAAAAAGAGAAACTTCGCAAGTGACTGGGTAGCCCCGAGTAGCATTAGGAATTCATCTACATGGGGTGGATTTTAACTAGCACAAAGGACTCTATAAGTAGGAACATTCAAAGGCAATTAGTTGGTAACAATATTATAAATAGAAAAGGAGCCAAATAAATGTTTCCTGGATATCATTAATTTAGTTGTAAAATAGATTCAGAGTTACTCTGATAACCCCACATAAAGAAGGCACTCATTATAAAGACAGCCATGTGTTAAACAAGAAAATGTAGATGCGAGATGTCTGCTGTACGTAACTAAGATATTCCCACGGAGACAGCAATTCTCAAAATATCACCCTCAAAAACAAAAGCTTCATCTAGGAAAACAATCCCAGTGCAATGCTAATTGAATTGATTCTGCCTACCTATCCCAGAATCCAGCTCTCCTCCTCCTCCCTGCTCTGGCTCTGTCTAAAAGCAGTGGCCCGGTACAGGCTCTTTCTCAGAAGTTTCTTACTTGTAAAGTGGGCTGACCATACTAATTTACTTCACACACAAAAATGACTTCCCAGGAGTACAGAGCAGCCTGGACAGGAGGGGCCATGGGAACGCACCTCACACTGTGCCTGATGAGTCCTACTGATCCCACCCCCAAAGGGCTTCTTCCCTTCCGCCTCCACTGAGAACTGAGTCCCAGCCACCCCTTCCTTCTGCCCGGTGATCGCAGTGACCTTCTATTTGCTCTGTGCTTCCACGAAGGCCCCTCCCTCAACAGCCAGCAGGATTTTTCAAAAACATAAAGCTGGTCTGTCAGATTTGTTCCAAAACCCTTAATTGGTCTTTCATTGATTTAGAATAAGATCTGAATTCCTCTCCATGGCCTGCAGGGTTCTGCATGACCTAAGTCTCTAACTTCCACTCCTGCCACTCATATAGCACCACGTTTCCTCCTCTGCTACATCCTGGGCTCTTGTTTTGTCCGGCTCCTCAGGGTGACCCGCTGCCCCCTCTCTCTGCTTGAACATTTTATCCCCTCAACCCATCATGGTTGATTTTTTCCCTTCACCTCTTGGGTAAAGTGTGAGCTCCCAGAAGATCTTTCTGACACTCATTGGAAGGAGAGGCATGGATGCTGCTTGTCTCCTCCATAGCTTGGATAAAACAAGTTAAAGAGGACCAGCGACTGGTGTAATGGTTATGTCGCTGGACTCCCATGTAATCGACTTTAGTTCAAGTCCTGGACCCAGCAGATTAAAACACACTGGGCATGTGCATGTCCAAAATCCCCAGAGGAGAATGCAGTGTGGTCATTCTCCCTAGGGGATGATTTCTCACTTTCTCTTTGTCTCTCTCTCTTTTTCTGGTGAGCTCACATGTCCTATAGCAAAAATCAAACAACAACAACAACAAAACAAGTTAAACCATACATTATACATTGGTCTCCTGGTTTTCTGTCTGTTTCACTAGAACATAAGCTCCTTGAGGTCAGGGGAATAGGTGTTCCTCGTCACTACCATTGGTTGCCCATCACTCCTCTTTCTCTCCTTCCTAACAGAATCCTCATTTTGTTCATGACCCCATCTGCCTCTGTGGCGACAAGTGTTTCAGGTCCTATCCTCATAGCCAGGGGTTGGGGTCTTAGGGCTCAGCCAATCCTGGTGACCTCATTTCCTTGCCAGTGGTTCGAGTATGGGCATATGACTCAATTCTGGTCAATGACCTCTGAGGAGAAGTCATCAGAGCTTCTGAGAGAGCTTTTCTGAATCTTCATGGATTCCAGGAAGAGATGGTCCTTTGGCTGTTTTTGGAAATTGTCATGAGGATGTGACACCTGCAAGTGACACAGCTGTCTTGAGACCACAAGAGAAACATGTCTGGCTACATGACTACTGGGCTGAGGTAGGCAGACTGGAGAAAGAAAGAATGGGGCTCTCAGTATCATCAGTGTTTCTCAATTAGCCAATTACTGACCTGCCTATCCCAGCCCATTGATGATCAATAACAGTCTGTATCCTTAGTCACATATCCGTCATCTGCAGCTAAAACTTTCCTGGTACATGCCTCTATGCCCACCATCGACTGTGGTGTGGGGCACAAAGCAGACATTCTGTAAAACTGGTTTGAATGAATAAATGCGTTAAATATAAATTATTAAAACCTTATTGCTAGAGTAGGTTTTATATAATTTCTATGAGAACAGTATTCAGTCCCCTCCTCAACATTTTTATTAAATGAACTACATTAAAATAAAAAGGAAAAAACAAGAGAAAAATTTTCTAAATGCAATTCTACCATCTCAGTGGATGTAGGGCTGTTACAGTGAAGGTTCTTACTGTGAACACTCCTTCACTCCTTTCGCTGAGGCAGCTCAGCGAAATGCAGCTTCTCAGGTGACACTTTGAGTCCCTCTGCATGCTGGTGCTATGCTTCCAGTCTTAGGTACTAGTGCACCACCAGTTTTAATTAAATATGCAAGTAGTTCAGGAATAGTTAGAACATATTTCTGTTGGCTATTAAGTTTCTGAATACAGATAGGAAAGGTTTCAAATGTATGTGGTGTATCCATTTTCAAGTAAGACCAAGGGAGGCAGACTCAGTTTAAGGGGTTTTGGAATCAGACTTGGAGTTGAATGCTGGCTCTGCTACTCCTAGCTGTTAAAACTTTAGGCAAGTTACCTATATTCTCTGAGCTTCAACCTTCCCATCTGTAAAATGGGAATAACACCTAATTCATAGGTGTATTTTTTTTTTTTTAATAATTGAGACATTTGGGAGACCAGCAGATGGTGTAATGGTTACATCGCTGGACTCCCACGTAGTCGACCGTGGTTTGAGTCCTGGACCCGGCGACCTGAAACTCACGCCAGGCACATATGTGTGGGCCTCAAATCCTGAGAGGAGATTGGAGAAGGGATTGTGGCATAGCCATCCCCCCCTTTGGGGGGGGGGTGATTTCTTGCTTTCTGTCTCTCTGGCGAGCGCAGGTGCCCTATAGCAAAAATCTCTCGCAAAGAAAAAAGAATTGGTATATTGCCAGTGTCCAAAAGAAGCAATAGTTATGAAATTGTTCCTATAATTCTTAAATTTCATGATGTTTCAAAGAAGGGGCATCGTGTGCTAAAGGATATGGGAGCTGACTAAATGCCATGTGGCACAACTCAACTGAAATCTGGCTTCTCTGCATCACCAATGGCTGCCTCCTTCCTGGGAGACAGTGCGGCCCCCTGAAAGGGGCACGGGCCTTAGACTCAGTCAGAGCTGCGGTCTGATCCCAGCTGCATGCATGGCCGGTGACCTCAGGTTCGACACTAAGTCACCACCCTTCAGTTTTCTCATCTGTAATAGGGATCCTACCCCCTCCCTCCACCTTATGTGTATTAGTGGAGTAAGTGACAGAACACATGGAAAGTGTCCAGTGTGATGCCTGGTACAAAGGAGGGACACAATGTATGCCAAGTCCCTTCTGTGTCTTCTAATATCAGTTCTCCCCAATTGCATTCAGATTAAAACCAGAAGTTCTTGCTACACAATGAACAGGGCCCGCATGGCAGGAGGGTGCAGGAGTGATGTGGTTGACTTTAAAAAGATGACTAAATTGCCCAACAATGGCAAATACGTATAATAAACCTATCCCACAAATGTTTTATTTGGTTTCAAGGCCCTGCTGAGTTTGCATCCCACTACCCCCTTGAACACAGGGGTCTGTACTGCTCACTCAAACAGGGAAAATTGGCAGACCCCTCTCCCACCCAGAGCTGCTTCTTGTGCCCTCTGCCCAAGGATGGCAATGTCACAAGAGCAAGGGAGCAGCACAATGCCCCGAGATTTATGAAAATACACGTCTGAAAAAGGGAATGCTGTGCCGAGAGTGGTCGTGTGGGCAGGCCTGGTGCATGGAGCAATTAGAGCCAGTTCGCAACAACTCAGTGCTGCTCTATTCAATTGCTTAAAGAATTGCCATGGCAACAGCAGCCACACATAGTAAAGTGGCAGCAAGATGGAGCAAACACTTGAAAAAGACTCTCTCTGCTAACCCTCCTCCCTTCCCCAAAAAGAATAAAGGGTCATTTTGTTTCTCAGAAATTGTCTTCCATATCAATGGCCACACTTCATACCAAACGGTATGACTAGATGCCCATCTTTATTTTCTTCTTTTCCTTCTTCCTTTGTTTATTTTTGGTGTTAATGATGATAACAACAGCTCATCTATTTTTTAATGAGCTCCTACTATATCCTGGGCCCTGGGCTGGTGAAGACTTCCCTTAGTAATTCCATCAGCTGGCATTTGCTGAGTGCATACTCTATCTGCGCTGGGGAAACAGGAGTTCTTAGACATTGCCCTGCCTGCAAGGAGCCTGCAGTTTAGAGAGATGGAGGTGCATGCCAATTTGCTGTGAGAGGAGGCAGGATGATGACCAAGTCTTGAACAAACACTCAATGAGTTGCATTATGTGCTACGGATATAGAAGATGAATAAGAAACTCTTTTTCTTCAAAAAGTTCACATTCTAGTAGGATAGAGAAGCACAGACATCAAGTGAGGCCATATCTAATGGTTAACAGATGGAGGTGAGGACCACATTTAGTTACATACTTGACAAAGCAAAACAGATTTCAGGAGGGGTGAATAGGGAGGGCTAACATTTAGAGAGTGTTGCCTCTTCTCATTTGACAGTCTAGATCTGTTAGCTGCGTTATGGAGGGGCAATACCATAACCCACGTATGTGTGACAGCCACAGGAAGGAGACTGCTTAGGCTAAAGCCCAGCTGCATGCCATGTGCCCTGTTCAGCACTTCACATTTTTATCCTGTTGGGACCTTCCTCACGAGAACCATGGGAGGTTCCAGGCAGAGAATAAAATATGAGCCAAAGCTCAAATGGTTGTGACTTGCTTTAAGGCTCATTCAGCTAACTATAGAAGTAGAGAGGTAAACCCAAGTCATCCCAATGCAAAACTTGTAGGGCCAGCCTAGTAGCACAGTGGTTACATGCTGTGTGTTGGGAGCTGGATCCCGCATGGCTGAATGCAGTTTGAATCTGGCTTTGGTGCCTTGAAAAATATGCCAGGCAATATTCGTTGTGCCCGAAATCCTGATGGGAAGGAGAAATGGAAAGGGAATGTGATATAACCACCCCCTATTGGGAGGTGCTTTCTTTCTCTTCATTACTCTCTGGAGAGTACAAGTGCCTCACGTTCCATAATAGAAATCCACAACATTGCCCGCCCATGTTAACAAAAACAAAAAACAAGTAGAAAAAGTAGTGTTTACTTGTTATGGTCACCTGTTTTGAAAAGTTCACAACTTGTTCTTAGAACACTGGAGTTGAAAATTAAAGACATTTCATACTACAAAATTAACCTGCTTCTTACAAAAAGGAGAACTAGTAGAGTGGCAACTAGCCAAAGAGCTCTCAAAGCCAGAGGTGCTGGTGGTTCAGTGCAAAGGTTTTGTTCTTCTTAGATTTGGAAATGAAAATGGTATCAAGGTCAGGTTTAGAATGAACACACCTGGAAGTATTTCAGCATATGGGATATATGCAGAAATGACTTGGGTTGGCTCTTTGGAATTAATAACATGGTCAACACCATTAGAACCCTATTAAGAGGACCAGCAGATGGCATAATGATTACATCATTAGAGTCCCTGTAATTGACCGCAGTTTAAGTCACAGACCTGGAGGCTTAAAACTCACGATGGGCACATGTTTATGCATGCCCAAAATCCTGAGAGGAGAATGAAGAAGAGATTACGGTGTGGCCATTCCCTCTGGGGAGTGATTTCTTGCTTTCTGTCTCTCTGTCTCTCCAGCAAGCACATGTGCCCTATAGCAAAACTCTCTCTAAAAACTAAAAAAGAACCCTATTAGGCCAGAAGCTTGAGCTTATAAAAGGTGATGAGAGCAAGGACCCTGATACTTCATTAACAACTAAGAAACTAACAACCAAGGACACAATAGAATAAGTCCTTTGTGCCTATTAAGACAGCGTGATAATAGAATGGGTGACCAGAGACAAAGGTATGAGAGATAAAGAATGAAAGATCTGGTGGCATCTTAGGGATGAAAAGTATACAAATACATTGGGGTGATAACTTGCACCAAATGACGAATCTTTTATATAATCCCACAAGAGGGGGCCAGCAGGTGATATAGTGGTTATGGTGCTGGACTCCCACATGGCCAACCACGGTTCAAGTCCTGAATCCAGTGGCTTGAAAATCACACCAGGCATATGTGCATGCATATCCAAAATCCCAATCGGAGAAGAGGAGAATGGAAGAGAACAGATAGTAGTGTGGCCATCCCCACTGGGGGGTGATTTCTCACCTTCTCTTTCTCTGGCAAGAGCATGTGCCCTAGAAGCAAAATCTCTCTCTAGGAAAATAAAATCCCCCAAAGGAACCATTACTCTCTGTGTCTATCTAAAAGAGGCCACTTGTGTGGGGCTTCTTCTGTGGTCTCAGAAGTACTGAGAATAGAGCAAAATACATGGCACATAATAGATACTCAGTAAAGTCTTTGAATAAAGACTTTCAGCAAATAATAAGTGGAATCTAAACCTCTTTCATTGATGTCTGTGAGTTTGGCAGTCTGGCTTACCACGGGAATGGAGTCTAGAGTGGACAGAGAAATAAAGGTGGCAAAATGGAATGTCCTCAGGGTCTACAGAACATGAACGATGACAGGGGCTAGGCGTAAGGGAACAATGAGTGTGGCAAACACAGGCGCAGTTTGACCTGCCTCCAAACATTTGGAAGCACCCCACCAAAAAATGAAGAAATAAAAGTGCAAAGGTAAAAAGCACGTCACTTGACACACCAAACACATTTGGGGTGCTGAATTTGCTGAAGTGGCCTGAAGGCTGCTGGTGTGAGTCTGCTAAAGGAATGGATGGCTGCATCCATTTTCCCAGCAAGAATCTTGCCATGATAACGTCTCGGTCTGGCCACCAATAGAGGCCAGGCAGCAATGGCTGAGGGCTGTCTTCAGAGAGGAACATGACTGAACATTTCTACCTTTGTTTTCATCACTGTTCAGAGGAGCAGACATCCTTATCACAGGCATGCATTTTTATGGAACCTAAATGCTAGCCTCCAACTTAGTTTTCTCACTGGAGAAGACCAGGAGGGACTTCAACCCAAACTGTTCCACACCTAGAAGATCAGGGAGCTGTACATTATTATGTCATGTCATCCTTCAGATGGAGGCTTTTCCATCTCTCCACTGTCGGGATTTGGGCACACACACACATGTGCCCAACATGTATCACAAGCTGCTGGGTTCAGGACTCGAACTGTAGATCCAGCTGCTTTAACCACCAGGCCATAGAGCTGGCCTACACTTTATTTCAGATGCTGAAAATGGACAGAGGATGGGGAATAGGCAGGTACGGCATACCTGTTACTGCTAGGCATGTCATACAAGTTGGTTCACTAGCTTCTCTGAACCATCCGGGGACACTGGTACCATTGCTCTGTTTCACAGATCCTAATACTGAAGCTCAGAAGAGGAGGAGGCATTCAAGGTCACGCTGTAAGAAGAGTCAGGATCTAACCAGGCAAGCCTTCCTCCAAAGCACACCTGCTATTTTAAGGAGAGGCTGTGAGGGAGCCCAGACCTGTGGGGGAGCCCAGATCTGTGAAGCATCCCTCTTCAGAGAGAGTTCTAGGCAACATCAGGGCCTGCTATTAGGTGCGAGCTGGCCCTGCTGGGTTAACTTTGCCCTTGTTGGGAAGAAGTAGAAAGAAAATTATGGGGAAGAGCAAAGCAAGAATCTCAATTTCCTCCTTTGAGAGCATCAGTGGAAAGGATGCTGACCATTGAAATGCTGAGAGAAGACACTACTAGAGAGTTAGCCTCTGTCACCTATGTTCCAGTGCAGGTGGCAGTCAAACACCACAAGCAGAAGGGAAAAGAGAAGATGCCTTTCACCAGATCCCGCTCTCACTGATCAATACCTCACCCAACAGCAATCAGTGAGCATTATGACCCTTTTGTACAGGAGCCACAGGGGAAAATAATTTAAGAACGTGTTCCAAACACAGGACAAAACAAGGCAGACTGCAGAAAATCCACTTCTTGCTACAGATGGGTAACCCCCAGCATTAGGCCAAAGAAAACTATAAACCTTCCAGGTTTATCTGGCCAGTGCACTCCACCATTCTCTACTCAAAACTTCTGTGCTTTCCCCTAACTGCTGACCCCTGTCCCTCTACACCCCAGACCACGCCCCCCCAATACACACACACATGCATGTACACACACTCAGTGGAAAGGATGCTGACCACCGAAATGCTGAGAGAAGACACTACTAGAGAGTTAGCCTCTATCACCTATGTTCTAGTGCAGGTGGCAGTCACCTAGAACACTGAAGCCAATAGATGGAAATTCCCTCCTGCATGTTTGCCTTTACCTGTATTCCTCACTTTCTGGCTTCCTTTCCCATTCATACTCCGGGGCCTGTTCTTAGCTCTAAGGCCAAGCCACATCCCTTCCATCCCAGAGCCCTGATTCTATCACAAACCCTTATCTGCCTGGCTCTTTTTCTTGTGCATTTCCATGTGTTCAAGTTTCTTCCAATGTTGACACAACAAACACTAAAACCTCCGAGATCTTCCCCAGTCTTATATCACCCTCTGGCTATTATCATTCTTTCCACCTCCTCCCAGCCAAACTGCTATCTAGACTTCACCTCCATCTCCTCTTCCCTGAAACTGCTCCCACCAAAGGTTCCCAAACTTTCTAGCAGCTAAAATCTACAGGGGATTCTGTCTTTGTCTAATTAGCCTCTCTTCTATGCCATCAGACATCATTTACTAAGAACCCTCACCCTTCAGCTTTGGTGTTATCCTGGTTTTATTTCCACTTCTCTGGACGTACCTTTCCCTAGTTCCTTTGTTGGGTCCTCTTTCTTGGGTAGTAATTCTTAAATGTAGATGGTCTCTTTTCTTCTTGAGATATACCCTTTCCTTGGTTAATCAATCACCATTCATGTATGTTAACATCTCTCAAATCTGTACATTCACCTCACCCTTTTCTCCTGACAGCCCAGATTCATACTGAAAGCCACCTAGGTGGACAGTTCTTGGATGTCCACTGACGCCTGGATGTCCAACTTGACATGAATAAAACTGAAGTCATCTTTCTGCCCAAACTACTACTTCTTCATCCCAGTGAAAGGGACCAGTCACCTGGATTGGTCTTGGTTACTCTTTTCTCTTCTCTATTTACTCAATTTCCAAGACCCATTGATTCTATTCTATCGTGTTTCCCAAGCCCATCCACTTCTCTCCATTTCTCCAGTCACTTCCCCTGCTTAGGCCACCATCCTCTTTCTCCTAGATCATATTAGCCTTCCGGTAGCTTCAGCCTCTGGTGGCTTCTGCTTCTAAGCTTACCTCCTATTAATGGTTTCTCTCTTCATACCACTGCCATAGCCACCCAGTAAAAATACCTGCATATTCATGTAACTTCCCTGTTTAAAAACTTCCAGACCATCCCCACTGGGCTCAGGATTCATTTTAAGCTTCTTGACTTGGCTCATAAGGTTCTCCTTGACGTTAACCAAGCTCACCTTTCCATTTCATCTCTTGCCATGTTACCTCTTCTGCCTGGAGGATGTCCTTTTCCCTCCTTTCCCTGGCTAGTTCTCAATTCATTCCTCAGATCTCTGGATACTACTTCCTCTGGGGCAGCTTCACTGAGCCCTAATTCCTAGTTGGGTGCACTTACTAGGATGTTCAACGTCATTTTTTACCCACCTCTGGGACACTCATTAAACTGTATTATAATTGCCTATTTGCATGTCATTATCTTCACTGATATGTCTCATTCTGTCATCAACCCAGTGCTCAATCTGGTGAATGTACTGACACACAAGAGGAGCTATTTGTGGTTAAAACAACAAATGGATAATAGGAATACCAAAGAAAGATGTGTGCTAAAAAAAGTTCATGCTGCCAGAGTGGACAAACATAGGATGGTAGAAAGACACCAAACTTACGGTGCAAAATCAACTTCTAATCTTGATTTTGCGGCTGACCTGCTTTGTGACATGGGATTGATTGATTACAATCTTGAAATCTCAGTTCCTCATCTGTAAACCGATGTGACTATCTCTTAGGTATGTGAATATTAAATGAGATGACATGTGAAAGCACCTGCCACCAGGCATGGTGCATAATGGGCATCAGAAATGTTTTTAAAATTAAGTGAAAAAGTCTAATTATTCAGAAGGAACATTTGAGGAGCACACGAATAGAGCTGGCTAGTAAGATACATGACCAGAACTCCGTCTGCAATGATGAAAGAAAGCTAAAGGCAGGAGTCATGAACTTAATATCAAAGCTAGTCTCTGCAAAGGAAAGGATCCCTCCAAAGGCATTAAATTAGAAGAACTAAGTTTCAACATGTTATTCTCATTACTTTTCTAGCAAGCTCCTGAGTAAGTGAAGCCATTTTTCTTGGGCAGCTTCTCTAGTACACTGTTCTTGGGGGAAACAAATATTGTTTATTTCCTCCAGGACTGGGACTTGCTTGACAGAAATTGAGATAAAAAGAGAAATATTTGCCTTAGAGTTATTGCTGGAGACTGATGGCTTAAAAGATCTCCATGTGGGCCCCTTAGCTAGAATCCTAGAAGTTATCCTAAGACCACTGTCTTCCCTCTAGCCCCAAGTTTTTGACTGAATGATTCTCTGAAATCTCAGACTTGTTCTCTTTGTTCCATTTTTACTGCTTTAGAGTTCTGAGCTCAGTTGTCCTCCCAGAGCTATTATAATAGTCTTCTCATGGACCTCTGCTTTGGTCTCATGGCCCTCAATACCTCCAGAAATGCAAATATTCCCTGGTCTAAACTCTTAAGTGGCTCTACTAACAACAAGTACCCAAGTTTTCAGTGGAAGAAGTTTCTTCTTCAAAAAATTTCACAAACTAGGCCTTACCTCTTAGTATCATCTTTCAAAGACATACCTTATAATCTAACCATGTAGAATAGTGTGGGCTTTTTCTAAAGGTTTACACTTACTGTTCCCTCTGTTTGAAACAACTGTTTTGCTTTCTAAAAAACTCCTTCGTCAAGATCCATTTCAAGGGGTCAGCAGATGGCATAATGGTTGCATAGCTGTACTCTCACACAGTTGTATGCAGTTGAGTCCCAGATACACTCAAACCAGGTGTATGTATGTACATGCCCAAAATCCCAAGAAAAGAATGGGGGAGAGAGATTGAGACATGGCCATCTGCCCTGGAGGAAGATTTCTCACTTTCTGTCCCCTTCTCTTTATCTCTCTGGTAAGCACATATGCCCTACAGCAAAAACAAAACAAAACAAGAAAAAAAAAAAAAAACTCGCTCTAAAAGAAAAAAAAAAGAAGAACCAATTCAAGTGAGTATTCCTCTGGGAAACACCTTTGACCTATCCTGGCAGAGCTAACTTCATCCTCTTTGATGCTACTCTCTAATCTAGTGTGTTCTTTCATTATGGTCTTCATATACTGCATTACAACTGTTTTTCGTGTTTGGTTTCCTATGGGCCTGTGAATTTCCTATGGAGTGACAGATGATCAATATAATATGCTTCAAATGAATGAATGAATGACAAAATAATGTTTGTGTCACCTTCATCTTTGACTGTCATCTTCATCATCCAAGCCCATGCTTGGATGGTGTGAGCTTTTTAAAATTTTTACTAAACTACTAAGACAAGTAACAGGCATAATATTAAAAAAACAAATTATAAGGGATGTGATATGCACAGAAAGTCTGTGTAAGCTTGGGTTCTTCTTCTTTTTAATAAAGTAATACTCAACATCCAGCACTCTGTAGGTGCCTAACAAATCTTGAATAATAACAGTTTTTTGCTTACATATTTATAGAATAGCATTGTAAATTTCATCACTTCTCTGTTGCTAAAAAATTCTAAGTTTAACAACATCTGTCCAATAAACCCAAATTCTGCTACTGAGAAGAGAGAAGTGGTAATACAAGCAAACCTTGGCAAACACTACTTTCACAGCCAAAAGAATGGGAAAGATGAAAATTTTGTGTACCATAAAAGATAAAAGGAGGGTCAGTCAGTGGTTGGTGGTTGAGGCAGTTGGATCCCACATGGTTGACTACATGGTTTGAGTTCTGGACCTGGTGGGTTAAAACACACTGGGCAAGGGACCAGCAGTTGGTGTAATGGCTATGTTGCTAGGCTCCTATGTAGTTGACTGCAATTTGAGTCCCGGACCTGGTGGCTTAAACTCACAATGGGTGCATGTACGTGCGTGCCCAAGATCTTGAGAGGAGAATGGAGGGGAAGGAATTGCAGTGTGGCCTTCTCCCCTGGGGGGTGATTTCTCACTTTCTATCTCTCTGTCTCTCTGTCTTTCTGATGAACACATGCAACCTATAGCAAAAACCTCTCAAACAAAACAAAACAACCCACATTGGGCACATGTGTGTACATACCCAAAATTTATCCCAAAAGAAGAATGGAAGAGAAGGGATTGTGGTGTCGCCATTACCTCTAGGGGGTGCTTTCTCATCTTCTCTCTCCCTGTCTTTCTTGCAAAAGCACATATGCCCTATAGCAAATTTAAAAGTAATAATCAATAAAAAAAAGAAAAACAAACAAACAAAAAGCAACTAAAGTAGTCTTTCTCAGAAACAGCTTGAGATAAAAAGGGAAGAGGCCAAATATAACTCTCGATACTTGTCAGGTCTTCTAGTACTGGGATCCTGCAGCCTAGGGTTGAAGTCACATTCATTCCCTGATTACATCTACCCACATTTCAGAATAATTCAGTGACCTGAAGCTGCTCCACTGTTTGAGGGTTTTAACTCTTGGGATGAACTTCCAAATTCTCAAATGACAGAATACAGGTCAATAGTTAGGAAGACATGGATTCAAATCCAGATTCTGTCTTTTTTTTTTTTTTTTGGTGAGGTTTTTGCTATAGGGTGTGTACGCTTGCCAGAAAGACAAAGAGAGACAGAGAGACAGAAAGTAAGAAATCACCCCCAGGAGGGATGGCCACGCAGCAATCTCTTCTCCTCCATTCTCCTCTCAGGATTTTAGGCACGCATGCATACGTGCCTGGCGTGAATTTAAGCCACCGGGACTTGAACCGCGGTCGACTACATGGGAGTCCAGCGACATAGCCATTACGCCAACTGCTGGTCCCTCCTTACTAGCTATATTATCTAAGGCAAAAACCCAATCTCATTTTTTGTTTGTTTGTTTTTAACCCACTGAATTAGGAGAATGTCACCTATTCTGGAAGATAATATTAAAGAACTCATCAGAAAATCAGAGAGAGATCAAGAGTAAAAGAAGATCAAAGAGCAGTTAAGAACATGGGTAGGAAATGCAAATATGTTTGTTTATATCAGAGTTTCTGGAAGGGGCAAAACAACAATAACAAAAAACTAGGGTTGGCAGAAAAGCAATATTTGAAGAAATAATGCCTGAGAATGTTCTAGAATTGAGGGAAGATATGAAATCTAGGATAAGAAAAAAAAAAACAAAAACAACAAAACACTGAGTACTAAGCAGTATAAATAAATCTATCTTAAATACATTAGAGTGAAATCACAAAATATATTAATCATAGACGGTAAAAGAGAAAATCTAAAAGCTCCTATAGAGAAAAGCTAGAGTTTTAAAAACTAATGACAAGATTAATAATAGACTTTTTACTGATAAAAACAGATGAAAAAAGGTTAAGGTGCTAGACTCCTACATGGTTGGCCACAGTTCACGTCCCGGACCTGGCAACTTGAAACTCGTGTTGAGCACACGTGTGTATGCATGCCCCAAATCCCAAGAGGAGAATGGAGGAGAAGGAACTGAGACGTGGCCATCCTCCCTGGAGAGTGGTTTTTCACTCTCTCTCTCTCTGTCTTTGGGATGAGCATATGTACCCTATAGCAAAAATCTCTCTTAAAAAAAGAAAAAGGAAAAGAATTGTCAATGTATGCAGTTTCATACCTAGATAAACTAACCGTCAAGATATAGACATTTTCAGACACAGGAGTCAAAAGGAGTTCATACATTCTTACTAAGAGATATTGAAGATGTAATTCAGCAAAAAGAAAAGTGAACCTACAGAGAAACAATAGTGAATACAGATGTTGATAGACTGTAAACCAGTGAATTACTGTTGATATTTTTGTTAGCATTTTTTAAAAAGGGAAGTTAAAATTGTAATGATGGTAAAGATTTGTACGTGAATTTGTTTAATCAATACAGTTTATTAATGTCCATATCCTGTTCAGGAAGAAAATAGACACCAAGTATATTTAGAATTATTAGTTTATATGATTTCCATATATATGACTTATTCTTTTTTTTTTAAATGTATTCTAAGTTAGACTATCCCAAAAATCTTCCAAGGCAAGCAAAATGTCTCTCTTTCCCATTTTAGGTAATACTTTCCTTACTTTTTTATTTTGGTATAATAAGATTTACAGAAAAGCTAAAAGAATGGTAGAAGAATTACCACTTACCCTTCACCCAGATTGTCCTAAAAATTTTTTTCTCTTTTTTAGAGATTTTTTTGCTACAGGGAATGTGCACTTGCCAGAGAGACAAAGAGAGATTGAGAGACATAAAGCGAGAAATCATGTATCTGTGCGTGTCTGTACGTTTTGCATATTTCTATACAACCTGGCTGAGCTGGGTGCAGCTTTCTACATTCACCTAGGATTTTTCATGAATAAAATTCTGTCAAATCAAATCAAAAGAAATTCACATTATAATCAAATTGTTCCCCAATATGTCTACTGCATTGAAACAATCTTGTGTCACCAAAATGGATCTTATAGCAAACCATGTTTCCTAAAATAATGTTTTCTTACATCACCGGAATAATCAAAATCAGAAAACTAGTATTGATATAGTAAAAATCTAATTTTCAAGCTTTATTCAGATTTCACCAACTGTCCCAGTAATGTCTTTTTATGTCAAAAGAAAATACTGGATACTATATTACATTCTCCTGTCTCTTAGTTGCCTTTAATCTAGAATAGTTCTTGGGTCTTCCTTTGTTGTAACACATTAACATTTTGAAGAGTATAGGTCAGCTATTTTGTAGAATGTCCCTCAATTCAGGTCAAACCTTCTACTCTTCCCTCAATCTATCACTGTTAGCCAAAGCACTATTAATGACTGAAATCTTCTCGAATGTGATTCAAGTGTGGAGGTAGACTCTATGTCTTTTATCATAGCACCCTTTGAAAAAATCAAGTGAAATCTACATTGGGAAACCTAGAAAATGGCAGTTACCTAACTGCCCTTAAAATAAAAGTCCCTTCTTTTAAGAGAATTAAAAACTAAAAGACACATAGAAAGCCCATCTACCACAGAAAGTAATTGGCTTACCATATCCCAAAGTACAGGAAGTATGTATCACTCAGCAGACAGTCATTTCTAGAGGTCTCATGATATCTTCTTCTTCTTCTTTTTTTTTTTTTTTTTTTTTTTTTTGAGAAGTTTTTGCTATCAGGCACGTGTGCTCGCCAGAAAGACAGAGAGAGACAGAGAGACAGAAAGCGAGAAATCATCCCCCAGGGGGGATGGCCACACCGCAATCCCTTCTCCTCCTTTCTCCTCTCAGGATCTTGGGCATGCATGCGCACATGCCCGGCGTGAGTTTAAGCCACCAGGTCCGGGACTCAAACTGCGGTTGACTACATGGGAGTCCAGCGACATAGCCATTACGTTAACTGCTGGTTCCCTCATGATATCTTCTAAGAACTGTAATGTGTATTAATTCACAAGAAAGGAACTAATAAGGATGCAGCCCAGGGAACAGCATTAATCGAAGAAGCTGCAACTTAGACATGGTTAAGTGATACAGACAATGGCTATACTAAGAGTGGGCCCTCACAAAGTCTCACACATACGAGTACATCTGGGACTTTCTATGGAGGTGATGCAAAGTTACAAATTAATGCACGAATGAATAATCTCATTTTGGCTTCCTTAATCTCTGCTGTGGAACTGTTTCTCCTACAGAAGTAAAGCACATTTTCTATAGAATTGAGTCCTATATCTGAATTGTAATCCTACCACTTACTGGCTATAGAGTACCTAGCCCTGTATCAGGCACATAGAACGTTCTCAAGAATTGTTTCAGAAGATATTCTGAAAATGTTCTTAGTCATTTAGTGGTAGACTTTTTTCCCCTCACGTGCATTTTTATTTTCATCAAAAACAAAATCTCACAAATCAACTCATTCATTTGCTCTTCTTTAGCACCTCAATAACGTGGTTACACAACCTACAGAAACGTTCCACTGTTTCTTGGCACCTCGGAGTAAGAAAGAGAGGAAGAAATGGTGCTGCACCTGAGCCTGGCTCTCTCAAAGTCCTAAACTGATGTGCCACTTGCTGTGCTACCAATGGAGTTCAGAAAGACAAACCCCTTGGAGTTGGGAGGTTGGTGACTTGTGACTTCTTTGTGTTTACTTACTTTGTGAGGTGTCTGATTGCTAGAAAGTGGAGGGAGTCTCCTAATGAGTTAGGTAGTCTTTGGAATAGAGGGCTTTGGGATCAGCAGGTGGCATAGTGGTTAAGGTGCTGGAGTCCCATGTGGTTGACTGTGGTTTGAGTCCCAGACTTGGTGGCTTGAAACTCATGCCAGGCATGTGTGCATGTGTGCCCAAAATCCCAAGAGGAAAAAGTATTGTGGTGTGGCCATCCCTTTTGGTGGGTGATTTCCCACTTTCTGTCTCTGTCTCTCTGGTGAGCACACACACAGTATAGCAAAAATCTTAAAAAAAAAAAAAAAAAAAAAAAAAAGGAATAGATGGATGATGGTACTGCAGAGAGGAGACCCATGAGATTATTCTAAGATTCTCTGTTCAAAGCTGCAGGAAGCAATTTACTTGTCTAGTAGAGTTTCTGAATTCCTTCTTCCTAGAAAGGCCAATAAGATAAGGAATAGAGGCTAAGAGTTGTATCTCTTGGGTTTAGTTACTAAAATATTGGGGAAAAATGTTCGCCTACATTCAAGTTGAGCCACTCCTCTCTTCCATGGCCATTGTGGAAACCCAGAACCTCAACATACTGGGTCAAGGCACATTTCAGGATCCTTTGGGAATTTTGAAATGTGTTATATTAGAATGGTCTAGACCTTGGAGATGCTGAACTGGAGAATTAAGCATAATATTATGAAAGATACAATCTTGAGGTTACTAATATTTTACTTCATTTATTTTGTAATTCCATTTAATTTATTATGTAATTTGTATTTATGTATGAAGACTATGTAACTTATATTAAGTATGTAGCAGAAGAAAATGAACACCTGTGTACCTGCCACCTAACTAAATAAAAAATCAGAAATAGAAATGATCAATCTCCTTGCATTGTCTTGGTCTTTCTCCACTGCCTCCTTTTGTCTCTGCCCAGGCCCCACTAACTCTAATTTTCAGTTATGTATCTCATTCTCTAAAGTTTTGTTTTTTACAGTTTTATGACACATGTATGTACATAATTTTTAGTTTTGCTTACTGTTCAGCCTTAAACATTGGTTTCATACTGCATGTTTCTAGGACTCATCTATATATTTTAATAGCTAGAATTCACTAATTTTAAAAATTAGAATCCATTAATTTTCTGGCTATAAAATATTCCATTGCCTAAATATCTATAATTTATTTACCCATTGTCCTTCCATTATATTTAACTTGTTTCCAGTTTTTTGCTGATATTAACATTTTGTACATGTCTCCTAGCCTAAATGGGTAAGAGTTTCAACTTTATAAATAATGTCAAATTGTTTTCCAAACTCATGGTACTAATTTACACTTCCACTAGCAAAACAGGCGATCCTGTTGCCATGAATATTCTCTAATATAAGTATCTGACTTCCTATTTTTTTCTAATCTGTGTGCAAAATGTAGTATCATCTTGGTCTACTTTCCTTGATTAGTAATAAAGCTGAATTTATGAATCATTCATGTCACCACTTCTAAGAATTGTCTGTTTATAATTTTTTCCCATTTTAACCTTTATTTATTTAGGTTTTTGCTATAACATGTGTGCACTCACTGGAGTGAGTCAGAGAGGGGAAGTGAGAAATCATCCCTTGGGGAGATGGCCATACCTCAATCCCTTCTCTATTCACCTCTCAGGATTTTGGGCACACACATGCATGAGCCTGGCATGATTCTCAAGCCCCAGGATCTGGGACTTGAAGTGCCATCGGCTATGTGTAAGTCCAGCACCTTAACTACCATGCCACCTGCTGCCTCTTAATCTTTATTGATTTATATCAATTCTATTTTTGTTTTAATTGCTAAAGTGTGCATATGCTTGCCAAAGAGAGACAGAAACAGAGAGGGAGAAGAAGAAAGCACCCCCCAGTAAGGCCTAGTCCTACTGCAATCCCATCTCCTCCATCTCTATATCCTTCTGGGAGTTTGGGTGTGCATGTACACACACAAACACAAACCCCTGGCGTGTTTCTCAAGCCACTGGGGTTGGGATTCAAGCCATGATCTAGCTCACTTAACAAGGCTACAAGGCCAGCCCTAGAAATTTTTTACATGATCTGGAAACCAAGACTTTTCTTTTGTCACTTAAAGTTAAATGTCATCCTTCGGTCTAAAGCTTTTTATTCACTTGCTTTACAGTGACTGTTCATTTGTTTAGGACTAAAGTTCTACCTGATCTTCTCTTAGAAATCAAAGATGGGGACCAGCAGTTAGCATAATGGCTATGTCGCTGGACTCCCATGTAGTCGCCCGGGGTTCGAGTCCCAGACCCGGTGGCTTAAACTCATGCTGGGTGTGTGTGCATGCGTGCCCAAGATCCCGAGGAGAATGGAGGAGAAGGGATTGCAGTGTGGCCATCCCCCCCTGGGGAATGATTTCTCGCTTTCTGTCTCTCTGTCTCTGTCTTTCTGGTGAGCACATGCGCCCTGCAGCAAAAATCTCTCCAAAAAAAAAAATAAATAAAAAGAAATCAAAAGGGACCAGCAGTTAGCATAATGGCTATGTTGCTGGACTCCCATGTAGTCGATCGCGGTTCGAGTACTGGACCCGGTGGCTTAAACTCACTCCAGGCGCGTGTGCATGCATGCCCAAAATCCTGAGAGGAGAATGGAGGAGAAGGGATTGCGGTGTGGCCCTCCCCTCTGGGGGGTGATTTCTCGCTTTCTATTTCTCTGTCTCTGTCTTTCTGGTGAGCGCATGTGCCCAATAAGAAAAAAAAAAAAACCTGTCCGAAATAAAAAAAAAAAATCAAAGATGTAAAATGACAAAAAGTTGAACAGACCTAGAACAAAAAAGACACTTTGATTCTTCTTTTTCCCTTGTCCAGCACATTAGCAAGTCCTGTCACCTCTCCCGTAAGTAATTCCCAAGTCTGATTACTCACCTCCACTGTTCCCTGGCTTCCACTGTCATGCCCCTACAGCCCTTTCCCTATACAGCAGTCACACGAATTTCTTAAAACTTAGGATCACGCGACTCTTCTGCGTAAAGTCCCTCCTGTGGTTTCTACTGTACTTAATTAAAATCTCAACTCTTTTCCTGAGTCCACGAGGTCCTTCACGCTCTGGCCTGGGCCTGCCTCTCCCAGTGCTCTCTGCTTTAGCCATGTCACCCTGCTTTGTCCCTCAAACAGGCCAAACCCCTTTTCTACCTTGGGCTTCTGCACTTGTTGCCTATGCTGCTTGGAGTGCCCCATCTCACGTATCTGTATGCCTGATACTTCTCGTTGTCAGGTTTAGCTCCGATGCCACCTGATGCCACCTCTTTGTAGTCCAGTACGAGGAAAGCCCGTCCCTACCTTCCCCGCCGCTTGCTGCCCTAAGGATGCTTCTCCTATCGCAGTACTCACCACTCTCTGATACCCTCACTTTGCATTCATGTTTACCATGTCTTCTTCCACTAGGACAGAAGTCCCACAAGGGGTCCTTACTACACTCGTGAAAGATATTTTACCTCTTCTGGATTCCTAAGAAAGAAATGGAAAGTACAAAAGAGGAGCTGTGGGATGCGGTGGTGGCAGCAGCAGCGGGAGTCCAGTTATTCCACCTCTTCGAATCTCCACATAAAAAACGCCAAATGGCTCCAGCACAGCCTCTCACACACTGCAACATTTACAGCGGAACTAGGTGAACCACGGAGACTCAGACACAAGAGGGGAGTGCAAACCACGAACGCTACAAAGCACCAATGGACTGTTTGGTGTTGGGATCTGTGTCTGCAGCCCTGAGACAGGTGACTTTTGGAGCAGCTATGGGGCCCCGCAGAGAGCTTGGCGTGCTAACCTGAGAATGGCAGCTGAACTGCACGGCTACCATGTGGCTCTGCCCCAGCGGTTGAGTGCAGAGGCCCGGTAAGAAGGGCTTAAGGGGCTGAGTGGCTTAGCCCTGACAAGCCCCATGAGCCCTCAGAACTCCTCAGAGAATGCATCAGGACTCCCCTCCATGGTAGGGATCCATACTGGGGAGAAACTGTTGGGAGCGGAATCAAGACTAAACAGAATAGAGATAAGAGAGGGAGAGAAAAGGAGATCTAGATCAAAGGAAGAAAAGGGAACACAAAACATCAGAAAGCAGCTGCCAAATTTTTGAACACTATCAGAAACAAAGAAGAGTTGTTAACAGTAATGTTAGAAAACTTTTCCCGAACTTTATCTCATTCTAAAGACAAAAAACCTAGTCTCATATAAAGATGAGTAACGGGAAAGCACTGAGGTAGGATCTCATACAAAGTTGTTATAAGACACATATTTTAAAAGGGATAAGGTCCAGGGAACCAGCAGTTAGCGTAATAGCTATGTCGCTAGACTCTCACGTAGCTGACCGCGGTTCGCGTCCCGGACCCGGTGGCTTAAAACTCACGCCAGGCGCGTGTGCGTGCATGCCCAAGATCCCGAGAGGAGAATGGAGGAGAAGGGATTGCGGCGTGACCATCCCCCCTGGGGGGTGATTTCTCGCTTTCTGTCTCTATGTCTGTCTCTGTCTGTCTGGCGAGGGCACGCACCCTATAGTGAAAACCTCTCCAAAAAAAAAAAGGGATACGGTCCCTATACTCAATGAAATCATGCCTGGAAGATATGCCTCAAATAAACTGAAATTATAACATACTGAGTTAAGATGAACATTAAGAAGATGGCACAGGTATGAAAGAACAACATATGTATGAATTATAAGATTTTTAAAATGAAGACTAAAACTCAGTAAGAATTAGAAATGAAAGAAAATCTATTTTCAAAAATAATGAATAGGGGCCAGCAGGTGGGGTGGTGGTTTAGACACGACTCCCACATGGCTGACCACAATTAGAGCCCCAGATCTGGTGGTTTGTTTTCTCATCCCCCCACCCCCTCTGGGGAGCACATGTGCCCTATAGCAAACTAAATAATAATAAAATAATTATTAAAAAAATAAAGACTAAACTAGAGGGGGGCCAGCAGTGGGTGAAATGGCTATGTCACTGGACTCCCATGTAGCCGACCACGGTTCAAGTCCTGGACCCAGTGGCTTAAACTCATGCCGGGCGTGTGTGCATGCGTGCCCAAGATCCCGAGAGGAGAAGGGATTGCGGTATGGCCATCCCCCCCTGGGGGGGGGGGATGATTTCTCACTTTCTGTCTTTCTCTCTGTCTTTCTGGTGAGCGCACGTGCCCTATAGCAAAAACCTCTTCAAAAAAAAAAAAAAAAAAAAAAAAAGAGAATATCACCATTTTGCAGCTCTCACAGGCATTATGCATCAATGGCCCCTAAGCTCTCTAAAAGAGACAACCAGATCTGGTACCCTCCTATGGTCTTGCTAAAGGGATTGAATCTCAGGTTAATCTTGGGATCCAGTTGTCAATTAGCAGGAAATACAGAGGAGAGAGAACATGATGACCTGCATCAAGATTATGTAATCAGCAAAATATGTGGTACAATTCCACAGGTTTAGGCTCCTTAATGAATAAACTAAGTAAATAAAAGGGGTAGAAGAGGACTCTATGAGTTAAGAGAACTGAATCTTTTTTTTTTTTAACGACAAAACTAATCTATAGTGTTTAGGGGTTAAACAATTGGGTGATAAAGCTGGTTTAAAAAAAAATGTAAGAAATGGGTGGTGTGGTGGTTAAAGGTGCTGGATTCCCACATGACTGACTGTGGTTCAAGTCCCAGACCTGAAGGCTTGCTTTCTTCCTTTCCCTTTCTCTCTCTCTCTCTCTCTCTCTCTTAGTAAAATTAAAAAAGTAATAATAACAAATGGAATTAAACAAATAAATAATTCTTTTTAAAAATGCAACAAATGATTATTATGAAAGTCAGGGTACTTACAGCTGAAAAGAAAGTGTGGTGGAGAGGGTTTCAAAGGTGGGTAGGAAAGCTCTGTTTCTTGTCCTGAGAAGTGCTGGTCTTAATAGTAATTCATGAAGTTCATCTGATCAAGATTGTTTTCTTTGTTTTATTTTATAATAAAAAATAATTTTCAAAGGTATAATAGTACCTATTTACTGGGAAATATAAGAGCTCTTCAAAAAATCCTTGGGACAATATGTATTATGAAAAAACTATGCAAGCATTTTTTAAAAATTTTGTGTCAAAAAACCTCATACTTTAACTTCATTTTTCTAGGCATTTTTTGAAGTCCCTTTGTATTATAAAGATTGCATATCAATGTTGTACACAGGGTCATTGTGAAGAGAATTACTATCTTTTTCACTTTGAAAGAGAAAACTTCATGTTTACTGTTTCCTATATACAATGTAGCAAAAACACAGCTATAAATTAAAGGGTTATTATATATTTTAAAAACCAGTATTATTAGGGACCAGCAGTTAGTGTAATGGCTATGTCGCAGAATTCCCATGCAGTCAAGTGTGGTTCGAGTCCCGGATCCGGTGGCTTAAACTCACGCCAGGAGTGTGTGTTTGCGTGCCCAAGATCCCAAGACAAGAATGGAGGAGAAGGGATTGTGGTGTGGTCATTCTGTCTCTCTCCGTCTTTCTGGAGAGCGCACACACCCTATAGCAAAAACCTCTCCAAAAAAAAAAAAAAACAAACAAACCAGTATTATGAAGTTCTTATAATATAGGTACCATGCTGTATTAGCTCACTTAATTTTTGTAACTGAGAAGGCAGATTATATTTGCTCTCCCCATTTTCCAGATGAGGAAACTGAAGAACAGAGGGGTTGATTACCTTGCCCCAAATTACCTAAGTATGTGATGGAACCCAGGTCTGTCTGAGACCTGTGGGCAGGTTCCATATTTGGTCCGTCTCTTTTCTCCAGTCTCTCCCACTGGGCCTGGTATAGTGTAGGTGCCCAGCATCTATTTATGGAATTAAACTGCTTGGCTGAATCCTAAAGGTTGGGAAACAGATACTGAGATTACATAAATACTCTCCAGAGCCCCACTTCTTGGAAGGAGAGGGAAAGAAGAGGTGGTAAGTTCCTCTCTGCCCAGCAGACCCTCCTCTGGGACAGCCTGGTCTCCTCAGCACTGGCGCTTTAGTCCGCACTGGCAAGATGCCTCCTGCGTCAAGATTAAATGTGTCTGGGAACCAGAGAGACGAAAGAAAAAGCTACATGCCGCTGACAGCAGGGAGTGTAGCAAAAAAGTGTTCCGTACCCTAGGAATGCAGAGTCACCACCCTGACACATGGAATTACCAACTCCAGACTCAGAAGCAAGATGCTAGAGCTCACGTTTCCTCACTAGACGCTGGAAACCGTCGCCGCTGAAGTGGACAGAAAGCAGCATGAGACCAGCAGGAAAAACTCGAGTTCTGGAGGCGGATAACCCTGTCTGCCACCTGACTAGATTGCTCCCCAGCACAGACCTTGCCCGAGGCTCTCTCCATCCCTTTCCTTGGCTTGCTTTTTCTGCTCGACACTTAATACCGGCAGACACATCACAGGTCAACTTTCATCTTTCTTTATGCTCTGAGTCTCCCTAGAATAGATGGAGGGGCTGGAACTTCATTGTGTTCACTGCTGCATCTCCAAGCACCTAGAAGAGGTTTGGTATATAGTTGGGTCTTGATAAATGTTTGTTCAAAGTTGTTTGAAAGTTTGAAAGCTAGAAAGTTTGAAAGCTTGAAATTTACCTGGCAAGGTAGGGATAATATTGGGCATATTTAACCAAGAAAATAAAAATAATAGACAAAGAGTAGGAATTCAATAAATAACAGCTTTATGCCTCCTATACTTGTTTGCCAAAACACTTATCAACTGATAAAACAAATCTACATGGGAAAAAAGTTTTCTTTCAAAGACTAGATAATGGCCTTTTGGTTTTGACTGGGGGGAGGAGGGAGGGTGCTGACCAGGAAGATAGAGCAAAAGAGAGAGAGCACCCGGCAATGGGGCATAGTCATGCTGCAATCCTTTTCCTTCCACTTCTCCATCCTGTTGGGATTTTGGGCAAACCTGTACACGTGCCTGGTGTGATTTTAAGCTGGCAGGCCAGGACTTGAAGTGTGGTCTGCCATGTGAGATCCGGCTCCCTATGTACAGGGGCTCAACTGCTGCCTCTGGGGCCTGCACTAGATAACTGGCAGATGACTTGCTCAGGACAACCACAAAACCTGCAGACCATTTTTAACGTTGTGAAGATGAGAGTGAAAAAAGCCTCAAGGCAGGAATGTGGGCAAAGAAAGTGGCAAGCAACTGGATGATGAATAATGCCAGTGAGCTGTGACGGATGGGAAGGGGTGGAAAGGTTGAGTGGAGACCTGCCAGATCACATCACTAACAGGGACCAGCAAACCAAACATAACTAATCTCCAGTTAAAGGCTTTCCAAAAATTCTGCCACGCCTCCATGGAATGTGACTGCGGGTAAACTGCATACTCACTGGATAAAAAAAAATTGGGGACCAGCAGTTAGCGTAATGGCTATGTCGCTGGATTCTCACGTAGTCGACTGCGGTTCAAGTCCCAGACCCGGTGGCTTAAAACTCATGCCGGGCGCGTGTGTGTGCATGCCCAAGATCCCGAGAGGAGAATGGAGGAGAAGGGATTGCGGCGTGGCCATCCCCCCTGGGGGGTGATTTCTCGCTGTCTCTTTGATTTCTCGCTTTCTGTCTCTCTGTCTCTCTGTCTGTCTGGCAAGCACACGAGCCCTAAAAAGCAAAAACCTCTCAAAAAAAAAAAAAAGCAAAAACCTCTCAAAAAAAAAAAAAATTGCTGTGGAGGGCAAGGAAGAAGAGCAGAGGAAGAGGACTTTACAGCTGCATGGCATTCATTTCTTAAAGCAGTTCTAGTGGTGTTTTAATCCCCATTTAACAAATGAAAAAAATCTGTGGTGAGCAAATCTGAGAGGGAGTGCTTCCCAAGGTTTCACAGCTCTTAAACGGTAGCTCTCCAGAAACCAGTTTTCTTTAGCCCAGATCAAACCGATTCCTATCTTACAAGCAGAGTACCTCTCCAATACTGGGATATGACAGTGTACATTTCACAAGCTTTCCTCCATTCCCTGTGCCTCTAGGCAGAGACTGTATGAACATAAGATATTAGATAGCTCCAAGTTAAGCATTCCTAATCCAAAGTCCCAAAATCTGAATTATTCCAAAATCTGAAGTGTTTTGAGTGATGACCTGATGCCACAAGTGTAAAATTCCATGCCTGATCCCATGTCACCATCAAAACACTACAATATAAAAATACTGTATAAACTTATCTTAAGGCTACATGAAACATCAATATTATCTTTAGACTTGGGTCCCATCCCCAAGATATCTCATTATGTATATGCAAATATTCCACAATCTGAAATACTTGTAGTCTCTAGCATTTCAGATAAGGGATCTCAGCCTGTACTAGATAATAACTGTTAGTGAATAAAACTATAGCAAATTCACTGCGTTTGGAAGTAATCAATCAATGCATGTGGATTTCTGACATTCCTGTTAGCTCCAGGCTAAGCCCACAAAGTTTTAAATACTTCATTCTTGTTTCATTATAAAATAGGAACCAGCCAGACATATGTCAAGGAAGTCCTATATTGTTAAGATTCTCTTTCCTTTTATTGTTGAAGAAATAGGATTCAGAAAGGTATAGTAGCTTGCCTCAAGTCACACAGCTTAGAAGAGGCAGAGTCCAGGTTGGCATTAAGTCTAATTACAAATCAAGGGGCTTTTAACTTCACTGTGTGCTATGTGCCCAGGGAGGGGAAGGGTGTCACTAAGTGGCCTTGCTATCTGGGATCCAGTAGTGCTGATTCTGAGTCTGCCTGACCTTGGACTTGCTGCCCATTCTCTGCCCACTGACCCCAACTCTTCTGCTCTGCTCTGCACGGACAGGAGACTGACCCTGAACGGAATTCCCTGGGCTCCCAGGTCAGTTGGTTTCTCACTCAGTTTGGCCCCTTAGAGGTGTTAGGACACTAGGAGGAGGAGAACAGAAGGGAGAAGCATGTGGACCCCAACCCCAGCTCTTCTTGGCTGGCTTACCAGCAATGGTTCCTTCTCCCTGATTCAAGTGCCCATTGCACAGACCCACGGGAACCAGCTTGTCATGAGTCCCTGGCCCCAGGATGCAGGGACACCCCTTCTGCTGCTTCTGATCTCCAATTACCTCCCCGCTCTGTGAGTCTCAGCTCCTCCATCAATGTAGAACCATGTTCTTGCATTATTTCCCTTCCATTGTAGAATCTGAAGTGTTTCTGTTCTCCAGGCTGGATCCTGACTGATATGCTGATTAAGCTGCGGGACACAGGGACCCAGTCAGTCTGAGATCCTGAGCTGGTAAAGCCAAGTGAGCTGTGGGCTGTGCATCTCAAGACCACCTGTTGGCCAAAAAACTCTGCCTGGCCAGAGAAGAAATGCTTTGGAAAATAAAAATTCTTTCACTGAGGTTCACAGCCATGAGATGAGATGGGTCAAATGAATAGAGCTGGCATCCTGTCCATGCCACATTGTTTCAAGGCCCCCTGCCTCTGCAAGTGCTTCTCCCTGCTCCCAGGAACTCTTGTTCTTCCAGAAAGGCCTCTCCCCTGGGAAGCATGCTGGCCTCAGCAGCCAGTGGAGCTGACCAGCCCTTTATCTGAATGCCTTCCACTGTGCACAGTTCCCTGCTCTAGCAGTTACCATCCCATATCTTAACTTCGGCTTGCTCTCTCAAAGAACAGGCCCTTATCTGTCAGCCTGTGCAAGCCTGTGTCCACCAGGGTGGCACTTGGTTTGGGTCTGCAGGGAGAACAAGTGTCCCAAGGTTTCAAATGCTCCTACTATTTTCTGATATTGAGGAAATAATTGACTTAAAATTCATAATAAACCAGGCCCAGGTGCCATGGTGCACACTGTCAAGTTGTAGTGTTGTTCCATAGGCTGGGACCGCGGGTTTGATTCCTGGTCCAAACTAAAGGCCATGCATGATGGTGTACACCTGTGGTCCCAGCTGGGTGGCTGAGGCACGAGGTCTGCAATCTTGAAAGTCCTTGTCTTAAATAAAGTAAAATAAAATAAAAGCCCTATTATTAGTTTGAGTCCTACAAATCAACTTTGTAATTATTTAGTTTCTTTTACCAGTTTGACAATACTGATTTCTTTTTTTTTTAAATTCTAAAATCAACTGAAAAACAACCATCAAGAAACATATTGCTGTGAGAAAACTAGCCACTAGGTGTCAGTCTAGGAAAAGAGGAGGAAAGGCTATAGTTAACTGTCACTTTTTCATCCAATTATCACTATAAATATCAAATATTTAAACAACAAAATATTAAGCAATTAAAATTATCTATTAAAGAAACATTTTTAAAAAGATATATAAAATTTTGACATTTCCCCCTTGCAAAATAGTTTATAAATGGTGTTAGTTTAACCTGCATTTGTCAAGAAACATTTGCACAGATTAGAGAAATTGACTCCTAAGAGGAAACCAGCTCAGTTCTCTTCTGAAATGCCCTCAAATTGCACGTAACATGGACCATATGGTAATCATGGTTGCCGAGAGCCGTCAGGGGAAAGAGCACGGTCTCTAGAAGCAGGCAGATGGAGGGTCTGAATCCTGGCTCTGCCACTTCTTAAAAAGTCACATGACCTTTCCTCGCCTTGGTTTTCATCAGTAAAATGGGACTATACTACAGTCTCCATATGAGGACTCTCCATAAGGGGACACATAAATGGCCTAGCATATAAAAATGTTCAATACACTTTCCTTTTCCTTAAGACTTCAAGTCTTAATGATTTCCTTAACAAAACTGTTTCTTTGCTCCCAATTTAAGGGCATAATAAATTACAACTCTGATCATTTCATTCATTTAGCAGATAGTTATTAAGTTCGTTCATTTGTCTGTTCCTTCCTTCATGAGCGGGGAGAGAGAGACAGAGAAACAGGAACAGGCACCAAAACAGGGTCCTCATGCCGAGGTGTACCCCAGCCAGCCTGAACCATGGGCACATGGTGTTCATTGGGAGGCTCCAGATCCACACCTGGGACCTTCCCATGTGGGTCTAGTTGCACTACTGCTGAGACACTGTCTGGGCCCCAACAGATTTCTACGTCTCAGCTCTGTGCCAGGGACACATGAGTAAACCTGACATACCACTGCCTTCCGGAGCAGGCTTCAATTTCTCCGTGGAAGGTGAGTGTTAGCTTGAATGTGATGTAGCTGTGTTTTCCAGAGAATGTATCCACAGCCCATAGAAAATCATGTGGATGTATGTCCAAAAAGTGGAAGAGGAAAGGAAATCTATAGTTTTATCCTCTAATAATCATAAATGCCATAATTTATAGAATTCTACCACCTCTCTGCCCCTTCATCTTATGTTACTATGCCTCTACTGTGTGCTGGGGTGGGTAGGGGTGTGAGAAAGAATGAGATATCTTGTTCATAAAAGCTCACAGTCTAGCTATGCATATGAAGTTGCATGGCACTGTTTCAGGCTCAAAACTGTCAAAAGTTATCATTGCTTGAAAATGGATCGGAAAGGTTTTCTTTTCAGAGTCTCATTGAAAAAGTAAAAAAACCCTAAAGCATTTGATTTAAAGCATCAGTAACAGTAACCTCTTTGCCACTACTTCTATAAAGAAGCAGTATTTAAAACTGCCACAGTAAATTCAGCTTAATCCATGAGTATACCTCCCTCTCCTTTTGTATATTTCCAACTGGAATAGAATATTTACTGTCAATGACAATTTCACAGACGAGGATTTTCTCCAGACCCTAAATGCCTAGGGTAAGCTGGGCTACAGCTGGACTACGTCTCTTTCTCACATTTACACATTCTCTCGTACTCTAAGATAAAGCTGTGAATGATATGTATATATTTTTCTTTTTCTTGTATGAAGTATGTACACTAGGCAATACTGAAATATGATCACCAGTCTTCCTGACACGTAGCATGGGAAAACAGGTATCAGTCATTCATTTGTTCCTACACATTCATTCAACAAACATTTAATGAGCACCTACTAAATACAAGACTACATAAAGAACACCATGGAGTATAATATATGGCCCCATCATAAAAGAGCAAAGTAAGAAGGAGCCAGGATTATTAAATGAGACCAACTTAAAGCCTAGAATTCTTCTGGGATAGACTAAGACACACTAGCTGTGTTTTATTTTTCAAGTATTTTGGAACATATGGGAATTTCATCTTGATCATATTCAGCAATGCTCTTTGAAATCATTCGGTTGAGCTTGATCATAGTGTTTAAGTGGATTTCCTGCCAGTTCTCATTTCTCACTTAGGGACCTACTTTCTACTTGGGCGGTCTACTTCTAAAACAATGGTTCTCAGTTCATAGGACATTTGTTATGTAATTCCAAGGTAAGAGGCTCTCAAAGTGTGTTCTGAACAACATCAGTGTCCCTGTAATGTGGACAGTGGATATTTGGTACCAATACTGAACAATGGCCTTTTGTCAATAGGTAAAAAATGTTTAGAATAAAACAGAAAAAAACCTTCAATTATAGGGCCGGCAGGTGGTGTGGTGGTTAGGGGCGCTGGACTCCCACATGGCTGACCATGGTTCGAGTCCCAGACCTGGCAGCTTGCTTTCTCATTTGCCTTATTTCCTCCTTTACTGTCTTGTCTCCCAATAATGGTCATTACCTTTGGTTAATATCTACGACCAGCGGGACCAGCAGTTAGCGTAATGGCTATGTCACTGGACTCCCACGTAGTCGACCGCGGTTCGTGTCCCGGACCTGGTGGCTTAAAACTCACGCCGGGCGCGTGTGCGTGCGTGCCCAAGATCCCGAGAGGAGAATGGAGGAGAAGGGATTGTGGCGTGGCCATCCCCCCGGGGGGTGATTTCTTGCTTTCTGTCTCTGTCTGTCTGTCTGTCTGGCGAGCGCACATGCCCTATAGCAAAAACCTCTCAAAAAAAA
This sequence comes from Tupaia tana, assembly GCA_026018925.1. Taxonomy (NCBI): domain Eukaryota; kingdom Metazoa; phylum Chordata; class Mammalia; order Scandentia; family Tupaiidae; genus Tupaia; species Tupaia tana. The sequence continues at coordinate 96,249,463 of JAKSZU010000013.1, forward strand.
AAAAAAAAAAATATATATATATATATATCTACGACCAGCAAGGCGCTATGCTGGTGTTTTACACATATTATTGCAATTTTTTCTCAATAGTCCTATAAGGTAGCTGTTCCTTCCCTTTACAAATGAGAAAATGGGGGAACCAGCAGTTAGCGTAATAGCTATGTCGCTGGATTCCCACGTAGTTGACCGCGGTTCAAGTCCCAGACCCGGTGGCTTAAACTCACACTGGATGCGTGTGCGTGCGTGCCCAAGATCCCGAGAGGAGAATGGAGGAGAAGGGATTGTGGCGTGGCCATCCCCCCTGGGGGGTGATTTCTCACTTTCTGTCTCTCCGTCTCTGTCTGCCTGGCGAGCGCACGCACCCTCTAGCAAAAACCTCTCCAAAAAAAAAAAAAAAAAAAGACAAATGAGAAAATGGAAGCTTAGAGAGGTTAAATGACTTCTAAAGTCATCTTCTAGTAGAGGACGGAGCCAGAGTGAAAACCCAGATGACTCCAAAGGCCATACTCTTCCCATCATATTTGGTGGCCTTCTTAGCCACTTGGTGTCACAGAGTCTCAATGGTGGAAGCAGCTTTCCTTGTCCTTGTTTCATTCCCAGGACATGAACTTGACTTGGGTGATCATTAAAATGGAAAAAAATGGCAACCAGTACATTGCCAGTCCCTTCCATAATCCACTCTAGCCTCCTGCTGTCAATGCACCTGCTTAGCTCAGGCCTATAGGTTCAGGCTTTAATTACCTACCTGCTTGTCTAAAATAAACTGGAAAATAAGAAAATCTTCCATGGAAGTTTCCTATCGAATATGTTTGGGTACATATCCATGCTTTATAAAGATACCACTAGCCACTTAACAAAAGCATGGCCTACTATGTGGAGAACAGTTTGGTGGTTCCTCAAAAAGTTCAACCGAGTTACTGTCTTACCCAGTAATTCCACTTCTAATTATATACCCAAAATGAATACAAACAAGTGTTCAAACTAATTCTTGTATATAAGTGTTTTTAGCGGCATTATTTACAATAGCGAAAGATGGAAACAACCCCAGATGAACGGATAAACAAAAAGTGGTGTATATGTCTCAAAAAGTAAGTAAAGGAAGTCAGACACAAAAGGATTAATATTAAAGGATTCCATTTCTATGAAACTTCTAGAATAGGCCAACCCGTAGAGACAAAAAGTAGATTAGAGTTTACCAAAGGCTAGGGAATAGGGAAATGGGAAGTTATTGCTTAATGGATAGGGTTTCTGTTTGAGGTGGTGAAAAATTTTGAATTGACAGTGGTACCCGTTGTACACATTATGAATACAGTGAATGCCATTGAATTGCATACTTAGCAATGGTTAAAATGGCACTAAGGTATTTCAGTTTGTGGACAAATGAAATTAGTTTATTTTGGTGCAAAAAAACTTTGAAGTCCATGCATAATTTTTTTCCCTTCATCATGCATTTTTCAAGAACTTTTTGAAGATCCATCATATACGTATCTTACTGCAATTTAGGAAAAAAAAAAAAGGAAAGAAAAGAAAAGAAAAGAAAAGCATGTGCTCTGAAGACAGACCCAGGTTTGACAGGTAAGATTTCCAGCTCTACCATTCCCAAGCTGGGTGGGAATTCGCATAAGGCACATACACCAATCCCTACCAGGCCTCACCGGATTTCCTTTCCCCAGGTTTCCCCCACTTTCTTATTTCTTATCTTGCTGGTCTGTCCTCAGTGCCTAGGTTCCTTGTAACTTTGTTTAGAAACAAAGATGGAGGCACAGACAAATCAGTCCTATTCCTTACGTGTGCTCTAAGACTCCCTTGCTTTTCTACTGGAGGATGGAGTGTGCACACCATCCTCTCAAGCCCTGATTGAGGCTCTCTTAGGTTGAGTCAACACGGGGTTAGTTCCTCTACTCAGAAAGACTCAAAATATAGCATTTTCAAGAGTTTATTCATAAAAATATGTGGTAGAATATTCATTATATAAAAAGATCGAAAACAACTTACATGTCTAGCATGGGAGAGTGGGTACAGAAATCATGGTTCTATACTTGATGGAATATCCTACAACTATGTAGAAATGGCATCATTTAAATGGGGGAGAAACAAACTTTTAATATAGATTTGATCACAGCTATGTAAACACTTCACATAATGAAAATAATTAAAGGGTAAAAATAAGAGGTCCATGTCAATTCAGTGGGATTATGGTGATGTTTTAATTTTTCTCATTCAAAAATATTTTTCTATCACAATAAAAACAAATAGAAGTACAGGTTGGTGAGTTCTTTTTCCTTCTCTTTTTTTATACTGTGAGCTCAACAGTGTTACTCAACCAGGATATAGACACATGTGGTGCTTTTCCAACCTGCTCCAACATAGCCTTGTGCATTCATGCTTGAAAGCCAGGCTATCAGTCTGCTTCTATCTTAACTTCCGTGTCTTCCAAGGGTTTTAGGTAGATAAATATGACTCAGCAGATTCATGTGCAAAATCAGGGGCTGGAAGGTGGATGACACCAGCACTCTGACAGCCAAATCAGGAAGCCTAACCTCTTGGGGTGTTCTAAGCAACTAGGACTCAAGCGACGCAGCCACGATCTGTCAAGATAGCTGATTACTGTCCCCACCCCAGCACATGTTCCTTGCTCATATCGGCCAAGGTAGGCATAGAGGGGGCCACACAGGCCAGGTAAATAAACCACTTCTAATTGCTCTGGCCACATGGACCTTACCCCGGATGCTGACACAGAGCAAGACGTGCCCTCTGGCACCAACATCCCCTGGTCTGCTCTTTGTGCTTACATCTACCCAGGGCCTGTGTGGGCCAGACATGGGAGAGCCCCTTTATATGCAGTGTTCTGAGACGACTCCATGTGGCATGATCTATGAAATGTGAAACTCTGAGCAGAAAAAGGGATGAAACAAAAGCACAAAAATCTATTTTCGAAAGTTCCTTAAAACTTGAGACTGTTGTGCTATGAAATGTCTTTCAAAGAAGGTGGCTTAGTTTTATTCAGATTTCATGATGATATAATTTTAAACAAAGGAGTGAGGTAAAAGATTCTTTAAGGATTCACACATTTTCCCTAAGAGAGAAGGGAGAACATTTGAGGCAAATTCAAGGACCCCACTGCTATTCGCATCCTCCAAAAGTTGCAGTCTCCTACCAAGCAGAGAAAGGGTCCTTGGCCTAGCAATTAAAATCATTTGTCTTTTATCCCCTTATAGCCAAAAAGGACCCCAGCCCTAACTAGTTAATCCCTAACACACACTGCGACTCCCAGAGTTGCCTGGCAACTGCTAGGAGGCGTGTCAGAGAGCAAGAAAGGCCTAAATAAATGAGCTGGAGCCTGGGCTGCCGCTTGACATGGATAAAGGGGGTTTCTCCGAATGGGCTGCTGGCTGCTGTGGGCTCTGTCATTTAAGCAGCAAAGAACAAGTTGGCTTGGCCCACATTGTTGAATATCTTGGGCTTTGCACCTGATATCCTCCAGGTGACTGAAAAATGGGTCACATGCCCTTGCGCTTTACAGACACCCGCCCCTCCCTTCCATTAGGCAGCAGCAACCTCCAAAGCCCAGACAGGCCAGGATGCAATGCACACACACCGAACCAAGGCTGAGGGCCGATCCCAGCCTCAAATGCACCTCTGAGTCTCAATTTCTTTCACTCATTCTCCCATTCGTTATTCTGAAACACACTTACTGATGCCTATGCCCTGTGCCAGGACCTGTGCTAGCGCTAGAAATGCAGAGAAACTTATGAATATGGAACATGTGGAAACCAGAACAAAGACAGAGAGAAGGCATGGCGGAGGAACCTGGATTTTGAAGTCGGGCCGACCTGAGGCTGCCCCTGACTCTGCCACTTCCCTGGATGTCCCTGTCACTCCGAGCCTCCATCTCTCATCTGTAGAATGGACAGTCAGGGGCTGTCTTGGGGAAATGCTGAGATCTTGAACATGGAGCAATTTGGAAGTGAACCCAACTTTGACCTTGCAGAAGGAGGCCACTGAGGGGGTAGTGGACTTGATGTGGCTGGGCCATCCCCGGCATCTCACTGTCAGGCCTATGGGAGACCTCTCTGAAACAATCACCCGGTGCTGAAGAGACAAGGTAGCAGGGAGCAGACACAGGCCCTCCTGTCCTGAGCTGGGCATGAGGCCTCCCCAGAGACTTGCAGAAGGCATTGTGGGAGGGGCAGCCCCAGCTCCTGGCACAGGTCAGGGCCTGGGCAAGTGGGCCCCCTCCTCATTCCTCCTGGACAAGGAAGGAGTCTCCCCAGCCAGATGCATTTGGAATTGCTTCCTGCAGTAAAGAAAAAAAAAAAAAAAAATAGGCTAAGGAATCAAAATCTTAAGTGAGCTCTGAGCCAGGGGAAAGGTCCCAGCACCTGTTGTAGAGGAGTCACCCATCTCTGCCTCTCAGGTCAGGGCTCACCCCTCCTCCCAGAGCCAGAGTGGGCACTGAGCGTCTAGGTGGGACTGTTCCCCCTGTTGTTGCAGGCTGGTGGAGCCCTCCTCTGCAGAATGGAGGCTGCGGTCTAGGGGTTCTGCAGGCTAGGGTAGGGGGGCAGGGCCAGGGTGAACACTCCTGCACTGACAGGGCACACACTGTGCTTTGATGACTTGAGCTTTAGCACAATCCTGCAAGGAGGGGATTAGACATCCTTGTATGGAAAAGGAAAATGAAGATCAGAGAAGCAAAATGGACTTGCCCAAAGTCACAAGCTAGCTAGGAGTGGAACAGAAAGGAGCACACTGAAGCTCGCCATGATTCACACTTGAAAGAAAATAAAATACAACACAGGATAGTGACTTTGCAATGAGCTGAGTCCCATGACTGTGCCGCTGGCCCAGGGAGGGACAAGTCCTCATGCCATACCTGTATAGCTGGCACTCAGGGACATGCTGGCGCTGGCAGCGGCTGGCGCTGGCAGCGGCTTCCGCGCCCACACATTCTCCAGGTCTTTGACCCGCAGGCTCTGTCCGCCCTCAGCCCTATCCTGGCCCTGCCTTGCCCTGTCACCTGCCTCAGGGACTCTACCTGCAGATTGTACCTGTTTCTGGCCCCAGCTTTCTCCTTCATCTTACATCTCAAAGGCCTAAGTGTATTTGGCTCCTCTGACCCAGTAAATCCATGTCAGGAAATCTGCCCAAGAAAATAATTCTGAACATGCCTGAAGATTTATATAAAGATGTTCACCACAGTGTAGTTTAAAACCATGAAGCGTAATCAACCATCAAAAAGACCAGCATCAGGATCCTGTTCTGGGGGAGTTGGCACTGATTTCAGACCCTGGGAACCTGATAAAAATCTACACATGGGGCCCAGACATTTGTCTTTTTAAAAGCCCCCCAGGGGGTCCTGATCCACAGCCTGAGTTTTCCGGGCTGAAAACCACTGGTGTCACCTGCTGGGGCATGTGCAGCCATTGTAAATGACAGTTAGGATGAGTTTCTGTATGATGTGAAAATGCTTACACATACTAAAGGGCAAAATCGAATTAATACCTGGGATAATGGACTGCTTTATCAGAAAGATCTCAAACTATCTGAAAGAAAGTGAAAAAAACCCTCAAACCAAAATGAAATAAAACAAAGATAAGCCCAAACCCTAGGACCTAGGTGGAAACATGCCAATGTGGTATCTTTTTTTTTTTGGAGAGGTTTTTGCTTTTAGGGCTCGTGTGCTCGCCAGACAGACAGAGAGAGACATAGAGACAGAAAGCGAGAAATCACCCCCCAGGGGGGATGGTCACGCCGCAATCCCTTCTCCTCCATTCTCCTCTCAGGATCTTGGGCACGCACCCACACGCGCCCAGCGTGAGTTTTAAGCCACCGGATCTGGGACGCGAACCGCGGTCGACTACGTGGGAGTCCAGCGACATAGCCATTACGCTAACTGCTGGTTCCCTTAATGTGGTATCTTGACTCCACATGATATGGGTGTTGTCTCATTTCTAACCTGTTACTCTAAACTTGTCTTACCCAGAGCTACTTTTATAACCAGAGACACAATGAAAAGACATATGGTTCTGGGGAGGCCTCCCTGGCAGCTCGGCCCCTCGCAGCCAGCCACCCTGCAGAAGCACCAGGGACCCATTCTCCCCAGTCATGTAGCTGCAGCTCCCCTCCCCCTTCTTGGGCTCATGTGCTTTCCAGTCATGATTTTAATTAATCTGCAAATGATCTTGCATGGGACATGTTGTTACCCCATTTTCCAGATGAGGAAAATTTTCTGGAATTAAATCTATGATTTAAAACCACCTAGGGGACATGGTAATGAACTTTGGCACAATGCTGGGCTGGAAAATTTCAGGCCCTCTTGCTTCCCTTCTGGTCTAACAGAAGAAAGCCATTCTGGCACAGAGGAGTGGGACTGAAAGCATGACAGGTCTGCCACATTCCATTGATTCTAAGAAGAAACGCTCTTACCAGTGGAACATCTCTGAAATCTGGAAATACATTCACAGTGCCCTTCATTATAGTTGGTAGCACTCCTTTCCCTTTCTATTTTTTTTTTTTTTTTGAGAGGTTTTTGCTATAGGGCGCGTGTGCTCGCCAAAAAGACAGAGAGAGACAGAGAGACAGAAAACGAGAAATCACCTCCAGAGGGGATGGCCATGCCGCAATCCCTTCTCCATTCTCCTCTCGAGATCTTAGGCATGCACGCACACGTGCCCGGCATGAGTTTAAGCCACCAGGTCTGGGACTTGAACCACAGTTGGCTACATGGGAGTCCAGTGACATAGCCATTACGCTAACTGCTGGTCCCTCCTTTTTCTTTCCTCATGGTACATAAACTAAAGGTATATCTTTTTTTTTTTTTTTTTTTTTTTTTTAAATAGAGATTTTTGCTGTAGGGTGCATGTACTCGCTGAAGAGACAGAAAGCAAGAAATCACCCCCCAAGGTGGATGGCCATGCTGCAACCACTTCTCCTCCATTCTCCTCTCAAGATTTTGGGCACGCGCACACACACACCCAGCGTGAGTTTCAAGCCACCAGGTCTGGGATTTGAATTGCGATTGACTATGTGGGAGTCCAGCAACGTAACCATTATGCCATCTGCTGGTTCCACTAATGATATTTCTTACAACTGAGTGGCAGCTGGGATTCAAGGAAAAGTGCCCTGTCTACAACCAAACCAATGACATGGATGACACTGTTCTGTAGTATTCCATTATACCTACGTGCTTTTCTTAAAGTTTGCTATAGGGCATATGCACTCACCGGCGCGAGACAGGGAGACAGGCAGAGAAAATGAGCAAGCATCCCTGGGGTGGGGGTGGTAATGCTGTAATCCCTTCTCCATTCTCCTCTCAGGATTTTGGGCATGCATGCACATGCACAGCATATTGTTTTCAAACTGCCGGGTCCAGGACTTTGGCTATGTGAGTTACGGCCACTTTAACTACCATATGACTGCTAGCCCCAGATGTGCTCTAATTTACCTCACAGTCCCTACTATGGATACAGTCTGTTCCAGCTTTTTACCATGAAACCATGGCATCAAGTTTTTCCTTTTGCTACTAGGAGCATCCTTGTCCTCTCCCAGGGTCCAAATTTTAGGAGATATTTTAACATTTCTTACCCTTTGTCACCCATATTTTATCTATTATAAAGCCTAGTCACTACCTTCATGGTACCTTCTCCTGGAGTAGCCATGCAGGGTTCTTTTCTGAGTTCCCATAACATCCCTCTGACTGTCTCCACCCCCTTTCCTTTTAGCCCATCAGCGTATTATTGCTCAAACCTGACTTCAGGCATATCACATCTCTGCTCAGAAACTTCCTGCCGGCTAAAGTTCATACTCCTAGCCGAGCATCCAAGACTCGGCCAAAGTTGATTCCAACCTTTTCTGCAGCCCTATCTCCCCACCTGAACCTATGACTCCAGACAAAATGGCCTATCACTGATCATGAGGGGTGCTGTCTCTAAGCTTCTGCTCACTCAGTTAGAGCCACACCCACTTCTGGAAGGCTTGTCTGTCTTTTTGCAGACTTACTTATCAGACCCAGTTCAAGTTCTACTTTTCTTAATGAAATGTTTGATGGCTCATTTGATCCTCATAACAACCTGGGGATGTAGAAAGGACACATAGTCTTATCCTCATTATGCAAAGAGAAGAAAATAACCAGATTAAGTGGCTCGCTCAAGTTTTATACAGCTTAATAGTGTATGGCCAGGCTTTAAAGTCCAGGACTTCTGTCCTGAAATTCAGTGCCTTTCAGGGCATCTACAAGTACTTGTGGAGCTGCCTATGCCCCCGTCATATACCCAGAGATACGGACCAAGATTCAGCAGCTTCTGGGTTCCAGACACATAACTGACAACGAGCAGGTAACTGTAAGCATGAACATCTTTCAAGTCCATCCCTTCCCAGTAATGCATGGCAAGAACGTGGGCCATTCCCAGAGAGGGGAAGACAACAGTATTTTCCTGAATCATGCCAGTTCTCAGAACAGCACTGAACTTGACTGGTCTAGCTGGGCCCAAGATCCTAATAAAAAAATAGGCCACCTCACCATGAGACAGGCCGGAAATGGGGAACTTGCTTGAAGTTGAAGGGTTTTAAAGGACTGAAGGGAACTATCTCTCAGGAAGCAAAAAGAGAGTGCATCTTTTCTGTTATATGAGTAAATGTGTGACCATGACATTGCCCGAAGCTGGGGCAGCCTACAAGGGAAGGCCTAAATGTTGCACGGAAAATGAGGTAGATGGTGGTGCTACCACGCAGGGCCATGAGCACCCACTGTCCTGGCCACTTCACAGAGAGAATTTCCTAAGACAAGGGAAAGCAAGGTGCCTACTACCACTCTTTGTGATTTACTTAGCCATATGGAAGAGTTATAGCAGTAAAAAAGTTACTTAACCAGATACAACCTATGGCTTATAAGAAAGTGTGATCATTATTCACTCAGAATTTTTTACATGGAATGCATTTCCTGATATCCACTTACCTTTTGTCGTTTAATCTAATAAAACGCTGCAGGTTAAAAACAAAACCAGAAACAAACATCCCTGGTCTAGACAGTGCAACCTATGCTGACCCTTGCATGCCACTCTGACTAGGCTGGGCATGGCTGCCACCCCTCACCTGCTCGGGATGAGGGGAGCCCTGTACTCCTGTGAGAAGTGCTGTCAGGATGGGGTTCCTCCAGTTTTTTCCTATACATGATGACTCAGGTCCTCTATTCTCCTTGGCCATGAGGCCAGGGAGAGGCTAACCAGAGGGATGTTGTCCTTGATGTTGATGACAGTAGTCACCATAAACGCAGTGGTGTTTCCTACATGGATACATGGGAGAAATCTCAGGCATGCCGTGATTTCCATGAGAGTGGGTTATCCAACACGGAAGCGAGCTTGTTGTTGGAGTGTGGGGTGAGTCTTAGCATCCTTAACTCCTAGGAACAGTGAGTGTCTTGCTTCCGACAGCCCAGCACACTTGCTAAGATAAAGCATCAGCTTCTTCAACCTTCCATGACGTACACATATACTCTTCCGGAATCATGGGTTACTTGTGGCCATGGAGGGACATTTCTCAGTACTGACCAAACAAGATGGGATGACAGCACGGACTCTATCGTGCCAGAGGCTACTCACCGGCTCAATTTTCAGAGCATTTCGGTAGCTACCGAAGAAAGCAGCCTGAGCCTTGAGGAATGCTCTGGCCACGCCATCACCAGTTGTTGTGGAGACCTTCTTCAGTCTGCTCTTCAGAGAAGAAATCTGGTGACAGAAAGAAAACACAAGTTGAGGACAGGGTCAAAGGTCAGCTGAGTCCAGGGCACATAGAGCCCCAGAAAATCCCTTGGAGAGAGGACTGGTTTGATGCCTCTGCTGCAGGACAGAAACACATTTAGTTAGGCAGGCTTTGAAAATTGCACCTATAGGAGTGTGTCCAATAAAAACCAAACAAAACTATTTTTTAAGCAGTTACTTTGGGCCAGGTAAATTATTTCACATACTTTTTTAAATTTAATTCTTTCAACAGCCCTGTGAATTCCCATTTTACAAGGGTGACAGTCTAAGAGAGTTTGGGTTACATGCCTATAAACAAACTCAAGAAGTGACCAAATTGGAATTAGAATCGAAATCTTGTCATTTGTGCCCAAAACACACCAAGACTTTTAGTTCCAATTCCATTCCCTCTTCAAAGTACTTACAAATATTAGAAGTAAAAGGCTTATTTATATACCTCACACATCATACTCTACAGAAACAGTGGCCATTTCTAGATATGTACTCAATAGGTTAAAACAAAGTAGACAAGAAACCAATGGCAAAAGACAAGCTAGGAATAAATTTAGTATCTAAATATAAGCTATGAAGTCTTACATGGTGGCTAGAAGTAGTCTTTGAGTGTGACATAAGAGCCTCCTGGTGACCACAGCAAAAAGGGAAATATGAAACTTAGGAGATTCCTTTGGTCATGTGTTACAAGCAATACAGCTGCTCAAATGAATAAAGATTTTCCTGAAAGTGAGGTCTGAAAGAGATTTCTCCCATGTATCTATGTAGAAAACACCATTGTGTGATATGGTGGCTACTGTCATCAACATCAAGGACAACATCAAGTTTCTTGGATTACTTCTAGTAAGTCTTCCATTCATTTCCGGATGCTATAGTGCACAAACTTCAAGGCACACAACTCATCCTGTATTCTAGGTGAAAAATGACCCTGGAATGGTACAATGGGATGACCTTGAGTCATTCATTTATTTGATAAAGATTTATTATTTCCTATATGCTCAAGACTATGTTGAGTGCTGAGGATACAGTGAGAGTGGAGCCAGTCATGGGCCTTGCCCTGATTCAGCTGGCATGCTAGTGAGAAAAACAGCAACACGGGATATCACTACTGTGCCTCCTACGAGGGAGCTTGCCAAGGAGGGCAAGGAAGGCTTCCTGAAGGGAAACAGACTTGGACTGAGACCTGAAGAATGAGTTAAAATATTTACAGTAAAGAAGGCAAAGAGAGCAGAGAACAGTGTGTTAGGTATAGGGAGTAGGGTATGAAAGTCCTATAGGAAAGAAGAGTTTAGACAACAGAAAGACTGTGGCTTCTGTGGCGAGAACTGGCTAAACACGAAGCTGGAGAGGAAGGCAGGAATCAGATGGGATTTTTTTCCATCATCTTGAGAGAAAGAGAAAACCAATCATTGTTTTTAAGCATGCAGGTGACATTTCAAGAGCACCATCTCAGGGTAAATAATTTTGTAAGGGACTTGGACTAAGTCTCAAGTTATTTAAGGATAAAATAGAATATTAAATTTAGGTGGTCATGAACCATCTACACCTTTGCTGTATGAGTGAGTGATAGTCATTTTTCTGGCCATGGGATCCATAGTTTTCCTTGGATACCTAAAAATATTGAGAACCTGGGATGGACTACATAACTTTAGAAATGATCCATGGATCATCTGTCGTATTTTCAAGCTTCTGATAAGAGAATTTTTTAAAAGTTTTACTGGGACAGATTTCAAATATCATAAAAGTAATTTATTTAAAGGGAATGATTCAGTGGTTTTTAGTATAGTCACAAGCTTGTACAACCATCACTGGTACAACCTCAGAACATTTTTATCGTCTCACATGAAACCCCATAGTCATTAGCTGTCACTCCCCATTCCCATTCCCCACCGACTACCCCAGTCCCAGCCCTGGGCAACACTAGCAAGTAATCATTAATCTACTTTGGTCTCTATGGATTTGCCTATTCTTTTTTTTATATTAGTTTTTTTAATTTTAAAAAGCTTATTTATTATCATAATCTTGTCTATATTACATTGAATCACATAAAACTTTACAGTGTATTACATTTCTTATCCCAGAAGGAATACTATGCATATCAGTCAATACAAAGACATTAAAATCCCCCTCATCATCGTCTAATAGCTTTTCACTTTTTTTCAGATTACTATTATTGTTCCAATTATTTTTTAAACATTTAATCACTATATATCATTTTGCTTGTAAAAAGACTTTACCCAACATGAAATACTTCTCAGATCAGTCCAGTTAAGAATACTATACACATCAACTCAACAGGTAATAAACCATATCTGTATTCCACTAATGTCATGCCTCTCTATTTGTTTCTTGCTATCCTTCTCCATACTCTTCTCTTCTCCTGCCCCGTTCCACACTGTTTATCATTGCTAACTATTTTCACTACTTTTATGCCTTCCAATATTTCGATCTCTACCATAAAGTGCGGATAGTTGGTATATGTTAAGTGGATACATACAATATCTTTCTTTCATATCCTGGCTTACTTCACTCAGCAATGGATCCTCCATATCCGACCACTTTCTATCAAGTGCCAGGGTACTGTTTTTTATGGCTGAGTAGTATTCCATAGAGTATATGTGCCACACTTTTTCAATCTACTCAGTTTGTGGACATTTGGGTTGGTTCCATGTCTTAGCGATTGTAAATAATGCTGCAATAAACATTGATGTGCAAGCACTTTTCCAACTGAGCATTCTTCTGTTCTTTGGGTAGATACTCAGAAGTGGGATGGATTTGCCTATTCTGAATGTTTAGTATAAATGGAATCACACAATAGGCCACCTTCTGCAATTGGATTCTTTCACAATAACAAAAATAATGCTCATTATAAACAAGGATTATCTATATTGTAGCAGTATCTTATTCCTTTTTATCCCCAAGTAGTACTCCATTGTATGGATATATCAGATTATACTTATCTGTTCATCAGTTATTGGACAACTGGGCTATTGCCATTTTTGGGCTTTTATAAATAATGCTGCTATAAAGATTTATGTACAGGCTTTAGTGTGGAGATAGCAGATATTTTGGGACAAGAATCCCTAATAGTAAAAATCTTCTGTTGCCAAACATTATGCCAAGAAAATAAGCTGAGAGGACACAGGAAGTCATGGTCACAATGCTTAGCTCCAAGTGAGCCCCCGAGGAATAAGAACTGAACACAGAGAAATAACCCTACGCTTTTGCTAAAGGGACATGTGATATGCTTGGACAGTAAACGAGTGAAGGTGGGGCTGACGTCCTTCTCTACCAAGACAGAAGTGCCGGAACACATGCCGATGGGGTGGCTTCCCCATCTCTGCTCCCAGGTGCCTGAAGAAAACAATTTTCCTCCTAAGCAGTCTGGAGTCTACACAGTCCGAGTAGATACAACTAGTGTGTTGTGATCTCCCCTCTTCTGGGATGGATGAACCCCACCATGGCAAGAGCCTGGGGGACTCCTGTAGGTCACCTGACACCCTGGCAGACTCTGTGGTGGACTGTCAATTGGAGATAAAAATACAAAAAAGACATGTGCTTTATTAAAATGTTAAAAATATTCTCCCACACTCCACCCCCCAAATAATAAAAATCTGGCTCCTCCAGGGGACCAGAGTGACATTTCTGTCCTTTGAAATGGTGCAAGCCTCTGTGACTCTTCTGCCTCCTCAAAGGCCCTGGGCCACCTGTGCTGCAGATTATGCCTCACTTAACCTTCCCTGGCCTTTCTCTTTCATTCGGGAGGTGTTTAATTACCTTGGATTCACAACGCTGCACTTCAGGTGAGCCTTTCCTAATGGCCTCATTACCATTTTACACAAAGAAGGAGCCGCTGATTGTAACTGAGCAAATAGGAGTGCATTCCTTCCAGTCTGCCCCAGCTGGCCTGAAACTAGCCAAGTAGTCCTGGGCTCTGATGCCTCTGTGACCACGTAGGCCAAGACTTCTGAAGACCCCCTTTGCCCCGCATCACGGAGAAGCTTTTGTCTCGACCTGTGAGCACCTCAAACTTTGAAACTGCAAGTATCTGTGCATCTGATAGCTAGTGGTAACATTCGCCCTTTAAATAGAAGTGAGGGAAGATACTTTAAGGTTTAAATAACCCATGGTTGTACATCTAAAGCTGAACCTGCCTCAACAACTCCTGGAGGTGCTGGTCAAATCATTAACATTGGGGCTCCCCGGGGGGTAATTTGGGGGCATTGGAAGGGCCAGTGGAATGGCTTATTCCTTTAATCAGGAATCACAGGAGGAAGACCGAAAACAAAGGGAAGTGAGTACAAAACTGAATTCATCGGTTTTCAAGGAAGCTCCCTGCCTTCACTTCTGGACCCCTCTTGGTTGCTGTAGCATCTTCCCCCAGTCTCCTAGGCTGGGTGTCAGATCCCTCCCTCTTCTTCCCCCTTCCCACAACCACCTTCCACTTCCCAACACCACTGCCCCAGAGAGGCCCCAAATCTGTCCTCTCCTCACAGTGCCCTTGACTTTGGTCCTAGGTTATGCTCCCTCCATCCACTCTGCCCAGACTGGTGGAGCAGCTTCCTAAGTGGGCTCCTCCCTTCAGTCTCTTCTTAATGCCAGCCACTCACAGCTGTCCCAGAACTCTCGAAAAAAAAAAAAAAAAAAAAAAAAAAAAAAAAAAACAAACCCAAATCCTTGGGACCAGCAGTTGGCATAATGGTTATGGGGCTGGATTCCCATGTAGTCGACCATGGTTCGAGACCTGGACCCGGTGGCTTAAACCCACACTGGGTGTGTGTGTATGTGTGCCCAAGATTCTGAGAGGAGACTGGAGGAGAAGGGATTGCGGCGTGACCATCTCTCCTTGGGGCTGATTTCTCGCTTTCTATCTCTGTCTCTCTGTCTTTCTGGCAAGCGCAAGCGCCTTATAGTAAAAATCTCTCTCAAAAAACAAACAAACAAACAAAAAACCAAAACAAAACCCAAATCCAATAATTTCCAGTAGGTTCCTAAGTGGGGCCCTCCCTTCAGTCTATCCTCAATGCCAGCCACCCACAGCTGTCCCAGAACTCTTGTAAAAACTCACATCCAATCATTTCCACCCCCCCATCAAAAACCTTTTGATGCCCCCAAACTTACACCATCATCACCTTCAGAAGGAAATCCAAACTCCCCAGAGCCATCTGTACAGCTGTCTGTCCCACTTAACCATTATGAAATTGCCATCTAGAAGCCATCTAGCCCACCAACAGCTCAGACGGAACTCTCTCTTGTCCTTGAAAGACTGTCCAAGTGTCCACCAATGGGGGTTGAGCAAGTAACTCACACAAACCATCACAATGAAATGTAGTCTTGCTGCCAGGAAAAAAACATGGCAGTAGCCTATGAACTGACATGAAAAGATGCCCACAAACCACTGGCAAGAGCAGGAAAAAACACAAGCTGCAGAATAATAGGAACAGCATGGCTCATTTAAAAATTATATCTACGTATGACAAAAATCTAAAATACCATCTACCAACCTTTAACCATGCAAGGATGCTTTCACTTTCTATTTTGTACACTTCATTGTTTTTGTTATCCTTTATATAAAAAAAGCATATGCTACTTTTATATTGAACTAAAATGAGGTATTTGTCTGTAATAGTCAAATTAACTATTGCCTTGGGTTAACGGGAAGAGAGAATCCAGATGCTGCCCCATCTGTGAAGCCTCCCCTGACCGTGAAGTCAGGGCCCCTCGGACTGTGTAGGTGGTTCTACCCTGGGCCACAGTGTCTTCCACCTTTCCTGCTAGGCTGTGGGTTCCCAGCAGTGCCAGCAGCCAGCACAGTGCTTGGCCTGGTGCAGTCATTGGGTACTTCCTGCTGAATGGGAGAACAAATGAGAGAGCGCTTCACACCTGGGAAGGCATCTCCAGTGGCTAGGCCTCTCAGCTTGGAGGAAAGTCTATGATCATATTCTCTAGTGATGAATTGCTATAAGAAACTGGTCTCTGCTGTAAAGAATTGGGGCAGAAAATGACACTCATCCATTTCCCTTCTGTAGAATGCCATTGCTAAGCACAATCACAATTGAACACAACCACAGAGTGACCGCTGGATGCTGAGTGAGTTAAAGGAAATAGGAAGACCAGTTTTGTCTTGTTATTAAATTATTTAATTAATTTTCTATTATTATTCATTTTTAAATTTGATCAGAGAGAGAGCCAGAGAAAGGGAAAATGAGAAAGCAAATCGCCAGGTCCAGGACTCGAACCGCGGTCGGGAGTCCAGCACCTTAACCACCACTCCATCTGCCAGCCCCATGAAGACCAGTTTTACACAATACCATAAACTCAGAATATCCAATACTGTTCCCAGCACCCCACCCTGCTCCTCCTTGAATCACACCTCTTCTTCTTTTTTTTTTTTAATCACACCTCTTCTCTAACAAAATATTTCTACAAAAAAAAAAAAAAGCCCACCCCCAATTTCCTGAGGTGCCCTCTGTCAGAACAAATAGCTCTTTCTCTGTGCCTTCCCTGATGTCTAGCCTGTGCAGGCCCTGTTGGAGATGTGCAGGGAACAGAACTGCAGACGTGGGACGGCCTTGCTCCCACGGATCTCAGTGAGCCCACAAGACAGCCCCGATGACTTATTACCTCAGAGGGGATTCCCACAGTGGGTGGGGCATCACCGTGTCATTCAGCTCATTACGTGCAGCAGTCCGCACATCTCTCTCCCCAAGAGAGCAAAGGTAACCCCCACAATACATCTCAGCACCCAACAGGTATAGGTTTATTTTTCTCCCTTGGTTGTAACTTTTGGTGCCTGGGGAAAAGGGGGTTAAGGATGGCACAGTGTAACTGTTCACCACTAAGACATTCCTCTTTGTCACTTTCCATTGGTGCTGGCATCTAAAGATCTTTCAGCTGCTGTCTCATTACTCAGAGAATAAAGAATGAAGGCCTAGCCTGGCCAAAAAAAGCATCTTCCAGATACCGGCCTTTTGCATTCCTTCTTGGCTTCAGCTGTACCCTCTGACTTTGGTCTCAGGGGCCTCCCTCATACCCTAGGGCCTTTGGACTGGTGGTTTCCCATTTGGAGTGTTCTTGCCTGCCGTCACCCCCTTGGCCTAGAACTCAGTGCTGCCCAATAGAGCTTTCTGTAAACGATGGGAATAACCTATTTCCTGTCCAGTTTTGTCCAATGTGATACCTGCTAGTGAAATGTGGTCAGTGTGATTGAGGAACTGAAAGTTTTGTTTAATTTTAATAATTTAAATTTAAATAGTCACATCAGGGTAGTGTCTACGCTGTTGGCGACACAAGGCCCTCCATCATCTAATACTTTCCCTTCACGTCTCAGCTCAAGTATCCCTTCCTCAGCCTGACCTCCCAGACTAGGATTCCCTACTGTACCCTCTCACTGGAGCTGTTAGAGACGCACATCAATGTGGAGTGGACCATTCTGTCACCACCAGTTAATGTCTGGCTCTTCTACTAGACTCCCCTGTTTCAGAAGGCAGGGACCATGCCTGTCCCCAGTGCTGCCGCAATGCCTCACATGGAGCCACAGTTCTAAAAGTCTGGCTTGAGGCTGGCTGTGTGGGGGCCCTGCTTTTCTCCCCTGGGAGTTGCCTTAACTGCTTGGTATTAGAATTGGAGATAGAAGGGTTTGTTTTATTTTGTTTTGTTTTCTGTGACAAATAAGGGCACCCAGCAGCAGCTCTGGAGGGGCAAGAGCGCCACATTTTTCTTTCCCCTTTAAGGACTAAGGCAATTTGATTGATTCCTCCCTTCCTGAGTAAACTAGTTCTCAAGTCCCCTGGGGGAATGTCTGGATCTGAAGCAGAGAGAAGGGGCTACTTAGCTTGTTTCCCAACCTCAAGAGCACATGATCTTGGCCCCCTCTACCACCTTCCCATCCGCAGTGAAAAAAATGGCACATTCCATTGCCGCTATTTAAGTGTCTCCATCTTTGCCTTCATTAGCTCTTGCCTCAAATTAAAATAAAAAAGTCTTGATATGTGAAGGCAATCCCACCTCTCTCTCTCTCCCCCTCTCCCTCCCTCCCTCTCTCAGTATTGACAGGTTCTGAGAACTCATCAGGAGAAGGGAAGATCACCCTACTAGTTACCAAACACATGCCAAGTATGCCCACCTCCTATAGGAAACTTTCTGAACAACTGGGGTAGGTAGGTGCAGTTCTCCTGTTATGGATGAGGGAAGTAAGGCTCAGCCCCATGTCACACAGATAGCACAACACAGGCAGAGCTAAGGCCAAGGCTATATTACTCCTAGGTCTGGGCTACTCTGTGGATCCTCATGGCTGCCAGGGTTTTGTGGACCAGCAAATTAGATTTGTCCATGATACAAGCTTATTTCCCCTCAACTTAATATGTCTCTATTACTGCTTCCTCTCGTTCCTTGCTTTTCTGTTTCTTTCCTGAGAACATGGTTGTACCTTGACCTCAGTTGGCTTTAATTGCTTTTCTGCATCCCATTTTCCCCTCCAAGATCCTGGTTCTCCATGGGGGAGTGAGGACTGTGCTAGTTATGCAGAGCTCCAAGCCAAAGCTGGCTATGACCCTAGAGGCCCGGGCCTCTGCTCCCTCTGTCTCTCTTGACAACTCATGGCTGTGTATAAGTCAGAAAGTTAGAGGCGAGCGCTACAATTCTCAGCAGCTTTTTGCCAGACAAAAGGATCAATTTTCATTATGTGAATGTGCTGTAATGGCTCTGTTGAGCATCTTAGGAACTATCAAATTCTCAAACTGACATTCTTGTAAAAAAAGTATAATTTTAAAACAAAACAAAACAAGGTCCATTTTCTTTCTCTGCCAGACAGAGCTCAGGAGGAGTCTTGAACATATAAATGTACTCCAGCCCCCACCTTATGTTTTAAATCTGAGCACCTCAACATTTGAAACTGAAACAGATAGCAGCAAAGACTTCTGCATTTTTCTATGTGCAAAATTGCCTCCCTCCAAATACTTTTTTTCCAGGTAAAATTGTCACTGTAAGAGTAAGTGAAATTATCTTTGTTTTCCCTATAAAACAATTTAGCTTTAACACCCCCCCCACACACACATACATATACAATGTAGCTAGAAAATTCTACCCAAGCTACAGGAGACCAACAGATCTGAGCTCAAAGCAAATATGTATTTATATTATTAGGTGGTCATTCAATAAAAAGATTATTTCTAACCAAATATGTGCATGCATGCATACACACTCACACACACACACACACACACACACACAGACACACACACACACACACACACACATCCTGGAGTATTTTCAAAGAAGGGTTTTCTCCCCATACTTCTGGCAGTTCAGGTTTAAAGGTCAGATTTAAACTATCACCATGTTTCACAATGCAATCTGTGCAGTGCCGCGTAATGAAATGGTTCAGTAAAGGTGCTCCTGGAAATTCTTTTAATTAGGTCTAAGGCTTTTCAGTTGTCAACATGAATAAACCGAGACGCATTCTCTTGCAAATACGATGCACAAAATAAAAACGTAAGTTACCTTTAAAAAAAATAGATATGCATTTGCAAAAGGAAAGTTTGCATGTTTTTTACAACATAGGCTCCACCAATTTTTAAAAAGCTACTAATGTCTTTCAACAACGAAATGTACTGCAAACCAAAAATAAAAGGAGCGCTCAAATACACCTAGGATATTAATGCTTAATTCTAATGGTAAGTATTTGGACGAAGACTAAAGTTAACTCTAACTAAAAATGTTTATTAAGAGACTAATGACTTTCTTCAAAAGCAAAAGGCCACTTTCCCATTTAGCTATAATTACTTCTACAGATCAGCAACATCTTGGTCAGATAAGTGAAGGTCCCACAATGATGCCTACAAAATGAATGGCATCTATTCAAAAGGCACCAAAATGCACTTTTGTCCTCAAATCCACTATCTGAGGCCCCAAAGATGAGAACTGCAAGGAACATCATCAAGATATCTGCTTTTCAAAGCTGATATCTTGACAAAGTAAGCCACATCGATTAAGAAACTAGCCATCAGTGCAGAGTTGAATCTAGTGATTGAAATTCACAAAATAAAACTGCAAGAAAATGGTAAGTCCCTTGGGGAAGTCGAATTGTGTTTGAGCTTCTTAGTTTTGAAAAGCAGAACTAGGGCCAGTGGGTGGCACACTGGTTAAGATGCTGTATTCCGGTATGGCTAACCGCAGTTTGAGTCCCAAACCTGGTGGCTTAAAAATCACAAGTAGACAGACAGATAGATAAGCAAATTTTTTTTTTTAAAAAGAAAGAAATATAAACAAAACTAAACAAACATTTCCAATCAACACCAGGAGTTCAGATTTTGATGAACAAAAAAGCGTTCATAAATGCCACTGGCCTTGACTGATGTGGAAGGGGACAACCTAAACGGAGCAACATCAGCATGCAATAAAAATATGTACTAAACCATTGGCTTAACTGATCAACTCATGAATGTATATTTAGTGAACCTCTGTCCATGAGGGTACAACACTCCACAGTATACCGATTAAGCCCTGGGTCCAGACAGCGCTGGGTTCAAATTCTGGTCCAGCTTTGAGCTATTATCAGAATGCCTCTAGGCAAGTTACTTAGCCTCTTTCTCCATCTATAAAAAGGGGACAAAGCACTTTCTCCTCCTTTTTTGGCAGGATTGTTATGCAGATTAAATGTCAAGATTCTCAAAGCCCCTAGCACAGTGCCTGGCACACAGTAGGAACCTAATAGATGGCAACTATTCTTCCACACTAGCCCAACTCCAAAGCCAAAATGATGGGAGCTTTCATTTTAGCATAAAAAAGAATAATGGGTTCACAATTAACATTTTCTAGGGCATCAATTACCGAAATGTCACTCATTATTCTGAGTCTGGTGGATTTATTTAGTGACCCAAACTCCATATGTATTTGGGAGTTAATGAAGTGCTTGGTGTTTACAAAGATAAAAGCGGGATTTGTCTCTGCAACAATACTGGCTGAATGGATATAGATTTCCACGCTTGGGGAAGGGGCCAGGCCGGATCCACGGTGGATCACATGGATACGGCACAGAGTGAGATATCTCCCAAGGGGATCTGGGCATCTCCACCTCCTCAGGGGAGGAAAAAAAACAGGAAGGGGGGGTGGGAAGTGTGTATAATAGATGTGTTTCACAGTGTCCCTGCTGTGATGAACAACTTGATCCACTTACAGTTCCAAACACATGATGCATAAAAGAGCTGACAGAAATTCAATTCTTGCAAAGAAAAGCATCTGCTCTCTAGTGGGAACGGCCAAATATTAAGCAGTTTTAAGGCAGGGCAAAGACCTAGAGGAGCACACTTCATTATCTAGATAGCTGAAGTAAAGAAATGCAGAGGATTACAAACGAATGAAAAAGTAGCCAAGATTCCAAGCATTAATTACCCCGAGTAAAATGATTCAAGTTAAATCTTTGTTACGACAAATATTAAACCCAGCTGTGTTTATGTAGCAGTTGTGAAAAAGAAGAAAAAAAGAAATCCGTGTACAATATCTGTGAGCTCTGCCAGTTAATTGAATTCGCTGGCAGCACTTCCTCCACCACGAGCCAAACATCCTCAAAGATAAAATGTAGCTTTTAAACAGACCTGGGGAAAACGGAATCAAGAAATTTCGACCAATAAAACACAACTCTTTACTGGTATGAAAGTAAAGTAAAATTCAGTAATGAAAGGAAGGAAGTCTCTTAAACATTTACTGCATTCCAGAGCTTGGAATTGCGGTTTATTGCTGAGGTCTCTTCTGATGTCCCACAGTGCTCCTGCTCCAGCATCTTTAATGAAGTCCCATAAACCCCCATAAACTCCTCAATTGTTGACAAATCATACACACAAGCTCAGGCCAAGGCTCACTGGATCACGATGCCCCTTTTCTTCCTGCGTAAAATCGGTGAGTCAGGGAGCGGACACTGTGGCCGAGAGTGACCCAGCGCAGAACAGAAACTGACAGACAATTCCTTGAAAGCATGAGGGATAAGTGACTGGACCTGGTCGTGGGTAATACTGATACAAATTCTCCTTAGCAAACTCTCCCCTGATGCCATATCTAAAATCTGCAGCTTTGGGGGAGGGAGAACTTCAGATAGATTCTAAGAACCAGGGACGCAACAAGAGGTGGGATCCAAAACCATGCTCAGTCTGGGACGCGTCGTAGTACAATCTTATCACATCATTCTCTGGCTTAAATGTCTTAGTTGATTCCCCACTGCCCAAAATATGAATTCCAAACTTGTTTTTATGACCATTCCCAATCTGGTACCTTCTGTCTACTTCTCTGCTCTCCTCTTTAGTCCCTCCCAACCACACACCCGAGTTCCAGCTTTACTCAACTACAAGTCCCTGCCCAAACACATGATGCTTTTGTTCACACCTCCAGCCTCCACAGCATTCCATTCCCACCTCCCAGTGTGCTCATCTCGCCTTTTCCAGGAACAGGGACTGTTTCTCACACGTCTGCATGTCCCTACGGCCAAACACACTGAGCACACACCCAAAAAACTTTGGCTGAATGAATAATGGACGAATAATCTCCGTTTTTGTACTGGCGATAGATTTGTCCATTTGGGATACTCTGAACCAGAAATATCTGGGAGCTCCTGTGGATGGAAGCACAGGGGAAGGTACAAGGCACAAGTAGGGGGCCAGCAGGTGACATGGAGGTTACGGCGCTGGCTCCAACATGGCTGACTGTGCAGTTTGAAACGTGGATTTGGGGGGTTTGAAAAACGCGCTGGCACGTGGCCATCTCTCATTCACTCTCTGGTGAGCACATGTGCCCTATAGCAAAAAAGCAAGCAAGCAAGCCCGGGTGGGCAGGGGATCAGCAGGAGATGAGGCAGGAGAGGCAGGCACAGACTAGGCTATGTAGGACCATATTGCAAAGCTTGAATGTCACCCAGAGAAAAATGAGGAACCACTAAAGGGTTTCAACTTGGAAGTGGTGTTCACATTCACAAATGTGCCTTCATTTATAGCACTGAAGATGGACTGGGACTGGAAAAGTGGGGGCAAGACTGGCAGTCCAGCCTTACATTAGCTCTTTCGTTAACCAGACTATGATTCCTGAAAATAATGCCCAGGCCTTAATCAGCTCTGCACTTATTATTCCTAATATAAAACCTGGTGCATAGCAGGTGCTTAGAAAAACCTATGGAATGAATAAACATTTCATTAGAGAATATCAACACTATATGCATTACCATGGTTGCACTATTGACTCACAAGGGTAGGCTCTCACACCAGCACCTGGGAGCCTTGCAGCCATCTCTAGAATCAGAGACTTCTGGGTGTTTGGAGAAACACGGCAGAGAAAAAGAAGCTCTGCCCAGGACTTGAGGCAAACAAGAAGTCTAAAAGCAGGACTTCAGAGCAATAAAGAGGTATTATAGCTACTATGTTTTCCTTCCAAAATCTGGCAAGGGAATAATGCAATACTTTCAGTGACAATGATACATTTGCAAGTTTCATAGAACTTAGCAAAATACAAGGCTTTAGCCTTTCTAACCCCACTTATTTATTTAAGGATAGAAGAAGCTGAGAGATGATAAAATTTGAGACGAAAGTGTACAGGCATCTAGAAGAATGCCAGAGCCATCCTGTCTCCAGCTGCCCTTTACCCATGTTCATATGTCATGAGAATATCAGCAGAGCTGTTCTGAAGGTTTCTCAATATTGAAATTTCCTTTTAAAATAAATTTCTCCTTTTAAACATTAATTTTACCAAGTCATAATTTATAAATAATAGAAGGCATACACTTAAAACATGCAGTTTGTTAAAGTTTGACTGGTGTATACACCTATGTAAGCAGCACCACAATCAAGAAACAGATCATTATCTTCACTCCAAAAGGTTTGTTGGCGCCCCTTGGTAGTCAGGCCCTGCCTTTTAGAATAGCCTAGCCAAGCAGTAATTGATCTTCTTCTTATCTACTATAAGAGCTTTCTTCTACATTAAAAAAATTATTTCTGAGAGAGAGACAGAGACACAGGCACCCCCCAGCAAGGTCTCTACACCACAATCCACCCCTGGTCTCAGCTGGTTTGGATCACGGGCATGCATGTGCATGCCTGGCATGCTTAGGGAGGTCCTGGGACAAGAACCTAGGACCTTTCCCATGTGGATTCAGTTGCATTATTACTGTGCCACCACTTCGTCCATCTCTTCTATGATTTTATACAAATGAAATCATACTGTATAGACTTTTGTGTCTGACTTGTTTTGTTCAGTGTGATGTATTTCAGATTCATTCATGTTGCTTTGTGTATCACAAGTTTGTTACTATGGGACACTAAGTAATAAAAAATAAGGAATATAAAACATTGCTTACCCAGCTACTACTTGAAAGACTATACATGGGGTGCTCCATATAGTATTGTTTACTATGAAAAAAGTTGCCACAAACACTCATGTGCAAGCCTGTTTAGACATATGTCTTCATTTCTCTTAGATGAATATCTGAGGGGGATTGCTGGGTTGTATGATAGGTGGTATGTTTTAACGTCATAGAATACGGACAAACTGTTTTCCAAAGTGGTTTGCACCATTTTCTATCATCAGCAGTAATGAGAGCTCCAGACTAGTGCCATATAGCCTAGACAACACCTGTTTAAAGTCATGTTTATTGAGATTTACATACATTAAAATTTGCCACTTTTAGTGAAGAGTTCTATGAATTTTTAAAAATGCATATAGTCATATCGGCATCACCACAGTAAAGACATAGAATAGTTTCATCATCCCCAAACTTTCTCTTGTGCCACTTCATAGTCCTAGTAGCTACTCAGCTGATTTCTATCTCTATAGTTTTGCCTATTCCAGAATGTCACATAAATGAAAGCTTTCACTTATCATAATGTTTTTGAAATTTATCCATTTTGTTGGCCAGATCAGTAGTTCCTTTTTATTGCCGAGTACTACTTCATTTAATGGCTGTACCACTATATGTTTATATGTTCAACAGTTGAGGGACGTTTATTGGGTTGTCAGAAAATTCATGACTTTTTTTTTTCCTGTTTTCTATGCAAAAATGCATCATGACTTCATGACTTTTCCAACAACCCAATAGATTGTTTCAAGTTTTTGGTTGCTAAGAACATTCATGGACATGAGTTTATGTGTGCATAAATTTTCATTTTCAGGAGTAAATACCTAGGATTAGGATTTCTTGCTCATAAAGTAAATATATATTAAAGACACACATTTATAAAAAATTTCTTTCTTTTTTTTTGGGGGGGGGGGCAGTTTTTGCTGTAGGGTGTGTACATTCACCAGAAAGACAGAGAGAGACATAGAGAATGCGAGAAATCACTCCCCAGGGGGGATGGGCATGCCACAATCCCTTCTCCATTCTCCTCTCAAGATCTTGTGGATGTATGCACACGTGCCTAGCATGAGTTTAAGCCACCGAATCTGGGACTCGAATCGTGGACAACTACATGGGAGTTCAGCAACATAGCCATTATGCCAACTGCTGGTCCCAAAATTTTTTTATTTTAGTCATACCAATGAGTAAATAGTGACACTTTATTATAGTATTAATTTGTACCCTTGTGACTAATAAGATTGAATATTTTTCATATGCTCATCGGGTATTGAAGTGTCTTTTTTTAATGATGTGTATCTTCAAACATTCTTGCCTTCTTTAATTGGGCTGCTTTGTTATTATTGAGTTTTAGGGATTCTTTAAATATCCTGCATAAAAGACCTTTTTTAGAAATAAATATTGAGAATATTTTTTCTCAGTCTATGATTTTCTTCTTCTTCTTCTTCTTTTCTTTTTTTTTGCTATAGGGCATGTATACCTGCCAGAGACAGACAGAAAGGGAAGGAAAGTGATAAAACACATCCCAAAAGGATGGCCACGCCCTTCCCCTCCATTTTTTTCTAGCTAATTGGGGCACGCCACACATGTGCGCGTGTGCGCGCACGCACACACACACACACACACACACCCTGATGTGTTCTTCAAGCTGCTGGTTTGGGGACTCAAATCATGCAGCCAGTTATGTGGGATTCAGCTAACTTAACCCCCATGCCACTGGCTGGACTCATTTTTTAAATTATGTCTTCTGAAGAAGACAAGCTTTTACTTGTTATGAGGTTCAGTTTATCACTTTTTCTTTTTTTAAAAATGAGTTTGTCAGGGACAAAGAGAGAGAGAGCAAGAGGGGAAAAGAGAAATAACCTAACAGGGTGTGGTCATACCACAATCCTTTTCCTCCACTTCTCTACCTCATGGGGATTTGGGGCATGCATGCACATGTGCCCAGCATGTTTTTCAAGCTACCAAAACCAGGGATGAAACCATGTCATCAGCTATGTGGGCTCCAGTGCCCTGAACCAGCAGGCCACAGGGCTATCCCTACTTTTTCCTTTACTATTTGTGCTTTTGTGCCTTAGAAATCTTTGTAAATCCCAAGTTTGTGAAGATACTCTCCTATATTTTTCTTTAGTCATTTTATAGTTTTGCTTCTATATTTAGGTCAATATTCTATTTTAAGCTAATATTTGCATGAGGTGAAATGTTCAATTTTTTTCCCATATGGATATCCAGTTGTTCTAGCACATTTGTTGGGGAAAACAAAAGTGTCCTTTCCCTGTTGAATTACTTTGGTGTATTTGTTGAAAATCAGTAGGCCATTTATGTGTGGATCTAACTCTGGACTCTTTATTTATTGATTTATTCTATTTATTGATCTATCTGACTATCTACACTGTCATGATTACTATATAGTAAATCTTGAAAGCAGGTAATGTAAGCCCCACAACTTTGTTCTTCTTTTTCAACATTGTTTTGCTATTCTAGATCTTTTACATATTCATATACATTTCAGAATCAGCTTGTCAAGTTTTCAAAAAAAAAAAAAAAGCCATCTGGAATTTGAGTTGGGATTATATTGAATCTATAGATCAATTTAGGGGAAATTAACATCCTAAAAATATTGAATAAAAAAAATATTGAGTCTTCCAATCCAAAACATGGAATATCTCTCCATTTATTTAGGTCTTTAAAATTTTTTTACAGAAATGTTTTATAGCTTTCAGTATACAAATCTTGCACATATTTTGTCAAATTTATTCCTAAGTATTTTATGTTTTGTATGCTATTTTAAATGGTACTTAAAAAAACTCATTTTTCAATTGCTCATTACTAGTATATAAAAATACATTTGATTTTTGTGTACTGACCTTATCCTGCATCCTTGCTAAATTCATTTATGAGACTTCTTAGGATTTTCTATGAACATGATTATATTGTCTGAATAAAGCAACTTTATTTACTTCTTTCTAGTCTTTAGGGCTTTTCTTTAATTTTTTTTTTTCTCAGTGAACTGGTTTAGAACCTCCAGTACAACACTGAACAGAAATGGGAAGAGAAGACATCCTTTTCTTTGATCCATCCTCCGGGGGAAGTAATCAGTCTTTCACCATTAAGTGTGATGTTCTCTGGCATAATGGAAATAACAAATTTGCTAAGACCTTTTATCAGCAACATTGAATTTTGCCTAAAATACTTTTTTTGAGCAAATGTCTTGATATGGTTTTCCTTTTTAGCCTGTTGGTAAACTAAATTACATGAGTTGATAGATTTTGTAATATTTAGCTAATCTTTATTCTCTTGGGCAGGATGTATTATCCTTTTTATATATTCGTTGGATTCAATTTGCTAATAGTCTTATTTTTTTTATTTTACACACCCTATTTGATATAGGGTGTGTGCACTCACTGGAGACAGACAGACAGAGAGAGGGGAAAGTAAGAAATAACCCCTGGGAGGATGGCCATGCCTCAATCCCTTGGGCACACACGCACATGCATCTTGTGTGATTTTCAAGCTGTCAGGTCTGGGATTCAAACCATGGTCAGGTATATCAGAATCCAGCACCTTAACCATCATGCCACCTGCCAGCCCAATTTGCTAATATTCTGTTAAATATTTATTTTTTTAAATCAATATTTAAGAGGCATATTAGTCTGTATTGACCTTTTCCTATAAGTTATTTGTCAGCTTGTCATGTCAGGATAATGCTGACCTCATAAAATAAGTTTGGAGGTATTCCTCTTACCTCTTTTCTGAAAATGTCTGTGTAAGATTGTATTAGTTTTTCCTTTTTTTTTTTTTTTTTTTTTGGTAGAGAGATATTTGCTATGGGATGCACTCACTGGAGAGAAAAACAGAAAGTGAGAAATCATCCCTCAAAGAGAATGACCACACCACAGTTCCTTCTCCTCTATTCTCGGGATTTTGGGCACGCACACACATGCACCCGTTGTTGAGCTTTAAGCTGCAGTGTCTGGGACTCAAACTGTGCTTGACTATGTGGGAGTCCAATGACGTAACCATTATGCCATCTGCTGTCCCAGTTTTTCTTAAACATATGATAGAATTAACTAGTGAGGTTATCTGAGCCCTAAGTTTTCTTTGTAGGAAAGTTTTAATGATAAATTCATAGTTCTTGACTTACAATTATGAAAAATAGTGCTATTTTTTGATTTTCTATGTCTTCTTGAGTCACTTTCTGTAATTTGTGTATTTCAAGGAATTTGTTCATTTCATCTAATTTGTCAAAATAAAGTTACTTATAATACTCTCTTTAATTTTTCCTCATTTTCTTTTTATAAAATAAATTTTTATTTTGAAATTTGTAGGAAAGCTGCAAAGACAGTACAAAGAATGCCCATACACTGTCATCCAGTTTCAGATTCCCCTAATACATTACCATTGCACATTTGTCAAATTAAGAAATGAGGCCCAGCCATGGTGGTGCATGGAGCAGGGCACCTGGTGGTCCTGGCCGGCTGTAGGGCTTGGGAACGGATTACTGTGATGACCTTGTCAAGGATGCCTCTCTCTTTCTCTCAGAAAAGAAAGAAAGAAACTTAAAGAAATAAGACAAAACTAAGAAATCAACACTGGCACATTATTATTAACTGTACTCCAGCCTTTATTGTGATTTCACCAGCTTTTCTATTATCATCCTTTCTCTATTGCAGGAACCAATTCAGGATTCCATATTGCCATGTCTCCTTACTCTCCTCTGGTCTAGGATAGTTTCTCAGCCTTTCCTTTGGGTGTGAATGTGTGAGTGTGTATGAGTTATGAACTTGACAGTTGTACTGGGCAGTTATTTTGTAAAATGTACCCAAATTTGAATTTCTCTTTCACTTCTATCAGGACTAGAGTGAGGTTTTGGAAAAGAATACCACAGAAGTGAAGTATACTTTTCATTATATCACATCATGGTTATGTGATATTTACATAAAATCACTAGTGATGCTCAACTCAATCATTTGGTTAAGGGAGTATCTGCCAGTTTCTCCAATAAAGTTACAATTCCTTTACTTACTCTATTTTTAAAAAAGTGAATCACTGGGGCTGGCAGGTGGCATGGTGGTTAAGGCACTGGACTCCCACATGGCAGATGGCATGGTGGTTAAGGCACTGGACTTCCACATGCTGACAATGGTTCCAGTCCTGGACCTGGCAGCTTGTTTTCTCTCTCTGGTCCAATTAAAATAAATTAAATAAATTAAATAAATTCTTAAAAAAGAAAAAGTAAATCACTAAGTCTAGCTCATATTCATATTGGGTGGAGGGGATATAAAGAATACTTGAAGATGTTATTTGAAATTCTTCTGTAAGAAAGACTTGTCTGGTCTCTCTACCAACTTGCTTTTGATTTATGTTTGCATCTGTATTTTTTCCATTGCTTTCCTTTTTGTCATTGGGAAAGTCATAATGCATTTTTGTATAAAAAAAACATGTCATGACTTTCCTGATGATCTAATATTTAACTCTACATTTAAAATACATTTTTTTGTAGACAGCACACAACTGGGTCTTTTTAAAAGATGTCATTTAATAACTTCATTTAATTGGAGTATTTATACCATGTACATTTAATGTAATAATACACAGGGGTCTTCAAAAAGTTCATGGAAAACATATATTATAAAAAAATACT
This sequence comes from Tupaia tana, assembly GCA_026018925.1. Taxonomy (NCBI): domain Eukaryota; kingdom Metazoa; phylum Chordata; class Mammalia; order Scandentia; family Tupaiidae; genus Tupaia; species Tupaia tana. The sequence goes on from JAKSZU010000013.1 coordinate 96,279,179, forward strand.
ATACATGGACTTCCATGTATAGTAACTTTTTTGCACCAAAATAAACTTGTACTTTTTAAAAAAAACTGCCTGAGGGCATATGTGCTGGCCAGAGGAAGGGAGTGGAGAGAAAGTATGCATCACCCCCCAATGGGATGTGATTGTGCCACAATCCCTTTTTCTCAATTTCTCCATCCTGTCGAGAGTTTGTTGTTGTTGTTAGAAGGAATGTATTTAAGTATTAAGCAAAGTTCTCTTCACTTTTTAAATTTTAATTTATTAAAGTTAAAACTGCCTTTCTTGAAATTAAAAAATGTATTTAAAAAATATCTATTTAGTAACCACAGTAAGTTATATAGCTTCAACTCTGTGCTATTTTATAGTATATTCATTCTACCCACAGTTTCATGTCTAAAGTCAACTTTTGTTCACAGATATGTATATATCAGCTGAACTTACTATTGAAAGTATTTGTATTAATTAAGATATTTTGTGAATCAACACAATGTGGGGAAGAATAAAGGAATGGAAAGCAACTGCAGAAACCAGAGACATGGTGAGAGGAAGATGGGAAATGGCAGAGCGTGAGGAATAGGGGAGGAAAAAAATATATATACAAGAAACGAAAAAGTATTTGATGATAACATGTATGATTAAGCCACTTTACAGTGTATTCTGGCTGGAAAATCACATTTTGTATGCTGTGGTGATGTCCAGTGAAAGTATATAAATAAATTAATAAAAAAAAAGAAGGCATGTATTTGGTCACTGGAAAAGTCATGATCCATTTTTGCATAGAAAAAGATGAAAAATATGTCATGACTTTTCCAATGAAGTAATATATTCACTAGAGACAGTCAGAGGGACACAGAGAGAGGGAGAAAGCATCCCTCTCTGGGACATCTTGTCAGAATTTTGGGTACACACACATGCACCAGCATATTTTTCAACACTCCAGAGCCAGAATTCAAACTGCAGTTGGCTATATGTTATCTAGCTCCCTATACGCAGGGTTTAACCACTACCTGCAGGGGACTGGCCCTAAACTGGTCCTTTAATTCTACTTTTTCATGAATTTTTTCAAGTTTTCTCATAGTTGAATAAATCTATCAACTTGCTACCATTTCCATTTGTTCTATCTATTTTTGGTTCCTTTGTTTTTTTTTTTCTTTTGGACCTTCAATATTGGCTTAATAGCTATATATCTTTGTCTTATTTTCCTATGGTGCACCTCTAAGTTTTACAATACACAGGAACTTCAAAAGGCTTATGGACAATAGTAAAACACAAATTAATTTTGGTGCAAAAAATTTGAAATTCATACTTATTCATAATACACATTTTTCAATAAATATTTTGAATACCCCCACATACATCTTTAACTTAATAAGTCTACCTTCAAATATTACACCAGTTTATAAATAATGTAAGAACATGTAAACAACATACTTCTATTTTTCACCCCTGCTCTGTCCTTTGTGATACTCCTGCCATATTATTTTATTTCTTTGTGTAAAAATGCACAATACACTGATATTATTTTTATTTTAAATATCCAATTATCGTTTATAGAAATTAAAAGTGAGAAAATAAGCCTCTTTTATTTAATCATTTATACATATATAATATTTATATATTTACACATATATGTTTATGTTTTCTATTTATAAAATCATATATTTATATATCTATATTTTTGGTTTTTCTTATTCCCTTATCATCCAGATTTTCCTATGATATTTTTCTTCTACTTGAAAAACATGTTTTAACATTTCTAATACTGGAAGTCTGTTGACAACTATTACCTTTCTTTATTTGCCTGAAAAAGTTTTAATTTTGCTTTCAGTATTGAAGTGTATTTTCACTGGGTATATTGGGCTGTCAGAAAAGTCATGGCATATTTTTTTCTATGCAAAAATACGTCCTGATTTTTCTGACAACCAAATAGAATTCTAATTGACAAAATTTTTTCTTTCATTACTTTTTTTTTTTTTTTTTTTGGAGAGGTTTTTGCTATAGGGCGTGTGCAATCGCCAGACAGAGACAGAGAGACAGAAAGCAAGAAATCACCCCCCAGGGGGGATGGCCACGTCGCAATCCCTTCTCCTCCATTCTCCTCTCGGGATCTTGGGCACGCATGCACACGCGCCCGGCGTGAGTTTAAGCCACTGGGTCCGGGACTCAAACTGCGGTCGACTACATGGGAGTCCAGCGACATAGCCATTACGCTAACTGCTGGTCCCATTTCTTTCATTACTTTAAAAATGCCATTCCATTATCTTCTAGCTTACATAGTTTTGACAAGAAGTCTATTGTAATTATTTCTTTTATATCTCTTTTTCTCCAGCTAATATTATGCTTTTCTTCTTTATCACAGGTTGAAGTGAATTATCACATCCTTTTGTGTGGTGGTGTTTAGATTCATTACGATGTTCACTGAACAAACAAAGAAAACTGGCTATAATCTCTTAATATTTCTTCTGTTTTCCTACCTTCCTCAGTTTCTGGGACTCTAAAGACATGTATGTTAGTCCTCTTGTTATTGCATATGGGTCACTGAAGTTCTGTTAATTTTTCCCAGTCTTTTTCCAGTCTTTGCTTCACATTAGTTTCTCTTTTTTTTTTTTTTTTTTTAATTTGCTAGAGGACATGTGACTTGCACGCGTGCAAGAGAGAGAGGGAGGGAGGGAGGGAAAAGAAAGCACCATCCATGGGGCATGGACACACTGAAATCCCTTCTTCTCCATTTCTCCCTCTTTTTGGGATTTTGGGATTTTGAGTATGCAAGTACATGGTGCTGGCATGTACCTCAAGCTACCAAGTCTGGAACTTGAACCACAAGGTTGGTCATGTGGGATACAGCTATCTTAACTACCAGGCCAGGGACCGGCCCCATATTGGTAGTTTTTATCGTTCTCTCTTCAAATTCATTGACCTTTTATTCTGCAGTGTCTCATCTTCTCTTAAGTTCATAAGTGACTTTTTCATTTCGGGTGTTATATTTTTCACCTCTAGATTCTATTCTTTTTTTCTAAAAATTTATTTAAAAACTTTTTAAATTAGAGGATTTCAAAAAGTCTGTGGAACACGGAACTAACATGTAAGTTTATTTGGTGCAGAAAATGCTTAAAATCCATTCTTTTACAATAGTCATTTTTCATGAAGTTTTTTTTTTTTTTTCTTTTTCTTTTTTTGGAGAGTTTTTTTTTGCTATAGGGCGTGTGCGCTTGCCAGACAGACAGAGAGAGACAGAGAGATAGAAAGCAGGAAATCACCCCCCAGGGGGGATGGCCACACCGCAATCCCTTCTCCTCCATTCTCCTCTTGGGATCTTGGGCACGCACGCACATGCGCCCGGCGTGAGTTTAAGCCGCCGGGTCCGGGACTCGAACCACGGTCGACTACGTGGGAGTCCAGCGACATAGCCATTACGCTAACTGCTGGTCCCATCATGAAGTTTTTAAAGACACCATGCATTTATTTTTTCCATTAGAGAGAAAGAGTGACCTCAACAGGGTCCTCATGCTGTGAATCAACTTTAGCCAGATTGGATCATGGGTACACATGCATGCATCTGGCATGAAGGAGGTGGCCCCAGGCCATGAACCCATGACCTTTCTATGTGGGTCCAGTTGCATTACTGCTGAGTCACCATATGGACCCCTTTCCATTCTTTTTATATCTTCCACTTCCCTCTTTGTCTAGTTCAGGTCTTCCTCTAAATCCATGAACATATTTATATTCTTTATAATAACTTTTTGTTTTTTTTTTCTTTTTTTGGAGAGGTTTTTCCTATAGGGCGCGTGCGCTCGCCAGACAGACAGAGAGAGACAGAGAGATAGAAAGCAGGAAATCACCCCCCAGGGGGGATGGCCACGCCGCAATCCCTTCTCCTCCATTCTCCTCTCGGGATCTTGGGCACGCACGCACACGCGCCCGGCGTGAGTTTAAGCCGCCGGGTCCGGGACTCGAACCACGGTCGACTACGTGGGAGTCCAGCGACATAGCCATTACGCTAACTGCTGGTCCCTATTCTTTATAATAACTTTTAAAAATTTATGTCTGCTAATTCTATCATTTTGTCATTTCTGAGTATTTCTATTGACTAATTGTCCTCATGTTACAGGCTACCTTTTCTTGACTCTCAACATGTCTTGTACTTGTTAAAATAGGATGCTAATACTGTGAATGCTACGTTGTTGAGTGTTGGACTTTGTTGTCATCTTTTAAAGATGGTTGAATTTTATTTCGACAGTAGATTAAACTTCTTACACCTCAGGTTGATCTTTTCAAGGCTTTTAAAAAAAGAAATAGGTCTGTTTAAAATTTCTTAGTGAAGTTTAACCTATACACATAAAGGTACACAAATCATTAGTGTTCAGCTTGATGAAACTTATGTTTCTCAAGGTTTGGTTTTAAGCTTTGTTAGATCAAGGCTAAAATAACCTTCACGCTAGAGCTAATGAGGCTTACTACCAACTCATGGCATTCTCAGGTTTCTAATGATTGTCATTAGTGATCAACAGTCACTTTACTCTAGCTAGTCAGAACTTGAGTAACTTAAATCAGTGTGAGCTCTGAGGCCTGATCATCTTTTTTTTTTTTTTTGGAGAGGTTTTCGCTATAGGGCGCGTGCGCTCGCCAGACAGACAGAGAGAGACATAGAGACAGAAAGCAAGAAATCACCCCCCAGGGGGGATGGTCACGCCGCAATCCCTTCTCCTCCATTCTCCTCTCGGGATCCTGGGCACACACGCACACACACCTGGAGTGAGTTTTAAGCCACCGGGTCTGGGATGCGAACCGCGGTCGACTACGTGGGAGTCCAGCAACATAGCCATTACACTAACTGCTGGTTCCCAGGCCTGATCATCTTATAGGTCCCTGTCAAGAGTTTTACCCGATACATGGACAGGTTAGTCAGTTCAGATTTTACCAGACTTTTTGCCGAGTAACCAAACCCCTCCTATCTGGTACTCTCACCCATTTCTCCCTCTAATTCAAATGTCTACCCTTTCAATTCAGCAAGTTTGTTGTGCTTTGCAGGGGATCCCCTCTTGGCACCAGAGTCAGAGAAATGCCTCAAGGCAGACAGCAAGGAGGATGGCAGGCCTTACCTCTCTTGGTTCCTTTCATTCGGGGATCATAGTCCTATATTGCCTGCTGTCTAATGTGTGAAAACAGTAGTTTTCATATTTGTCTAGAGTTTTAATTCTTAATGGTAGCAGGATTAACCCAGTTCCAATTATTCCATCATGACTCAAAGCAGAACCAAGGCCTTTTTTAATAAAATTTCCAGCATGGATGCCATGTTTTGCAAGATTTCATCTACCAAAATAACCCAATCCATATGTGCCTCCCATCCTTTCTCTATCTATTCAGCGACTGCTAGATCCTTGGGAAACAAAGATGAATAAAACCTGATTCCTATCCTCAAAGAATTCACGATGAAAAGGGAAAACCAAAAATGTGTAGTAATCAGTTTAATTATACAAGCAACACAAGGACTGACAGGACATAGAGAAAGATATGGTCGAATATAGTTGGAGAGGACAGGGAAGGTTTTTACAGCATAATGTTTGGAGTAAGTATTGAAGAATGAATAAGAGATTAACAGATGGGGTAGGACATTTGGGACAAAAGAAACCCTGTATGCACAGTATGAAGTTATGAAACAACACGTAAGTTTGAGAGAACTACTAACACTTCCAAAAACCTGTAATACAGAGCTTGAGGCAGGGAGGGGAGAGAGCTAAAGATAAGTAAAACAAAATGACACAAAACAAAACAAAACCTCGTTGGAGGATTATATCATGAAGGGGGGCCTTGAATGCCATGCTAATCATCATTCTCATCCATAATTCATCCTCATCAACTCCCATCCATTGTGCTCAGAGGATATATGTTTTAAATATATTGTACACATTACATTTAATTCTCACAACAAACTTATGAGGAAGCAAGGACTCAGAAAACTGAAGTAATTTTGCCCAAGACCACAGGCTGGTAGGTGAGGAACCCAGGATTTAAAGATAGGCCTGTTTGATTCCAAAGCCAACAAGGAGAGTCTACAGGCAATGGGAATCTACAGGCAATGGGAAGTTATGGAAGGATGTTTTCATTTTTAATTAAAAAAAAAAAAAAACATGATGTTCACAGAACAGTTTTAAGTTGGATGGAAATATAATTTGTGTTTTTATGGAGGTAACTCTGGTGCATGAGGAAGGAGGGTTGAAGAGAAGAGGCTGAAGGCAGATGAACTGGCGTGGAGGCTGCTGGTGACAGCGCAGGAGAGAAGTAAGAGCTTGTAAAAAGTTCAGGTGGTGTTTAGGAGGGATGGAGAAGAGGATGTGGACTGGCAAGATGTTTAAGAAGCAGAGCCTGGGGAACCAACAGTTAGCGTAATGGCTATGTCACTGGACTCCCACGTAGTCGACCGCGGTTTGCGTCCTGGACCCGGTGGCTTAAAACTCACGCTGGGCGCGTGTGCATGCATGCCCAAGATCCCGAGAGGAGAATGGAGGAGAAGGGATTGCAGTGTGACCATCCCCCCTGGGGGGTGATTTCTCTCTTTCTGTCTCTATGTCTCTCTCTGTCTGTCTGGCAAACGCACGCGCCCTATAGCGAAAACCTCTCCCCCCCTCAAAAAAAAAAAAAAAAAAAAAAAAAGAAGCAGAGCCTGTCAGACGTAGTTAACTAGAATGTTTGGCAAAGGGGAGACTAAAGTCAACTGTGGACGTGTTGATACACTGAAGTACCAGGTCCTGTGCCAAATGGAGGACACAAAGGTGAGTGGGACTGATTTCCTCTTGAGAATTTGACACGCACATAGCATCACAGATTCCAATCTATGAACTCCACTGAAGTATAAGAAGTACCATATGTACCACATTGCCTCCCCATTACTTGATTCAGAATCTTTAATGACTCTAGAGTCCCATGCTGGAAACCACTGCTGTAGAACGTTAACCCTGATGCCAACCGGCTTGCAGATAGGAGTCCCATTTGTGCAGGCTGAATCTTGGACATAGAGGGTACTGTCTCTCAACTTTGCTGTTAATTGTCAGCAATAATTTTATGAACACAGATACCATATATTGAACACTGACAACATGTGAGCACTGTGCCTAGCATTTGATGGACATTGACACTATTACTTGCCACAATAATCCTGAGAGTAGAATGGGTGTTTCTCTTTGAAAGTGGGAAACTATGGCTCAGAAAGGGAAAATAATTTGCCTAAGTTATATTGTTCCCTGAGGCCACCTTATTTATCATGTAAAAGGCATCTTGGAATTTGCCATCTTTAAGATATCGTCATTATCCTCTCCCAAATTGTGTTACTTTCCCCCTCAGTTTTTCTGTGCCTGAGTCCTATTGCCCTGTGGTCCCTCTCATGCTACATATTGTATCACAGCTCATTCATGTGTCTGCTTCCCCTCCTGGAATATGGTCTTTGAAGATCTACCTCCACTTTGCTGCTCAGTGTCAGCACAGGGATGGGGCAGAGCAGATGGGACTGGACGGGCCAGCCTCTGTTTTTCAAGCTGCCCTTCAGTCACTGTGCTGTGCTAGTGGTCTTGGCCATCTCTTGCACCTGGTCTATCTCAGGTTCACGTCCACATTCATTCAGCAGTTGCAAGGTCCATGTATCAAATATCCACAGCTTAAAGAGGCCTTTGTCTACTGAAAGAAAATAGGGATGGAAGTCTCAGAATCTGTGGATCAGAAACCTCGGAGGATGGCCAGCAGGACCTAAGGTACTGACCACGCACTTGACCACTGATGCGACTACAGCAACCCTCACTCTTGTATGGCACTTGAATTTTGTCTGTCTGTTTTGGTTTTGGTATAGGGCAAGTGTGCTCACCACAGAGAGAGAGGGAAAGTAATAAATAGCACCTCAGTGGAGTGGGGGACGGCCATGTCACAGTCCTTTCTCCTCTATTCTCCTCTTAGATTTTGGGCACATGTGTACAAGCTCCTGGCATGATTTTCAAGTCACCGGGCCCAGGACTTGAACCATGTCAACCACGTGGGAGTCCAACACCTTACCACCATGCCACATGCTAGCCCTGTATTTTAATTTTTCTTAAATTTGTCCATTCTTGCTGCCTCCAAGAAAAGCAATGGGCAGAGAGTGGAAACAGCACAGGCTCTGGGGTCACCCAAGCTGAGACTCTGATCTCAGCTCTGCCTTTTTCAGCTGCAGGATTTGTGGCAGGGCACTTGCTCCCTGAGGTTCTTTTCTCCCTGGAAACGGGAGAACACTTGTTCCATGGGGCTACGTTTGGAACAAGATCCCTCTGATACACCAGAGGTACCAGGTCCTGTGGCTTTCCACCCATGAAGCTGAGTTCCCGTGCTGGCTCCATCTCTTTCTAGCCCTGCAGGGAAGGTGGGAGTAAGGAAAATACCTTCTCAGAGTGGTGCGAGGAGGAGATGAGAGGTCAAGGCCAAGTGCTCAGCCAAGTGCCCAGAGCACATCAAGTCAATGAATGGTAGCCACCGTTTAGTCACGTTACAAATGAAACATCTTTATGTACACAAATGATTCCCTAAACTCTCATGGAGAGGCATGAGTTAGAGAAACTTGAACTCTTGTTGCAAGCCGTTCTTCAAACCTCCTCAGAACAGCTAAGTACAGGCGACACGCTGTCCTCCAAGGACAAAAACCTGTCCCGTCTCAGCACCATATGACCAGGAATCGCCTCCCTTTACTCCAGAAGTCAGACTACTTTCTACATCTTCTAGCGGGCAAAGCAATGGAGGCCAAGCCAGAAACATCAAAGCCATCCTCGCCTATGCAACCCAGTCCTCATTCCTATGGACAGTGATGAGAACAAGTCTGCTTCACACAGCCGCCAGGGGCAGCTCCGAGTAGCCATGGGGCTGGTGGTCAGATGCTCACGTGGCCAGTGTGGCAGCCATCACTCTGCTCAGTAGAACCCTTGCTCAGCCTAGAGCTGAGGCAACAGAGACGTGCCACACTCAGAGCACTGGCAACAGATATGCTTGGGCTTGATAACAGTCCAGGGAAGATGTAGGTTTGAAGCACCCCAAATTGCTCTCACTGAAAACCCTCCCACCCGCCTTCTGTGGTGATACTCAAGAGAAGCTGTCCTGTTCCTTAGAGATGGCAACGTGCTGGGGAGGGGTGGCAAGACCCCCAGGCTCCCACAGAAAAAGGAGCTTTCTAGACCCACACTGCTTCAGTCTTTCAGATGGAAGTTTTAAGAGTGCAGCAAGACTCAGAAATAAACCATTTTCCAACTCTGCAGAGACCAAGGTTTCTGGGAGAACTAAAGCAAACTGTAGTTCTTAGGCCGCAGGAAATCCATGTGGTCTCCTCTGCTATCCCACCCCCATATTCATGTTCAGTTCCTTCATGTGAGCTCATGGGAGTTAGCAGCGCAAGGGCGCATTACCCACCACGTCGTTTGGGAGGCTCTGGAGGTCATCGAAGGGGGTTTCCAGGGTGTTGGTGTCCACATTCAGGATCACAACATCATCCAGGGCCATGTTTATGACTTTCTGCAAGTAAAAAAGTCCAGAAGACAAGTCACTGAAGCACCATCAAGATACAGATATTTCCTCCGGCCATCTCCAGAGAAGGGGAGAAGGGAAGTGACATGTGACTAAGGATCACTCAGTGGTGGCCCAATGCTGGGTGCTTCACATTTGTTAGCTCATTTAACTCATGAAGACTCTGTGACCTTGCATGGTCTTGCCATGTCAGGAGTAAAAGAGCCTCATGGAGGCTCAGTAACATGCCCCAGATCACACAGCTGGCAAGTGAGAGAGCTATACCCCATTCATTTTTTACTGCAGTTTCCAATTTCCTTCCTTCCTTGCCTCCTCTCCCTCTCTCTCTCTCCTGGGGCTCTGGCCCCTGGATCTCTGACACATGACACCCACATTCAATCCACCCTCTTCCGTTTACCAAGGGCTACTTGCCCCTCACTCTTTCAGATCTTGTCATTTTCGGGTATGGACTACAGTGTGCGAGCTGGTGTCATTCTGGGTGTGGAATACGTATACCAGCTTTTGTCAACAAATTAGTATTTCCTTTAAACACCATGTAAGGTCATGTTCACTTTGGTTCCGTCTTCCACAGAGATCCAACTGGTAATGCTAGAGGCTCTGGTCATAAGCCATTATTCTACTGGGACAGTAATAGAAAGCATGAGGGACACTCGCCGACTAGGTGCTCATGCTTAGTGAGGGGAGGAAGGGATGAGGGAGATGTCAGGAATAAGAGACTCCTCTCCTAATCTGGCAACTACCCACAGTTTGAGTTAGCACAAGTCAGTGTGTAGCCCGAGTTTTAAATGTTTAATCGTGCTATGTATCCACCACTAGAGTTCATCTCCATTTTCTCCCTGCCTACTCACTGCTCCCAATCCCAAATCCTCCCACCCCAGCATGTATCAAGCTCTTTCCTTTCCAGTCTTTAACTTCACTTTATCTTACTGTTTAAGTAGAAAGACACTGTGTTCCCTTCGTCCACACTGGGATGTTTGTGGAAGGGAAAAAGTGTGTATTACACCAGGACAATAGGCAAAAAATAAGACACGTGGTCACCCTGTATCTGGGATCGGAGGCCCCCTCTGAGCATGCTGCAGAACACTGAGCAGGTATGCACGTCCAAGCACGTCTGAGTTGCCACGCTGGGACTGAAATCTGTTAACCTCAGTCCTGCAGAGGAGCCTTGGCTGGGCTGGGAATATCTCCTAATTCACCCAAGAGTGCCGGGCAGGCTGGCAAAGGAGCTGCACACCCACTGGCTGCCAAAGCCTGAGTCTGCCAATGCCCTGGAACTCGATGATTCCAATGTACTAGAAGCCTATTAGTTCTAGCTCTGTGTTTTACTTACTTTATCTCATTTATTTCTTTTCAAACTCTGTAAAGTGAACATATCACCCTCATCATATGTAACTTGAAAATGAGGTTCAGAGAGGTAAGGTGAGTGGCAGAAGTAGCACACAGTTGGTCATCTCCACAGCCCACGCTCTGTGCACTGCACCACCCACCTCCTTGTCATCAGACACTTCGGACAGAATGACCTCTGCACAGCTCTGTCACATGAGCTCCACACCCCTCTGCCTCCTGCCTCCCCTACTGGGCTGTGGGCTCCTTCTGGGGCTGGTCTGCTCGGCTCAGCACTGATGAACTCCTGATGAAACGACTGGACCTGGTGGGATCTGACGCTGGCTAATGGCCACTCTCTCAAGCCAGGCTAGGAGAGAACTTGGTACCTAAGGGAACTCTTCAAGATATTGCCAGCACGGGTGGAGCCAGGCTGCTCAGAAGCAGTGTTGAAAACACTCCCCAGCAGCAGAATGCTGGAACCCTTCCACTTTACAGACCAGAGCCTCAAACTCCTGCTACTGATTGACTTCTCCAGGCCACTGGGGGGCTGGACCATGGACCTATCAGTCAACTCATAAACATTTACTAAGTGCTTACCACGGGCTGAGATCCACAGGGGAGGAATAAGATGCTGAGTTTATTCTCCCCTCCAACCCCCAACACTCATATCAACCTCTGTGTTACTTACTGGGCAAAAGCTGTTGGCAAATGGTGATGTGGTTATGATCACACAAATACTGAGTGTTTGACAGGGCATGATTACCACTTTACAGAGAAGAACATTAAGACTCATAGTGAACTGTCCAGGGGCCCTCAGCTGCCCTACTCTGCACCCCACAGGTTAAATGCCTAGCAGTATGCTGGCATGAAGTTACGAAAATAGCATCTACCACTCTCTTCTCACTCATGTCACACGCCAAAGCTCACAAAGCACTCTCACACGATTCATTCATTCCCATCCATGGAGCTAGAGATTATGGGTCACCATGCCTGTTTCGGGGATGAGAAACTGAGGCTGAGAAGTAAAGCAGCTTGCCTAAGGTGCTGGGTCTGATAAAAGGCTTCTCCATCTGTAAAACTGAATTGATAACTGGGGCCACCACCTTCCTTGGCCCACTCCCCCTAGGCTGCCCTGAGGGTTAAAATAATACATGCACAGAGCTGGCACAAAGTAGGACTTCATAAGTAACAGCTATTGCTATTACTTTTATAATACACACAACAGCCATGGTCAGGCTGAAAAGCTGTCTGGCAATGGCCTGAGGAAAAAACCCTTCTGGCCCCTTCTTGGGACCTTTGGGCTCACACTTCCAAGGTTGAAACCAAATGAGAGAAGGAGCAGCTAGGAGCTCCACAACTCGTCCCAGGATGCCAGGCCTCGAGGACTGAGCTGAGAGCCGCTGCACCCCAGAATCACCTATTCTGACCTTCTGAAAGGCCCACAACAGAAGTGGGCAGGAGGCCATGGCCCCTGGAGAGACTCCTCTGGGCTGAAAGGCCCAGAGAGTGGGCTGTTGATTCTGGACCGAAGTCGGGCCTTGTTTCTGCATTCCCAGTGGGGCCGGCAGCACAGACCAGCCCTTGTGGGCTCTCCACGGCCAGGCTGGAATAGGCTTTTGATTTCTTCCCACTCCTGCTGGAGGACTTGCCGGTTAAGCCGTGTGGAGTGTTTACTTTTTCAACAATGGCAGCAGGCTAAAGAATAAGGAAAACCTAGCCCTTTTTTCTGACTTAGCAGGCCAGGGCCCCCTTAGTAACCAAAACGCGCCAAGCACCAGGCTCCAGGCAGGAGCTGGGTCGGCACAGTTTCCTCTTTCAGAACAATGTTGCCCTCCCGGTGGCAAGGCCTCTTCCAAGGGACTGGCATGGACTCAAGAGCCTTCCTGAAGCTCAGTGTTCCCAAGGAAAGAATCAGAGGCCCGCTTGGCCGGATGGTGCCCTAGCCCCAAAAGGCTCAAGGAAACAAGGAGACTGAAGAAAGGGATGGAAACTTAAGCTGGGGGTGGAGGAGTGTTGGCGGAGGAAGGAGCTGGGCAGTTCCTGGGTGCCAGCTTGTTTCATCTTAACCATGTCGTGGGGGAGACGGTAGTGTCTCTGTGTAAGGATGAGGAAATGGAGGCCCACAGAGGTCACACCAACTACCCAAAGTCACACAGCTGGTGAATGGCAGAGCTGATTTCTGAACGCATCTGACTCCAGAGCTTAACTCTTTCTAAGGATACCCCAAATCCAAGTGCTTAGACTTTAGAACAAGTATCCTCTCAGAGCACGCAGTTACCCTGACACTCTCGGAACCCGTTTCCTTCACACAAACCCGCACTTCCCGTTTGTATAGAAAATGATGTATGCCTACTATAAAACAATAGGCAAGACAGAAAAGTTCAATGACGATAATGACAGTTTCCCTAATTCTTACTTTTTCCATACCCCTCTTCTTCCTTTTAAAAACATGACTGAACTAATTCTGATTTTCTCACTGATTACAATAAAGGTAATCCTCCACTTCATCAAAAGCTTTGCAAAGATCCCATTAATTGCTAGGAGTGTTCCACTACATGGAAACAAACTCCACCAGACCCTTTTGTTGGATTTTTTTCCAGTTTTAAAGAAATTATTAGATAGAATATTGTCATGAAATGTGTAGGCATAAAGCTTTGTGCTTGTGGATAGATTCCTAGAAGTGGAATTTAGTTTCTACTTCTTAAAAAGTGTCCCTCTCAATTCGACTTTGAGAGAGATATCTTTACTTCCAATTATTTTAAAGCCATTTTATCCACAGCTTGTGTTTCCTACCCTAAGTGAAGAAAAATCAGCAAAGACACGAGCAGATGTCAAAATAGTCCTCCAAAAACCCTACCCAATTAAAACACTTACTAGTACCGCAGCACACCGAGACAGCTCTCCGGTAGCTTGTCCCACCAACACACTCCCTCTCTTTTTAGTTACAACATATGCCAAAGCTCCTGCCAGCTGCAAACCCTTCCCCCACCAGACTCCATAGGCTTTTTCTCAGAATGAAAAAAATACATATACTGACATGCACACCGGCTTTCCAAATGGCATTTCTTACACAGAGAAACACACAAAGAATGGCACCTTCCCATAAATATTGTTAATCAAAAATGTCGTTTCCTTTATGCTTTGTCACAGACAGCCTTGACTTGATCTCTGCCTTTCAGGCCAGGGAAGGGACTTCACAGGGAGGTGGTCAGGGGTGGCCGAGAGGAGGCTGGCTCTCACAGAAGGCCCAGTTCTAACCGTGACAAGGTAGTTTCTCCCGGGTGGGCTGCTATAGGCAACTTACAGGGCCTCACACACCCTCCAGGTTTTCACCTGTGAAATGGGGACCACATCAGTAACTACCTGGAGTTGCTGTGAGCCTTAGATGCACTCCTGATAGGAATTCAACAAACAACGACTCTCTTGTCTGCCTGTGCCCTGTCCTCCACGGCTAAGCTCACTCCAAAGAGCCGAGGCAACAGTAGCTTCCCTGGCCCGTGTTTAATTCACACAACCAGAATGACATGTTGACCTTGATTCCTTCTCTACCCTGTGGGCTTCTCCAGGTCAGGAGCCAGATCTCTGTTCTCTCAGCTCTTGCACCAGCACTCAGTCGAGAGCAAGCAACTCAAGAATGAATGAATGAAGAATGAATGGGTGGAAGGATGGACGTGTGGATGGCAACAGAGCTTAGTGGTGAAGAGCACAGCTCTGGAAGCCAGTCTGAGTTCTAATTAGTATTCCACTACTCACTGGTTATGCCAACTTTGACAAGACATTTAATCATTCTGTGCCTCAGTTTCCTCTGGATAAACTGGGGATGATAAGAGTACTGATCTCACAGGTTCATTATGAGGATTAAATGAGTTAATATTATTAAAGTTCTTAGAGTAGTTCCTGGCACATGGGAAGTGCCAGATAAGCATTTATTAAATAAAAACAAATGATCTTTTGAGGGTGGTGGAAATACTCTGTATCTTTATGTGGTGGTGGTGGTGGTGGTAGTTTCATGAGTGTATAAAACCATCAAAATTCACTGAACCATTCACTTCATATGGATAGCTTGGTGTACATAAATTACACCTCAATGAGGTTGACAAATGCATTAGTACTATGTCCAGAACACAGAATACAATCACAATAGACCATAAAAGGTATCAATGCATGAATGACAGCAAATGAATGCCACGTGACAAGGTAGTTTCTCCCAGGGCATCACACAGGGCACAGTCTGATCTGCAGCTGTGCTTGGCCTCCTTCCTTTTTTGTCTAGCTCAGGATTAAAAAGAAAAAAAAAAATAAATTAACACCTCTTTTCCTCTTAGGACAAACATAAAAATCGAATGTCCCTAAATATTTGAACATACTTCCCTACACAAAAGTGGGGTCTATTTGAGACTTAGTCTAAAATCTGTAGCCAAGATTTTATTAAGCCTTTTTTGTTTTTTTTGAGAGGTTTTTCGTTATAGGGTGCGTGCACTCGCCAGACAGACAGAGAGAGACATAGAGACAGAAAGCGAGAAATCACCCCCCAGAGGGGATGGTCACGCCGCAATCCCTTTTCCTCCATTCTCCTCTAGGGATCTTGGGCGCACACGCACATGCGCCCGGCGTGAGTTTTAAGCCACCGGGTCCAGGACGTGAACCGTGGTAGACTACGTGGGAGTCCAGCGACATAGCCATTACGCTAACTGCTGGTTCCCTTAAACCTTATTTTTTAAAGTTGGTTGTATGAAACAAATAGTCCCCCCACCAGGTATAAAATAATATCAGCTACACTCATTCAAACCACACCAGTTACCACCCCTACTCCCACCCCCATCCGTTCACAGATGGAGATGACCCTGCCTGTCCAGGGAGGGGATTGGCTAGCTGGTGACAAAGGGCAGGACTCAGACTCAGGCCATAAAATGAAGGATAAGAGTTTGACTGGCAACGAGTGGTCAGGAGGTATGGTGCTCACTTGGCTAGGAAACCAGGGGCTGGACGCTGAAGATCAGGGACCCTCCCACTTCCACCTCCCCCAACAGACTGTGCAGCTGATGGCAGGGCTCCCTGTCTTGCATGGAGGTTGTGCGGTGCAGTGAGGTGATGGACTTCGAGTAAACAGCCGCACTCTGTGAATCTCTTCCGTTGTCCTTATCCCAGGACCATCTCTAGGGTGGAGCCGTGTCTCATTTGTCTCTAGTACCCAGCACTGGCCTAACATGGGGCAAGTGCTCTTGACCGGGAGAGTAAGGACTGTGCTGGATCCATCCTACTGGGAGGCAGGCCTTGCAGCAGATGTGAGCATAAGCCCAAACGGACACCGCAAGTCCAACGTAAGCAAATTGAAGTCTGCTCAAGGAAGTGCAATGGGAATAACAATAATGATGGCAATGATAACAATCATGTAAAATTAGGATGATTAATTAGTGTAGGATTAATTCACAGTGGACATGGAAAGTAAGATAGGAGTGAACACGGTGATTAAGACTGTGGGTTCTGGAACAAGACAGTCAGATTCAAGTCTGTCACTGTACTGTGTAACCCTCAGTAAGTCCTTTACTTCCAAGCCTCCGTTTACTAATCTATGAAATAGGGACAATACTGCACAGGTGTGTTCTAAGAATTTAGTAAGGTAATATGCATAAAGAATTTAACACAATACCTGATTGGACTAATTGATCAATAAGTGTGGGGTTATTAAAAGTGACTTTCTATCCTTGTAATTTGAAAGCTACATCAATAAAATGGATTAAAATTCTAAGACTAAGGATTTAAGCAACTGATTTTCAGAACAAAGGTAGAAGTTCGTAAGACTCAATAATCATCATAATCATGATATTTTGCTATTAAAATTTAAACTACTGGAGCTGGACAATGGTATAGCAGAGAAATACATTGCTCTGTAAATCAGTCCTAGGCAGAAAGGTTCTCCATTCAAGTCCAGAAACCTCTCTGGATACCCAGGGCACACGGAGTGCCCATGATATGAGGCTGGCTGAGGCAGGGGGTAGATCAAGGCATCAAGACTGCGCTGGAAGTGCTGTCTGTCTGTCTTTCTGTTTCTCCCACTCATGGAGGAAATAAATTATCTCTTTTTGTTTTTCAAGAATTATTTCAACTTTATTATTATTTTCCCATTTGACCAGAGAGAGACAGAGAGAGAGGGAAAGTGAGAAAGGAAGCCACCAGGTCCGGGATTTGAACCATGGTTGGGCACGTGGGATTTCAGCACCTTTAACCATTGTGCCACCTGCTAGTCCCAGAACTAAGTAATCTTAAAAAATAAAAAATTGAGCTACCAACAACCTATTGTTCATTTCCTGGCTACGTCTCATATGAGTACATTCTTTAGAGCCAGACTGCTGCACTCTGAACCCTTTGCTATGCCAGTTAAAATTCTGCGACCTTGAGCAAATCATTTAGCTTCCCGTGCCTCTCTTTTCTTACCTGTATAATGAGATGAAAACAGTACTGGCACCCAGGAGAGTGGCTGTCACTGGGCTGGAGGGAGTCAGACTAGAATGGGGTACAAGAGCGGCTTCTGGGAGATGGAGGAGGGTGTGGTAATATTTTGTTTATTGATCAAGGTGGAGGTTACATGGGTGTGCCCACTTTGTGAAAACTCAACTAGCTATGCAATTGGGATGGGGAACTTTTCTCTGTAAGTCTCAAACTTCGATAAAATGTTTACACAATGTAAATAACATCAACTTCACTGGATTGTTTAGGCAAGCTAATGTGTTTATAATATATGATAAAACTCAAGACAGTAGCTGGGGTATGTAATAAGCACTAGACATTAGCTATCATTAGCTATAATTCCATTTATAAAGAGCATTCAAGCTAGATCATATTTCAGTCAGAAAATGTATTTGCAAAGGCAGACACCTCTAAGACACACGCGGCTCCTTCAATCTCCTATAGTCCTTCCGTGAAGAGCAAGACAGCAGCACTGTTGGGAACTTTGGGGACCCTTCTGCAGTTCTGAGTCAGCTTGGTTTGGGGAGCTAAAGGACTGAGTAGAAGTGGGAGTCAGATAAGTTGGGTTCTTAATTTTATCTTCTTCAATTTCTAGTTACTGGACCAAGGATGAGTTACTCAAACCCACTTGAACTTCAAAATACTCCACAAAAATGGGTCTATAACTACGTGCTACACCAAGGTGCTGGTATGGACCTCAGGGGGGTGAGCCCCAAAGTCAGGAAGCACAATCTACTCTGTGGTGGCCAAGACAGCACCTGAGGAACACGCCCAAAACCAGCAACCAGACCACCCAGCAAACCGAATGGGCCCAGGCCAACTTTCGGCAAAGCCATTTAGCTTTGAGAACACTCGGCATCCTTGTCAATCAGAGTGCTGCCATGCCCACAAAGTGCTTTGCTTTTGTTAAGAGATAGTCTATTGTAAGTTCACCCCTTGATGAGAGAAATATGGCGACGCAGCCTCTGACACCACACTTAGGTCCTCCTTAGGTATGATCTCCCATCAGCTCTTTTACTTTGATTTTGAAAGGTAGAAAACACGGTCAGAATTAAATAAAAAGTTATCTCCTATTAGTTTGTTAATTAAAACTTCCTCCTAAATGACCATCACTGGGTTTCATGCAGTCACCTCTTAACAGTATTCCTGTGGTTACATAAGGGTTCAGGCCGTGAGTCATTCTCCCAGGGCCAGCATTTGCCAGGACCTGTGTTACGAGCTCTGCGCCCATCATCTTACCAATGCTCGCAACAAGGGAATTGCAGCCACTAGCTGTTGTGTTCCTCCCATGGCCCTACCTTCGTGTGTATCATTTATGCAATCCCCATGTCACCATTGTGGAGAGGGGATACTGAGGATCAGGGAGGTAAAACAACTTGTCCGAAGTCACATGACTAAGAAGCAAAAGCACTCAGCATCCCACCCAACTGACGAGCAATACCTTTATACTTCCAAAGACTCCACTCTTTGCTCTGACACTTTGTTTTGATCAAAGAGCATACTGAGTAACTGACTTTTGTTAGGCACGGACAAGATGAATCAAGTCCTTTGGTAGTGAGATGCCTGGCCCAGGCTTCATTGAAATTCCCAGGGAGGAGAGGGCTTCCTACACAGGCTATCATATCCATTTAACAGATAAGGAAACTGAGGCTAAAGAGATTCCATAATTCACCCCTGTTCTTACGACTGGTGTGTGTCAGAGCATGGATCTGAATCTGGGTTCCAGAAGCCAATGTGCTTTCCACATGCAGCACATATCAAACATGTCCAAGTGCATGCGCATATACATGAGCTCACAACAAAGAACAGCCCAGGGAGCTAGTGGCCTCCCAGGAGGAAAGGAAAGAGAAACCAGAGGGAAAGTGGAACGGACAGGAAGAGGAAAGGCCAACAGTTAGGTATTCTAAACTCTATTCCCTCCTGAAATCTCAAATACACACAGAGGGAAGAGTGACATTTCCCTTCCCTTCCTCAGGCCCCAAAGGTCACGGAGCTGCCAACCACTTGATAAACGCAGTGGCTTTTCTTTGGAGCCAGAAGTCACTGATTTGCTCCTTCCTGCTCACAAAATTAAAAATCTAAGCCCAACAGTTCAGAGGAGCCCTGAAAACACCGCTAGACTCTCCCAGCGTGCTTTAAACAGAAACAGAAGCTTGGCTGGGGAGGGAAGTGCTGGAAGCTCTGCCCAGGTCGGCCCACCTCCCCTCCTCAAGAGGGAACAAGCACTGGTTCTCATAAATAGTCCAGAGATTCCCAAGTCAGGTCACAAAGGGGCTCCTTCTCCAATGGCTCCTGTCCTGACCATCCACGCCACAGATACTCATTCATTCACTCACCTGATCAGTTTGAATCAGTTGGTCACTCACGTCAACTTTATACCAGGTCTTAAGGACATGGAGATAAACCATGAACTGAACTCAGGGAGCTCCCAGTCACCTTGTGGTTGGGGCATGGCTCAATCTGAGAAAGACCTCTTAAGATGCAAAATGATCAGTCCTGAAATGATTTTGGATCACCCCATCAAACAGCAGGGCCTCTTTCCTCCCTCACAACTGGCTCTTGCCATCTTCATTCATTCACTACAAAGCACCAAGACCTCCTCCAGGGGAGCCTCTCTGGTTATGTGGAGTGTAGTGTGCTCAATCCCTCCCCCAGATTGGCTTGGACTAGAGCCAGAAAGTCCCAAGGCTGGTGTCTTGAATGTGGTGTCCTGAAGTATCCCTAGGTGGGATACTCGACCTCCTTCAGCATCAGCTCTTTCTAGGGAGTGAGGTCTAATCCTTAACTTCGGGGTGCTAAGAAGGGGGAAGCATTGTATGGCATGTGTTTCATGCAGAGTTGCCCCAATGTAGAAGCTCTGTGCAAGCAGCTGGCCTCCCTCTGGGATGGGTTCTGCCAGCTCCTCCTGCAGTCCACTCCACAAGCCCACTCCAAGACAGCGGCCGGCCTCCTCTCTACCCTCCAAAATGGAGGGGTGAGCCTATTTACATTTCTGATTCCACTGGTGTTTGCCTCAATTGGAAGTTGCCTCCTATTGCTAGTTTCAGTTTCCTCTTTTTTTTTTAAAGAGAGAGATTTTTGCTATAGGGTGCATGTGCTCACCAGAGAGACAGAGGAAAACAGAGAGAGAAAGCGAGAATCACCTCCTGGGAGGACTGCCACGCAACAAACCCTTCTCCATTCTCCTCCTGGGATTTGGGGCACGCACGCACATGCACCCAGCATGAGTTTCAAGCCATTGGGTCCAGGACTTGAACCATGGTCAACCATGTGGGAGTCCAGCACCTTAACCACTATGCCATCTACTGGGTCCTCAGCTTCCTCATGTTTAAAGAGAGAATGAAGAGGTCAATAGCTTTCCTTATGGCTGCAAACTCAAGAAGAGATGGCAGAGCACTGGGGGAGTCTGAAAGCAAGGCCACATGTGGCTCACCTTGATCGCCTCCATCCCAGCAGGGCCTGCTCTTCCAGAACCCCTTCCTGATGAGTACTGCTCCCAAGCACATGGCTGCTTGCTGCCTCCAACTCCTAAGCTGAGCATGGTGGACAATACGCCCTCAATGAATACCTCGCCAGGGATGTTTTGCACCATTTCACATATGCCATCACTCTCCCTGTAGAAGAACTCTTTAATCTTACTGTCCTCATAGATATTGCAGTGACATTCACCACTGTTGCCTCTACAGCACTGAAGCAGTCTTAAACATACATTATTTGAAAATATCCTCAAAACAACCTCATGGAATAGACACGATGATTTGCATTTTATAGAACAAGCTGATGCTCCCAAGAGGGGAAGTAACTTGCTCCAGTTCCCTGAGAAATAAGAGGGTTAAGATTTGGGCTTGAGACTGCCCAGTTCCAATGTCTGAGGCCTTTCCCTCTGAGTAGCCTCCTCAACTTGCCAGGCACAGAGCTGCTGGTGAGCAAATCCTGATGGCAGCAGTTGTGTCACATACTGTGACTGCCATGGAGAGACTTAGAGTGCTAGGTGTGGGATAGCAAGCAGACCTTAGAAGTAAGGCCAGTACCTTTTGCTTTTGTACATGATGAACCATTGGGCTTGAGTTCTGATTCTGCCAAGAATTAGCTGTGTGACTTTGGACAAGTTCTCTGTGCCTAAATGTCCTCACTGGTAAAATAGGGGCATTACTACTGGTACACAGAGTTGTTGTGAAAATTAAATAATGAGTGTAAAGTGTCTAGCAGTAGTTCAAAATAGTACCCATACAATTTGAAATGATGCAACTTGAATTTAAGAGTCACTGGTGGTGTAAGGGGCTGTTGATTCCCTAGAACCAAAATGATTTGGGGTCACCCTCTCATAAAATAGGGCCTCCTTCTTCCCACACAACTGCCACTTGCCATCATTCATTTATCACTAAGCACAGCAAACCCCGACTCCCATCTCCACCTGCCTTTTATTTGAAATGTCAATTTTTAAAGAGTGGAGAGGTTGGAAACCCAATTTAACAAGCACGCTGAAACATTGTTTATTGCCCCCATAAACATGGCTTAGTGAGAATTACGGACTTAATCAGAGTGAACTTATCTCCCGGTGAAAAGGAACACTTTAAATTTCAAAAATGGCACCTTCACTGTGAAAATCTCTTAACTTTTCAAACAAACTACAGGGGGTCTTAAACATATGGGCAGTAAAGGGGCAGCCATTACTGTGATTTGTCTTGCCCAAGAGCCCAAGAGATCTAAAGGTCCATAACAACTTTAAGATCTAGGAAAAATATTTGGAAAATCATATTCAGGAGACATGTCTCTAAAAATACTCCAAAGGTCTCCCAAGTAGGAAGTAATACCTGTATAGCTGCTTGGGGCTGCCCAAAAGAAAGGACCCTGCAGTCCTTAGAACAGGGCCTATTTAACAAACAGCAGCATGGAGAAAGCTCACCTCTCCCGTGTGTAAGATTAAGCACTTAGCAATAGGCAATATTTTGGTGACCTGCTTTTCAGGAGAGAGTTGCTACACAAATCCAAAAAGGCTGTTAAATGCTTTGCATGGTATTTCTTTCATTTCTTTCTCTCTCTCTTTTTCTCTTTAATAACCCACTTCTAGAGGATGAGGTCCTGGAACCCCAATGCTCCAGTGTGAGGCTTCATTAGGGCTGCTCCCATCATTCCAGGGAAGGTTTTCATAAAGACGCCCCCATCTTGCAAAGGATGTATCAGCCTGGCTGCCAGAGGCAGGAAAGGCAACAGATATAAAATTTTATTATTCCAATGCCCCAGTAGCAGCCAGGGGGACTTAATGAAATTGCCAAGATTTACAATCTGAAATAGCTATTGCACAGACAGATATGGTTAAGGGAGCTGTGCCCTCTGACCTTTCAACCCTTTGATCCTCACACGGCAGGTGGCCTGGAGCCCCCTCCTGGGCATCTTCCCTCTCTTCCGACACTGCCAAACCTTGATGTGCAATAAGCCTGACCCTACACAGGTGACTCTCACGGTGCTTATCACCAGCAGCTGCTGCTAATGGAACGGCCAAAATCACTTGGCTTCAAGACTCTAGCTCAAGAGGAACATGCTGTGCGGGGCCCAAACGTTCAGAAACGAGGCTCAGTAATTCAGCCCAGGTCCAGTTGTTTGGCAATGTGCGCTGATGTCATTCTCAAAAGCTGTCTTTAGAACTCTGGTCTCCTCCAATTTATACTTTGTGTTGGGGGGGAAAAATCACCTTTTAAAACTCAATCACAAATCTCAAAAAAAAAAAAAAAAAAAAAAAAATCAACCCCAAAGTCCCAAATGCCTCTCTCAGAACTTCCCCAAAACCATGTGCAGCAAATTTATACCAATGAAAATCAAAACAATTTTTGGAAACCTAAAATTGACTGTTTTCAGTTCCATGAAATTTCATTTAAAAAACCCCATATGCCAAAATGTCCAAATTCTCTTATTTTTAAAAATTGGGATAACTTCCAAAAATCATAGCTATCTTTTTCTTTCTTTCTTTTTATTTTTTTTCGTTCTTCTAAAGCTAGGGATGGGTAATGTGCATATGTACTTATCAAGCTTCATAATTTAACCCATTCGGTCAGTACAACCTATTTGCAATCAAATGCTGAAGAGGGAGGATATAAATCTATTAGCACAATATCTCTCAAAACAATTGACTCCTTAGCACCAAGGTCTAAGAGATACTACGTTTGGCCAGGGAGTAGCCAGGAGTCCACACAGCACACACTGCACCTTTTAACTTTTGTCAGATATTTGGGTTTATGAAAGGAAGGGGTTTAGGCAGGACACATAAACCACTCTGTGGGATGTTGTAACTTCCAGCCTCAAAATAAAACTTTGATGCCACCATCGGTCATACTGAAGGAGAGTTCCAATGTCTTTTTTTCTAAACAAAGAGGATGGTAGGCCCAAGCATTACCTGTAAGGCCTGAGCTTAGGCCATTAATGTCTGAATCCAAGGGGCAAAAACAAAACCCATCATTTTGTAGCCTAAATGGCAAATATCTTAAATATTCAACTTTAAATTTATGTTTGAAATCAGCTAAGAATCAGACAATACGTAAAGAGAGATTTGTACATGCCAGCTTTAACTACATTCTTCTCTAGAGAATACTTTATGATGAAATCAGTTCAGCAGGACAAAAAGGCATGCTTACATCAGGCGGTAGGGAAAGCTATGAAGCATTTTTGCCTAGAAGAACATGTCGTGACTCTCCCGACAGCCTCACACATCATGGTTTGCCTACTATGTATGAGACTATCATTGGGCTATCCTCTTGATAGAATATTGGAAATATTTTATTAACAGTGTCCACCACTGAGTGAGGCCTCCTACTGCTCAGGGCACCCCAGCCGTATTATGTCTAACTCACCACTTTCAGGTCGGTGCCCCCATTTTGCTGATGGGGATGTTAAGGCACACATCCACGTATGCTCAGAGACTTGCCTAAGTTACACAGAGACAAATGGTGGATCTTAGATCCCAAACCAGGCTTACTGCCTGCCCAAAAAGTTTGTGGCCCATCCAAATCTTTCCCAAAAGAAGAAAAATAAAAACACAAACAACATGCATCAATTTGTGCAGAAAATGCCAGTTTTAGCCTGCTTACACATCGCCCTGTCCCATTTAAAGGCCTTCCGAATCAATTATTTTAGGCCATTAAGAGGAAGTTTAATTTGGTTGACAAACACCCCTACTGTGGTGACCTCACGTATCAACAACAAACGCTTGACGGTCACAAACCCATACCTTGAGTCAAGCAAGCATGGTGTTAAACAAAACCACCTGTGCCCAGATTCCAAGTGGGATTTGTCTAGGCCAAGGGCACCTCTCTTCAATCATCACGCTGCTAGTCTCAGAGCTCCCACAATGGCCCCGCCCCTAATCACTTGCAAGGAGTTTATGAAAAGAAGTTGCCTGACCCGTGCGGCTGGGCTCAGTTAAAAGTGCCTTTAAGCTAATATCAATTTAGAAAGTCACTCATTAAAAGCAAAAAAGGGAGGCTGAACAAGAGGGCAGTCTTAGATAGATAAAACTTTTAGCCTTGAGATATATATACCAATTCTACACTTCTATAATATTGATAATCGCTTCCATTTATTTGGTGCCTACCATATGTCAGGCACCAATCTGGGTGTTTTCATGTACTTTCTCATTTACTTGTTATTAAAAGCATCTATGACTTGGAGAGTCCACCCATTTTACAACAGAGTCTGAGGCTAAAAGAGGGACCTTAACACACCTGTCTGCAAAACAAGGGCACCTCTCGAAATGAGACAATTAGAAATTATGCAGCCAAAGTGCCATGCACATTGGTAGACCCTCACTCAGTGGTCGAGATTATTATTCCTGAGCACAGTTATTTCCCACAGCATCTCTTTAGAGAACCGCAGAACAGTAGTTTTAGAAAAAATAGGCAAACTATGTGATGTAGTAATCATGCCTTTCCCTGCATTGCTAAACTCATTTCACCTTTAAACAAAGGAACTGGTTTAAAGTGACAGAGCAGAGGTGGAGCTAGAATTTGAACTCAGGCCCCGAATCTTTAGAGTCCAAGAGAGCCTTCTACTTTGCTACACTGGCTCCTCCACACCACTCCTGACCTCAATCTGACAGGAATTTGGATCCTTCAAGGTTTCCTTGGTAACAACTTATAAACTTTCCGTCTTCTTTGAAATCAGTTCTAACACTGCTAAGTGAATCTTACATATAATGACTGACTCAGAAATGACAGAGAATCGGGGAGTGAAAGAAGCATCAGCAATAGTTCCCATGTTCTACTGGGAATCCCCTCATAATCACTCTGTTTTTCTCATCTGTGACAGAGGGCTAGCCCACCTCACAAGAAAATGTTTCAATCATGATGAATTAGACTGAAACTATACCAACTGCAAGAGATATTTGATTCAGTCAGAAGTACTTGTTCCCTCTGATTACATAGATTACTACCAGAGCTTTAAATTGTTTTATATGACCTAATTTCAACATTACGATAGTGGCATTTAAGAGTCACATTCATTTCATGAGATAAGCAGTTGGTGTAATGGCTATGTCGCTGGACTCCCATGCAGTCGACTGTGGTTCAAGTCCCGGACCCGGTGGCTTAAACTCACGCCAGGTACGTGTGCGTGTGTGCCCAAGATCTCGAGAGGAGAATGGAGGAGAAGGGATTGCGGTATGGCCATCCCCCCCGCCCCCCGGGGAGTGATTTCTCACTGTCTCCCTGTCTGTCTTTCTCTGGCGAGGGCAAGTGCCCTACAGCAGAAAAAAAAAAAGTCACATTCATTTCAAAAGCAGATTCCAGCAGGACCAGTCAGCTAACTCACAGCCTTCTTTGAGGCGTATAGTGAACAGAGCCTGCTGCATTTGCACCCTGAAGCCTCCTATGGAAGATGTTGGATGACAATGTAGAGCCTTGCTAAGAAAGTTCTAGTAGAACCAAGCTACTGTCCAAGTACTTTAATCTTTACAAAATAATAAGGCAGTCTCCAGGGTTCATTGATCTAACTTCTGCCTTTTATTGTTGTATTAATTACAAAGGTGAATGTTTGGTATGGTTTTTGTGTGTTTTTGCCATAGGGTGTGTGTGCTCACCAGGGAGAGCCAGAGAAAGCCAGAGAGAAAGTGAGAAATCACTCCCCAGAGGGGATGGCCACCTTGCAATCCCTTCTCCTCCAGTCTCCTCTTGGGATTTTGGGCATGCACACACATGTGTTCAGTGTGATTTTCAAGTTGCCATGTCTGGGACTCGAATCACACAGCTTGAATCACACACCTTTTCCTCCATGTTACCTGCTGGCCCTTGGTATGGTATTTTTTTTAAAAGCTATTCATATCCATTATATTGGTTAATTCTTGCAGCTCTTTGGGATAGATATTATCATCTTAATTTTACAGCTGAGAAAATGGAGCCTTGGAGAGGCTAAAAAACAGGACCCAAGTCACTCGCGTACTCAGAACTTTATTCTGTAGGACTATGGGCCTGCCTGTCACCAGCTCTTCTTCCCCCTCACCACAATCCCTACTGCAGGGTATCGAGAAGGAAAAGCACAGGCCCAGGAGGGAGCTCTGCCCACGTAGGGGGTGCCAGACATAAATAATCTACACAGCCTGATGTGACAATGCACAGGGCGCTGGGGCTGGCAAGTACGGCAGCTGAGGGAGTGGATGCACGTTACTTTACCTCTCAGAGCCCCAATGCCTCCACGTACAAGTGTGGCTACCTCCTACTGAGGAAGGCACAAGACAGAAGACAGTAAGTCCCCAGCACTGTGTTTGGCACTAACCAGGTACTCAGGAGATGTGCATGTCTCCGGATCCTTTCCCTTCCTCGTCCACATTCTCCCCATGAACCTGTGACTGAAACTACCAGGCGGGACTTTTCATGAAAATATCATCTTCTTTTAAAGCAAGAATATGATTACTTAGCACGAACAATCTCATATGGCATTGCTCTATTCTTGTGAGGACACATATCCAGTCGCCATTTATATCTGAATATGACGACGGCTCAGAGTTCACATCCACCGCAGCATTAACAATGTGAGCTACATTTTACTTCTGTCTATGTGTGGACTCCTGTGAAGAAGCAAAATGGCCCAATGGTAAACAAGAACACTCTTCATCACCCACTAGGAAACTGTTTAAAAATAAATATAAAAAAAAAAAGAAAAAAGGAACAAAGGATTAAAGACTTTCTATGCCATGAGAAAAATGAAAAGAAAAACTAGTTAAAATAGTGCTACCTCAGTTGAGAGAAATTCAGGTTCTTTGAAATGCAAAAGAAAAAAAAAAAAAACCCTGTTATTTTCCTTGTCTGAACAAAAAAGTGAGCCCTGTGTAAAATCTCATAATTAAGCCAGGAGGCCCACTGTAGACACAGACACACGTGGCCTCTGGATCCCAGAGAAAAAGATGGGCTTTGATTTCACACGTGGATGTGGTCCTTCGAATGGAGGAGGCTCAGTGCTATTTGGAGCTCTCTGTAGATTTGCAAAAGCAGGCTATGAGGGGCCCAGAACTAAGGCTTCCTGGGTAAACGGTGAGAAAGAGAGGAATGCTGAGCTTGTCCTTTCTTCCTGTGCACCCATCATGTGCCTCTCGAAACTGTGCAGCCAGGGAGAGGTGGCAGGCCTGGCAGCTCAGATCCTGGGTCCCACTTTCCTATTCCAATGGCCTGGACCTGCCACTGAGCGTATAATCTAAATTTATGGACTCAAACTGGAGTGGAGAAAGAATATCTGACTCACGAAAATTACTTGAAAACAGGAAAAAACAAAATAAAGTAAAAGTGGTTCTTAAAACCTCAAAGAATGCCAATGCTACAGGCACCTCTGCCGCAGCTTGGTAGCAAAGGAGTCATTCGGAAGCTGGGGTTTAGGGTGCTAACACATCTGAATTTTATATACATGGTTTTGGTGTGTAATTTACTGAAGAATTACCTTGATCTTTACAAATATCAATTTACTTTATTAACATGGTTAAACTGCTTCCAAGCATTTTATATGGAAGGGCTGTGTTTCTAAAGGCCCAGAAGGAGAAGGCCTACTCATGCCCCTCCCCTATTTACACCCTTCAATGGCTCTCCATTGCCCTATAAAGTTCAAGCTCTTTAATACGGCTTACAAGGCCCTGGATGGGCTGGCCCTTACTGCCTGCCTACCTCGGCTCTCGCCTCTCCCTTCAGCTCTACATTCCTACCCAACAAGGACCTCCTCCTACTTCCTGAAAAGACCTGTGTTCAACACCTCAAGCCTTTGTAGATGCTGTTCCTTGTTCCCCTGGTGGATCTAATTCATATTTGTCTGTTCAGTTTCACTTCAGGCCGTCTCTCCCAGCATCTCCCCCTGAGAAGTGTAGCCCTAAAGGCTAGAGTTGCTGTCTCCCCTACCAGAGCCCACGACATCCCAAATGCATGGCAATGACTTTCTGCTTGTCTATATCTGTTCCAGACACAACTCTGGGAAGGTGGAGATTATGGCACATTCACCACATTCATCATTTTGTACAGAACTCCTAGTCTAAGGCAGTACTTGCTACCCTGAAGGCTCCCATAACAGTACTGTGGAAAGGAAGGTGCATTGTATCCCTCCCACATGCACAAACTGGGCTGTGCTGCCATACACAGGACTCAGCCCTTCCAGATGAAGACGGCAAGAGAGAGACAAAGTACTGTGGCTGAAACGAACACAGCAGGGATGTGATCAAGCAGGGGCTTGGAAGCACATTCAACAAACTCTACCAACATGTCATTCCCAATCCTGGTATGGTGCCTCATATATGGCAAACCAGGAGACTGTGGGACAACACATGCCAACTTTGTTGAAACTCTCTTTTCCTAGGGAATGAGGATTATGACCCTGGGAATCTGAGAGTTTCTAAAACACAATTGCAAAGCCACTGGTTTAACAATGTAAATGGTTTTAAGACCACTGAAGAAATAAAAATATCAATGACTGTTGGCCTGTGCTGAGCTCTTTATGTGCCAGGCACTGTGCAAGGCAACCATAATGTATTATCTTACTGGGTCCTCCCAACGACCCCATGAGAAGGCACGGCCATTGCCTTCAGGATACAAGTGAGAAAGCAGAGGCTCAGAGATCAACCAGCCCAAGAGCACATAAGCAGCATGAGGAGAGTCAGGATCCAGAGTCTTCTAACTGCTACACCTCACTGCCTCTGTATCTAGATGGGGCTTCACTTACAAGCTAACCTAAGCTTCTCTCTGAACCACATCTTTGCCATCACATTTCCTTCCTGACCACTCTGCCACTGGGAATGATATAACATATCTTCTGGGTACGTGCTCCATGTCACCTGAAGTCTGTACATGAAGCACTGTTTGTGGGAGATAGGAGAAGCACCATCTACCACACATGACCTGGCACCTGCTACCACACATGGCACAAAAGAAGGACTGCATAAATGTCTCTTGAACTAAATTGAGATCGTGTGAATGAGAGGACACAGTCACTGTGTAATCTGGCCACGTTTGGGATTTCCTAGCTGCCAGCTAACACGATCATTCTCTCCAAGAAGAAACTAGGTCTATGCCAATACCCTTGGCTATCCTGCTAACTTGCCACTAGCCTTGAATTGCTTAATTGAGAGACAGAATATAAAAAGGCAGAAGGAGAGAGAAGGACGACGATCAGCTATAAACATGTCCCTTTAAAAGACAGAGGACTCTTTAAGGTGACGAAGTTAGCATTTAACAAATAGCAATGCACCCAGTAAGAACATGAAGACTAAAGATAACAGAATTCAGCCTTTCCCCAAAATAACCTTTTTCAAATGAGAACACTAGGTTATAATTTATATTTCTTTTTGTGCAACAAATTTGAGTGTCATAAAAATGGTTAAAAAGTCTTCCTATGGTAGCTTTTTCTAAACTTTTATGAACATCTGCCACATTCATTTGAAGTTTAAAAAATTCTGGCACATATGCAAAGGCATAATAAGGTGCCTATAGCTTTCAAGAAAAAATAACAAGACAGTCAAAAATAAGCCTTTTGCTGAATTGCCAGTAAGAAAACTAGTATAGTGAGCGGAGATGGGCCTTCCTGAGCTCCTTCCTTAAAGAGCTATCCTTGGCCCCCAGGTCTGAGCTTCTCCCCATGCACTGTAGCCCTGGTTCCTGGGGGAAATCTCAGGGGAACCCACTCTCACCTGAAGGATGCAAAAGAACCAGATAAACTTGCTCAGAAAGCATGACCAGGGCAGCCTGAGTCTGAGCTGAACCCAGGGGAGATCAGGAGCCTCTATTCCATGATTTGGTAGTTCCTGGTTGCCCCACTCACCCAGGGACCATGTCTTTGTTTAGGAAGTGTCTTAGCTGGCTTTGAGACTGGGGTGACAACCACTTCTGCTTTTCAGTGCTGACCACATGGGAGCTCAGCAGAGCAAACTCCATCCTGACTTCAGTCATTCAACAGGGCTAAGATCTAACTTGGCCAGTACTACCTGAACCTTCTCACTTAAAGCCTTTCAAAGGCTGAGCAGAGGAGACCTGCACCCATACCCCTAAGTGCAAAACCCTGTCTCAAGTGTTAGCTTCAAAATTTATGCACATTTCACATCACATGTTTTACTACAGAAGGCCTATTTTAAATTACTTCCAATCACATAAGAAGTAAAAATATCACCTCCCCCATCTTTAAGTAAAATTATGGCGCTGGGGTGCCTGAAAATCATGATGCCTACTGGAAGTTTTCTCACTGTGCTCCGTATCACAGCTTCCCAGGCAACCACTCAAATCTTCTTTTCAGAAAGGAAAGGTGTGTAGGTGCTTAGGCCACCACAGTGAGTGATACACAGTCCTGTTCCCAAAGAACTCAGGCTCCAGGAGTAACAGAGAGAGACAGGGGAGCGAACAGCTATTATCTAGAGAAAAAGATACCGTGTGTGAAAGGAGAGAACAAAACAGAAGGCCTGAGAAGAGGTGGAGAAGGCAGGGTTAATCTACACAGATGTGAGAGGGTGGGGGATGTCTGGAGACAGTGAGAGCACTGACTAACCAGGGAGACTATGCAGTACCTGGGGCAGTGCCCAGACATGCTAGAAGGTGCCCGTTAAAAGTAGACTGACCAAGTGGAAGACAACCCACTTGTGTCCAGATGATGGACTGAAACGTAGATGTATCTTCATACTTCCAGGACCTGGCCAAATACTTAGAACATTAGAGGCCCTCACCTTGCTTATCAAATGAAAGAAAAAGAAGGAAAACGAAAGTGTCCACAAAGGCAAGGAGGAAGGAACAGGGCGAGAGACCTTTTAGAGACTTGGCGAGTAGAGAGAAAGGAGGAGGAAGGGCAGCGTTTAGTTATGCTCAGTGTGCTCTGCTTTGGTGCCTTGGCAGGTAGTAGTGCCATTCACTGGGCCCAAGAACACCAGAGAGAGAGGGGATGGCTTGGGGGATGTGTGTGTGTGTGTGTGTGTGTGTGTGTGTGTGTAATAAGTAGTTTGGGATGTCTCAGTGAGACATCTGTGACACATCTAGGGAAAATTCAGTTCATACTCGAAACTTCAACCCTGAAGTTCAGAGAGGCAGACCAGTGTTAGAATCACAGCTGAGAATCAGTGACATTGACTTGGTAGTTGAAGCAAAAAGCCTTAAAACGAGATGACGAGAGGGCACGTGGAGAAGAAAAGAAAGCCAAGACAGAAACTTGGAGAATGCTGAAGGTACTGGGACATAAAAAGAGTCTGTAAAAAGGCTGTGCTGGAGCAATCTGGAAGGCAGGAGGAGAGGCAGGAGGGAACTGTGGACTCCGATAGACCAAATAGTTTTCGGATTAGTGTTTCAACGGGCCCTAGAGGTCTGCCAGAAAGTACTCACTTTTAATTTTTCATGCAGGAGCTTTGAACAGACCCCCAAACTTGACAAACAAAGGTAAAACACAGAAGAAATCTCTTCAATCTGATCTAAATACGTCCTCCGAGATAGTCCGTAAACTGTGTACTGTATGTGCTTAGGGCTGGGTGATGACAGGGAGGAACTGTTAACAGAATGTAGGAGCCACATGGCCGTCCTGTCAAATTAGAAATTTGAGCAGATTTCTGTGGTCTATTTTGATCAAGATTCTCAATGTCAAACAAACAGGTTTTTCGATAACCAACTTGTTTCATTTTCGTAAGCACAATAGCACAGTGTGCAACAGTTAGTGAAGAAGCAGGTGGTCCTCGTCGACGTGAAGTGAAGGGAACAGAAGAAGAGAAGTAGCACTTCCTTTACGACATGCAAAGCACCATCACAGACGGACATGGCTGTAGATTTTCCCTGAGAGCTTAGCTCCTGTGCAAAACAGGCAAGCCCCCACCCCTGCTCCGTTTTGCTCTGGTACAAATTGCTGCTCTCTCCTGAGGACAAAAAGGCTTAGGGTTCATGTCTACAAACTAATGGTACTCACAAAAGCACGGAAAAGTTCTTTTAAAAAACTGCTATCTAATTGGTACAGCCACACAGAAAACAATCTGGCATCAGATTCATAGCTTTGACCAAGCATTTCTACTTTAGGGGTTCTAAGCTAAGAAAACAAATCAAAATGCAAATAAAATCTTATGCATAAAGATGTTCACAGAAATGCTATTTATAATGGTGAAAAAATGATAAACAACCCAAGTGTCCCACAGTAGGAAAATAGTTAAGTGGTGATGTGTCCAAATAGTGAAAATGATCGGAAACAAATTAAAAATTATTACTGAGAGTAGATAAAAACATGCAAAAATTACCATGCCATAATGTTAGCTTTAACAAAAACATAAAATTTTATATATATGTGTATGTGTGTGTGTGCGTGCGTGTGTATCAATTATGCACATTTAAACAAAATATATATTCACAGAAAATAAAGACTAAAAGGAAGAATAGCAAAAGGTTGTTCAATCTGGAGTAATGATATTTGGATCATTTACTTTTTTTCTTCCTATGTCAGTGTATATTTTATATCACATTTTCTACAACAAAAAGTGTAATATTGTTATGGTGATTTAGAATAAATGCCATTTTGAAAAGTGAATCATTTTCCTTCCCTCATTCAAACCCTTAAAGAACCCCTTCTTTCTCCACCTCCCTGACCCTCACTCCCTCACCCATGAAAATTGACAATCTCCAAGCAAAGTGGAAAAACCTGAAAACAGGAACCCAGTGGAAAGGGTCTAGGCTGGCCGCGCAGCTGTGTGCACCTGGGACGGGACCACGCGGGAGGTGTCGCATCACCGCTCCCACGTGCAGAGCTGCGATCCGGAGACTGTCTTTCCACTGGCACTGAGTGAAACAGAGCCCCGAGCTGAGCGAGCTGGGAGGAGAGAAGCCAACTTACCTCCATTAAACTTAAATGGATTCCTATGAGGTAAGGCATGGGAGCACTGTGAAGAGAAACAGAGACACACAGCTGCTTTAATGTCTGTTGCTTCCAACAGAAAATTACAGATGGTTCACTATTTGGAGAAAAACTGTTTTTAATAAACGTATGCACAGTTACATTTCCTTTCACAACACAAATCCTAATATGACATTTTCTTCCCAAGCCTAGAAGCTTCAGAAGAATTTCAAACATAGAGAGCACTGGAAGAGCACGGGAGGAGGGAGGAGGGTCAACCCTGGTGTTAGACTCTGAGCAGCTAAGTGACGTGGGGCCTCAGTTGTCTTATCTTTAAAATGGGATTCTGGAATTGAGCCAGCATGCCATCCTTAGAATGACAGAAAATACATGTCAAAGTGATTAGTTCCTGATACAAATGGGAACTATGATGGCTGTGATTATAACAGAAAAAGCAGTTAAGGTGGAATGGAAGGCATAATATGCATCCCAAAGATGGTTTTTTACTTGCTGTTTCCTTCTGCTACCAAGAGATGTGACCTATCTCTCCATTCTGGTTGGGCAAGGTACTTGGGGAGCTGCCAGCAGGCATCTCCTCCCCAACTGCACACATGCCACCCAGTGATGCTTTAACTGATAGCTTCTGCCAACTGCTTCACTCACAGAGCAATGGGTTCCCTGAGTTAGTGCCCGAGCAAAGGAATGACAACCTATCTCCAAAGATTTAAAAACAGGCACTGTGGGTCATCCAGTCCCTTCTTTGATGTCAGGAGTCTGTCTGTATGTGAGTGTGTATACATTATCATTTATAATGCCACCTACTGATGATCAGTGTGCTAGGTGTAATGGGAGGATCTTTAAATTCACCTTTTGAATTTACATAACAGACTTGCAAGATATGTATCATCCCCACTTTACAGTGGAAGACCTGGACTTAGGTTAAATCACTGAGCTAATGCCACTAAACATAGTAAGTGACCACTTTTTCTACTTTCTATGCTTTCCTGCCCTTTCATAATGTTAGGTTTAACAAAAACATAAATATATACACGCCTTGACTTTGTAATCTGGAATCTGAAATACCCCCTCGCTTCCCACTCAATGTTCTCCCTGCGGATAGAGAAGGCAGGCCAAAGGTGGGAAACAGGAGTGGCCCCTTTTCCACCTGTCTCTCCAGTGTGTGGCATGGCCTATGAAATATGCAGAGCCTAGCTGATGAACCTAGAGGAGAGACACCTGGCTCAGACTGACGTGACCAGGCAATCTTCCTCTGGGCACCTGGGGGAATGGAAGAGGTTGGACAAGGATGGCTCTTTGGGGACAGGGTTGGGTGACAAGGAGTGAAAAGTAATGAGGCAGGAGAGCATTACTTCCACAGAATAGCAAGGAATCTAGGCTTTATCTTGAAAGCAAGAGATAGAATGAAGGTTTTAAGACATCAAATGTACATTTTAAAATTGCTCAAACATTTAAAAATAAGAAAGGACACAATTCCCTCATTACCATTCAACAAATAACATTCTTCAAGCAAAAATTCTTCCCCAGAATAAAAAATGTCCTCCTCACTACAGATCTCAGCAGTCCAATATCTTGAGAGCAGGTAAAACAGACTTGAATATTAGCAGCACAGTTTGGAAACTATTCTTCTAGAAGACTTTTGTATTTGATAATAGCTAAAGAAAGAAATATACACACAACTGCAGTGAAAGTGGAGAGTCGTTTCTTTTCTTTCTTTTTCTTCTTCTTCTCCCCCCACCCCTTGTTTAAAGGTATCTGCTGTGCACATTCAGCTTCTCCCCGCTTCTAGGGGCAAGGAAATGCCCTGCGATATTTTTTTCCCTCAAACTGTAAACCATTAGTTTAGCTGCCAGCTATACAAACGCTTAAACTTCCCAGTGTGCCTGGCTCTGCTGTCCAAGCTTTTTCCAGTGTACACTGAAATGAATGTGTTTCTAATTAAGTAGTTGCAGGAACACGACAGCTTCAATGTCAAAAATACAAAGTCTGAACCCGGCAGGAAGTCTTAAGACTGCAAATGTCTCATCTAGTGGAACCTTGCTTAATGTAATGAAAGGAAGCAGGAAGAGTGCAGAATTCCAGAAAAATGGCCACTTACTAATGTGTCCAGCAGCACGGCAGAACACACAGAAGACAGAGAAGCTCAAATCCATAATATTTACTAAATCTTATCAACTTTTCCAGTTCCCACATTTCATCACGCATTTGGCCAGTGACCATGAGTTTTCATTAGAATCTCAGAACTAAAAACCCAATAAACAAGTTAATATACAGAAAAAGACATTCAAACAACCACAAGAAAGGGGCAAAAATGTCTATGGTGAAAGCCGTCTGTATAATTTAACCACAGTCTCTAATCTGAAAAAGAAATATTTTCTAGAAGTTTAAAAACAGACTTATAGTCTGTTTAAATAGACTTTCATCTTGCAATAAAAATCAGTGATACCCCGATGAAGAAGAAGGAACCTTAGAGAAGTGACTGCAGATGCAAAAAAAGGACGAAGTGGGACCCATTCTTCAAGAATCCTTAGGTAGGTATTTCTTTAAACCCAATAATTTCCCAAAGAGTAATTATGGCCTATCATAGAAATGTACTTTCTTAGCCAAGTATTGTTAGGACTGCAATAGCTCTGTATTTAGAAAATATTTAAAACACATTTATTCCAAAATCACAGCAGCTCCACGTTTTGTATGAATGCAAATTTAGACAAATACCTTTTCATTGTCATCGTTTGCTTACAAAGCCTCAAATTCTTCTCTGAATCTACCACTCTACAAATATATAATTACAAATTCCAAGAGCAGGGAAGAAGAGGGAAGAAAAAGAAACCTGGAGTCTCCTTAACATCTCAATGTGGCAAGTATGTAGCTGGGTAATTCTTGGTAGGTTCTGAAAACCATTTCTATTCTCAATATACCTCAATAATTACTGCAGCTACTGACTCATTTTCTTGGAAACCTCTTTTCCTTGCCTTTTTATTATAAAAAGAAATCTTTTGGGGAAAAAAACACCTACCCATGATTACATCATCTTAACAAAAACCACTTTATTTTCGCATTATTCCTTTCTAATACTGGCTCACATTAACAAAGAGTTTTATATCGTCAAGATTATAGAGTGCATACATTTTGTTGTGTTTTCCATTGGCTACATTAACCTCTCCCATATTCTTCTTTTGTTTGTTTTTAAATTGCAAGAGGGTACATGTCAGAGAAGCACAGAGACCAGGGGAGGGAGGCAGTACCTCTCAGTGGGGCACGGTCATGTCACAATCCCTTCTCCTCCATTTCTCCATCCTGTTGGGATTTGGGGCACATATGCACATACATTGAACTTTTTTTTAAGTCATTGGGATTGGGATTCAAACCATGGTCAGCCATGTGGGATCTGGCTCTCTTGAACACTAGGCTACAAGGCTGGCCTGCCATTTTCCAATCTACAATCTTTGTGATTACTATTTTAAAGACTGCATAGTATTCTACCAAGTACGGATATATTATAATTTACTGAATTCTACTTTTTTTTTTTTTTTTTTGAGAGGTTTTTGCTATAGGGCACGTGCGCTTGCCAGAAAGACAGAGAGAGAGAGAAAGCGAGATATCACCCTCAGGGGGGGAATGTCCACGCTGCAATCCCTTCTCTATTCTCCTCTTGGGATCTTGGGCATGCACACACACGCACCTGGTGTGAGTTTAAGCCACCAGGTCCGGGACTTGAACCACAGTCGACTACATGGGAGTCTAGAGACATAGCCATTATGCCAACTGCTGGTCCTGGCTGAATTCTACTCCTAGAGTGAGACATTAAGTTGCTTCCAATGTTCACTATTTTAAGTAACACTGTAATGAAAATGAACAACTTCATGTGCATGAATGTTGAATTATTAAGTCAAAGAGCAAGACTTTTTTTTAATAGCTTCATTTAAAAGTTCATTTATTTCTTCAATGAATGAGAGACACAGAGATAGGGAGAGAATGATACAGAGCATGCCAAGAGGGTCTTGATGCTGTGAGCCACCTGCAGCCTCAACCAGCACCAGATCATGGACAGGTATGTTATGGGGATACTGGGGTATCTGGGTTTGCATCCAGAGATGCATACCTTTTCATTGTCATCGTTTGCTTACAAAGCCTCAAATCCTTCTCTGAATCTACCACCCTACAAATATATAATTACAAATCCAGAGATGCAAACCCAGAACTTCCTCATTTGGGTCGGCCTCACAGAGTATCACGTTTTTCCACGGCAACCATCATTAGGCCCTCTTCATTTGTTTGCTTTTAAAAAATATCTCTTGTATATCTTGGTGAAGTGTTTTCCCAAAGGGCAGTATCTGCTCCAGTGAGAATCATTCAGGTTTGTTTCAAGGCTTAGAGATGGCCTGTGAGGTCCCTTGCCCAGGAGCAGCACAAGGCTGGCACGCAGGAAGTGACAGACAAATCCAAATGTTTCACATTCCAGCATGGCTGGCTCCACTACACCAACTCTCCTTATCACCTAGAGAATGGTTTCTTATCTCGGCGTGGTGCTAAGCATGCCCCATCCCAAGGCACCTAGCAAACAGCTGTTGAGGATGGTTCAGCCATCAAGATAACAGGAGGTGCTGAACGTCACACATTGGTTTCTGACCTCCAAGTACACTCTGTAGCACCGTGTACACTCCCCTGAGTTCAATGGGGTTGCTTATTACTTTCTTCAGAAGGATGCCTTTCCTCTCTATTTTAATGTACCACTAAGAATGGAACAAACTACCAAGGAAACAATGATTGGTTGTTTTCTGATCACTTAGACAAATTTTAAAATTTATCACTCTTAGGCATACATTAAAAGGAAAATATAGCAAAATAAATTGGGTAAGCTATTCCAAAAAACCACTTTTTCACATTGAATCCAACTCCATCCGAATCATTTTTTGATTCAGAGTCATCAATGTCCATGTTTTCCCAAGGGGATCTCAGTAACAAAACAAAAAGTCATCTACTAGAAGCTTTCTTCTTATTTTAGATCTGGGAAAGAACTTGTTCATTGCTCTTCTAGAAAATATGGATGTAAATACCTGCTTCGCTAATAGCAAATGCATATCCTGTTTCTCTGCTCCAGTGCCTCTCAGCATTTAGTGACTTTTCATTTCCAAGCTGAATTGCCATGTAGTTTTAAAGACATTTTAAATGGCAATTAAACACAACACATGCAGGACCAATAACACAAGTAATTAAAGCGGTGATAATATTAACAGCTATGACCAAATTCATGCATAGGCAGGCCACAACAACTGTGTCACAACAGCCGTATGGCTGACAGCGATTGTAAGACGCCATTGTACATCTCTGAATAGCAGAATAGGGAATATCTGTACTACGCCTTTGTTCTCGGGGAATGGCTGCACTCTGACTTCATCAGTTACATCCTGAGAGAGTAGAAGCTACTCTTTCTTCCTCTCCCCTGCAAAAGGAAGGGAGTTCTGTTGCTGGTGTCAGGCAGCGGCAATATAATGACCTTTACCTGAAAGGTACCTTTAGTCTGAATCCTCCTAAGGGGAAAAGGAACTAATATTTATTGAGCTACTATAACCCAGTCACTTTTACGTATTATAAACATACCGCTCAAGACAGCTCTGCAAGGCAGGGCTATTATGCACATTTTCAGGTTAGGAAAAAGGCTCAGAGAGGTGAAGTAACTTGCTCAAGGTCACATGCTAGTGAGCAGTGAAGCCATACTTCAAACTCTGGCTGCTAGACTGCTCTGCCCATGAGGTAACGGCACACACTCCATACTTGAAGCAAAAGCAGTGCTGGGATACCAAAGGGGCTTTTCACACCATCGTCTTTCGAGCATCAGGCCTGTGATGCGGAGTGCTTCTCTTACAGGGAAGCCCCACAGCACAGGCAGGGTCCTGCCAGTAAAGAGGAGTGAATATGGGTACTGCAGACTTATTAATGGTCCTATAGCCCCCGTTCATTATTACTGCACTTTCACAATTTGTCTAATTCCTTTCCCCCTGATAACCAGAGCCCTCTTAATTATGTTCCCCTGAGGTGAGTGGCTACTAATTGTAAATAAATAAGGAATACTGGGTGCTCGAACACATAAAAATCAGTTTCCCAAGACAAAGGCAGGGACAGAGGAGGGGAAGAGTAGGAAGGCCCTCCATCCCCAGGTGAGCAGTAATTCTGACATCAGAAAGAAACACAGCTTAGAGTAGCCCAGGGTTTGAGAAAGTCCACCACTTCCTCCCCCATGGCAATATATAGTCAGCATTACGTACCAGCTTGCCTCTCAAGAAGCCAGCCACCTTCTTAATTGAGCACCCTGATCAGTCAAAGGGGATTCTGCAAATCTTTCCTCAGTTAACTGTTTCATTTTTTTAAAGAATTATTTAAACTTTATTTATTATCACTATTTTTCAATTTGACCAGAAAGAGAGAAAGAGGGAAAGCCACTAGGCCTGGGACTCAAAGCATAGTCGGCCATGTAGGAGTCAGTACTTCAAACACCATGCCACCTCCTGGCCCCTCAGTTGACTATTTTTAAAAGAAAGGAAAATCCTGAAAGAGGTCTTATTTGGTTGTGATTTGCCTTTTATTTCTTCCTTCCTTCCTTTCTTTTTTTGAAAATAAAGCAAAATCATAAACATAGCTTGTCTTACAGTCTTAGATTCTTCTTGAAATAACAGGCCTGGTGTTTTCAGAGAGGTTAAAGGACAAAAGAATGGGAAAAAGAGCAACACACATAATCACAGTGGTCTTCATGGGACCAAGGAGACAGATGCCCTCAAGTCTGAAGTAATGGCCAGGATTGTGCAGGGAGTCCCTAAGAGCAGCAGAGTTGACTGTGCATTTGCTGTGAGCTAGCACCAAGCTGAGGCTTGATGGGTATCTTCTCACTGGATCTCCCTGACAATGTATGGTACTGCTAGTACCGTTCCCTCTCAGATGAAGGAACTAAGGTTGGGGGAGCTAAGGGGCTCATCAGAGGTCACACAGCAATCAGTGGTAGAACTGACCAGAACCCAAGCCCCTGGAAAGAGATAAAACAAGCTTATTATTTCCCAGGAGACCAGCGTTTGCATGGTCTGGGGAAGGAGGCATGGAAGGAGGCTGGAAGGTTTTCTCTAACCTGCTCCCTGAAGGCTGGCCTACAGCTGGGTCCACTTTCTGTCTGAACTCCCCCTTCCACACAGGAAACTTCTAGCCCACAGATTGCCTCTGAGCTCTTAATCACACGGCATCCTCACAGGCTTGAGTTTCACTCTTCCTGAAAGTGCTGCCCCCTTCTCAGATCATCCCAGTGGTTGCTAATACCTCCATTTTTAGAGGCTTTTATCTGGGTTACTGATTTGGACTAAAGCTTCTGCTAATTTGAATGGTTGCTATTGCTCATCAGTCACAGTAGAACAGAATTGTTTCCTGTGGCCCAGAGGCCACCATTGTGCCATCTGAAGAACAGGAAGAAGATATCCAACCTACATGCTGAGAACATCCCAAATACCAAGGACTGTTGGAAGGTTCTAGTTACTTTATCTCATTTAATCATCAAGTAATCCAGTTTACACCATCCACCATTACATTATCCACATACTAACCATTATTATTGTGGTTAATAGTGATTTCTCTTAACCAGTATATTTTACAAAAAATGGCTATTCGATAATTATAGCTAGGGAACCAGCAGTTAGCGTAATGGCTATGTCGCTGGACTCCCATGTAGTCGACCGCAGTTCGCGTCCTGGACCCGGTGGCTTAAAACTCACGCCGGGCGTGTGTGCATGCGTGCCCAAGATCCTGAGAGGAGAATGGAGGAGAAGGGATTGCGGCATGACCATCCCCCCTGGGGGGTGATTTCTCGCTTTCTGTCTCTATGTCTCTCTCTGTCTGTCTGGCGAGAGCACGCGCCCTATAGCAAAAAAACCTCTCCAAAAAAAAAAAAAAAAACAAGATAATTATAGCTAAAAAAAAATAAAATATCAAGTGGATCTGTGGCCAGAATAAAACTATATTTGCCTTACTATCTGGAATTGATTGATACTCTTTTTTTGTCCTACATAGGATTTAAGGAAATTTATATGAATATGTTCAATACAATAGCAAAAGTAGGAAAAGAAACAGGGGAAGGGGAAAAAAAGAAAAGGTGTAGCAAGGCTGGTATTTCAATCTCATGCTGTGACACTGGCTGAGATGGTCACAAATTTGGCTCTGAGCACTTTGCCACCAATCCAAAGAAGGACACAAAATCATAAGGTGATCTGTGGTATCCACGAGAGAGAAACTGACTAGTCACTCGAAGGCTTGAATTTTAAAAAGGCTCCTCAGAAAGGGAATTAAAAAAAACTAAAACAAAACTAGCATCTTATGATACATTTACTGTGTGCTCAGTGTTTTCTAAATGCTAAACAGTCAGTCAACAAATATTACCATGTATCAGGCACCACACTGAGCTGGGGAGAAAGGATGGAAAAACAGATTTGGTTCCTACATATTTAGAGTTCATAGGTAATAGTAGATTAAATAAGGAAAGTATTGGCCTTCTGTATATTGCTGCAAGGAGACTCAGGGTGCTATGGGATACACAAATGCAGAGCCCAAGATGACTTCATTTCATCTCTGCAGCCCTCTCAGAAGGCTGGTTGCTGAAATATACAGAGGCACCTGTGGCTCAAAGAGGCTAAGTGATGTGACAAAGGTCACAGCTGGCGAGAGGTAGGAAATACTCCTTGCGTGGTGGAGCTGGTGTGAGTGCCATTAGTGAAGCAAGCTTTTCTTAAGGGAAAAGGTATTTAACCTTTTTCCTGGTTTCCAATCCCGCCCTCCCTGATTTATGAGCAACAACTAAGGGTGAGGATGCATGAGAGATTAGGAACATTCCAGATTAAGAGAGGAGGCAGAGACTGCCTGGAATCCACTTGCAGTTTCAGCAGCCAGGGCGCAGGGCCTCCGAACTGCAGAGGTGAGCTTCTGGGAGCACTTCCACTAAGGAGAACATGTGGAGCTCAATGTGAGCCTTATGTGGCACTAGCAATCCCCTGCTAATGCAACTCACATGTATATCATGTATACTGTGGGCACAGGTCGGAGAGGAGGGAGAATAGGAAGGACAATGCCCCTCTGAGTGTGGCTTCCTGAGGTAACCAATGGGGTGGCAGCAGCAGCAGAGATGCCAGGGCTCTAAGCCGCCTGATCTAACCAAAATGAACATATACCTTACAAAGATAATGCTGGACAAAAACCTGGGAAGGCCATCATCAAAGCCTGAAGTAGCCCACCGGAGGAAACAGACTTGGAAAACATTAGGAAGGCTCCAAGGCTAAGACCACTACAGCAGCGAAAGTTAAGGGCAGAGGAAAAGGCAGGAGCTGGGGTGTGCTGGTGCCGCGAAGAATTCAATGAGAACCATTACAGCTAGAGCCAGCTGCCAAAGTGAGGTCTCGTGTTGTGAGCCACCGTTGGCCTGAGACTCTTGCAGAAATGCAGGAAAGAGAAAGAGGTTTATGAAGAAATAAATTTATTTAGGAAGTTAATGCAACTGGTAATGCTAGAAAAAGGTTTTCTCTCATTTGTTCCCTGGGACTAAGATTCCCCACATGCCGGGAACCAGCAG
Organism: Tupaia tana; assembly: GCA_026018925.1. Classification (NCBI taxonomy): domain Eukaryota; kingdom Metazoa; phylum Chordata; class Mammalia; order Scandentia; family Tupaiidae; genus Tupaia; species Tupaia tana. The sequence goes on from JAKSZU010000013.1 coordinate 96,322,404, forward strand.
TTAGCATAATGGCTATGTTGCTGGACTCCCACATGGTCGACCGTGGTTCGCGTCCCGGACCCAGTGGCTTAAAACTCACGCCGGGCGCATGTGCGTGCGTGCCCAAGATCCCGAGAGGAGAATGGAGGAGAAGGGATTGCGGCGTGACCATCCCCCCTGGGGGGTGATTTCTTGCTTTCTGTCTCTATGTCTCTCTCTGTCTGTCTGGCGAGCGCACGCGCCCTATCGCCCTATAGCGAAAACCTCTCCAAAAAAAAAAAAAAAGTAAAAAAAAAAAAAAAAAAGATTCCCCACATGCCAAGACACACAACATCCAATTGCACCTTTTTAGTCTTGATTCTCTGTCTTTGAAATACATGAGGAAAGACAAACTCAACTCTGCTGAGAGAATACTAAGAGCCTGCACTGTGCTAGAGCTTCATATATTTTCCTCAGTGCCAACAACTGAGAGGCAGGTCCCAAAAGCCCTGACATGAGGTAACTTGTTCCACCACTGAAGCTTCTGGTGACTTTGATGTCACACGGTCTGTGGCTGCCTTTCTGGGGGGTGGGACCAGCAGGACAGGTGCAGAAGCTCCGATGTACATACGGCACTGAGAAGGCGAAGGACCACTGGGTGTTTAGGCTGTGGTCAGCACAGACCCGACTTCCCCTCTTCCATCAGAAACTGAATTCCTGGTCTTGATCCCTTCCTGCCCATCCAAATGGGCTCCAGCAACAGTGTACTTCCTCCTCAACACTGGACCACTCTTGCTTGGCCCCTTGTTATTTTATATCTTAAAAACAACAATCTCTGTTTTCTTCTCTTGCCTGGATGTCCAAGTTCCGAGTTCTTTTGTGAAGAACTTTTCTCAGACCTATAATCATCTATGGGCTCCTGTCTTTCTATGCCCAGTGCCAGAGACATAAGAGACACTCATAAGCACTTGCTGCCAAATGGAAATGACACATAATTTTCCTTTCTGGTTGAAATTCAACCTTTAACAAAACCTCCAGAGCCTAGAGTTCAGTATATAAGAGGATTTTAGCCATACTCATCCCTCTAGTCCACTTCCATCCTACGTGGGCACTATGGATTTCAACTGGATTTTGTTGGATCTTTTATACAGACACATTAATACACATGATGCATGTGTGTTTATGATAAATATTGACTATCGATGTTCACATAGTCATGAACAACATAACACAAAGGTAGTACTTGCTCTTTGTGGAGCACCTGGTTTGCATTGGCAGTGATTACTATTCACCTGCTACAGAGGAGAAAGACAACTCAGAAAGTCAGGGTCCTCTAAACTAGCAAGCAGGGGAGCCAGGGTCAAGGCCGGGTTTTTCGGTCTCCATCATACCATACTTGCATTGATTTTTTTTTTTGTCTCTGCCACTAATAATATCTGAGCTGGATAGTGACATAATGGGAAAATGCGACGCAGATCTAAATGGGAAGGTCCGAGGTTCACATCCAGAGATCTCACTGAATACACTGTGTACATGTGTGCCTACGATAGGAGGCTGACTAAAGCAGGGGGTGGAAGGTGCTTCTCATCCATCTGTCTCTTGTGTAATAAATAAACTTAAAAAAAAAAATCAACCATCCAACTTATTTTAGCATTGGTTTATTCCCTATGCAAAATTTCATGGCATTAGTGAAGACAGTGATTAGACTGAACTGGATGTAACTTCACAGCTGTGTCCAGACTGACGCCCCATCACTCACCTAGACTGCACACGTGTTCAGACAGATTTCAGACTCTCTGTTGAAAATCCTAGATGGAATACATGACGCAGCATGTGGGAGTTATTCAGAACCACACATGCAACACAGAGAAAGGGCCTAGAACTTGTATATCTCATGGAGAACCTCAACATTCCTACTCTGAGAAAAACATTTCCAGAATCATCCAGAAATTTCAGGAAATGCAATGCGTTTTACAAAGTCAAAAAGCAAAGTCCCAAACCTTAATTATATACATTCCATTTCACTTTTTGGTTCATCCATGCCCTCTGAGTTAGCAACTCTCTTGGCTCTTGACTCGGCTATCTTTAGGAGGAAAATATGAACTTGTCTCGATCTGTTTGAAAATATTTTATCACAAGTGTGTTTACAACTGCCTAGAATAACCCAAATATACAACTCAATTTGAGAACTGATTTATGGTCCTTATTTAGGACTACTTCTGAAAAAAGAAGAGGGAAAAAAGAATTTACATGGGAAGTGCCATATGGCTTCTACTGGGACCTTTTATTAGCAAAATTTAATTAGCATGGTGCCTGGTACATAATAAGTGCTCTATAAATATTTGTTGAATGAATGAATAATTAATGAATGACAACATACGTCTACAATTAGCAAGTCTTCAAGAAGCCTACATGAAGAATTTTTAAACAAAATTCTGGTGATGGGTACAACTTATTTGCTATTATTTTGGAGATTAGTAAGGAAAGCTTCAATTTCAGGTGGACTTGAATTTCAAGTAAAGGTTTCATTTCTTAGCAGTGTGACAGTGAGAAAGTCATTAAACCTCTCTGAGCTTTAATCTGCTAATATATACAATGGAGTCAGTAATAGCTGCCTTGCAGCTTGATTTTGAAGACTTGCAATAATGCTTACAGAGACTCTCTACACACACGGTGCTCAATAGATGGTGACTGTTATTATGAAAGGGAGTGCTGATTCTCATCAGCAAGTTAATGTTTTTGTTTCAGAAATGGGAAGGCTTTTCCCAGCATTGGCCATGGTCTAGGACTGCCATCAGCTAAGGTAGGGAACAGTGCCGTTTTCACTTTCAAAGTCAGGGGAATGGCACAGATCTAAAGTAGAAAGGAACCAGTAGCACATGTTTTTAAATATTCATAAGGGCTGGAAATGTCTTACTCCTTTCGTTTTCTCTGCCATCTGCTTTTGTTTCTTTTCTTTTCATTCTTATGCCACAGCTGCAAATGAAAACAACCATACAATAACTCAAGTTAAATAAAAAAAAAAATTAAAAAAAAAAACAAAATAAAAACAATTCGAGGGGTAAAAAGAGAGGAATTATAAAGTTTTTCCCTGCACTCACTACACAGCAGAAGCAAGAAAAATGCTCGATGTGAGTCAAATCTTCTAGAATCCAAAATCCATGTTCTATGTTTATAATAATGGTGATAAGAACAATTACCACTTACTAAATGGCCCCTGTGTGCCACTTGGTGGTGTGTAGCTCTAATTCCCATAGCCACTCTTCAAAGTGAGTAAATTATACCCATTTTACAGAAAAAGATATTGCAGATCAGAGAGGTAAAATGGATTTTTAATAGGTACACAGCTAATAAGAGAGGAAATTGTGGCTTGAATTCAGGTATGTCTAAATTCCACTGTGACTGCTCTTTGAAAGCAGTTTCTACTGTACCACCCTGTCCAAAAATGGGAAGGGACATGAAAAACTTAATTTGGGAAATATTTAGGGCAGACCATTTGTACTAAACGGATTTATTCAGATAATTAAAACTTGTGATTATAGCTCTAATTAAAGTTAACTCAGATAATTGGTTGTTGTATTTGTGACTGTGCAATTAAGAGTCTTCTACATAATTGCAGGGTTTTCGGTATCATACTTTCCATTTATTAACTGCATGAAAATCAGAGCTTTGCTCTACTGGGCTCTGGTCTACGAAAGGCTGTGATGCAGCTTTTAGGGTCTTGGGGCCCAAGACCATGACCTGTGATACCAATAGCAGGGTCTGGGCTCAGCCCCATTTAACATGTCTTTGTCTAGAAGTCAATGAACACCTTATCTTTGAGCTCTTACGGCCTACACTGTTGTCCTGAAAACTCCTAGCAGCATGTACCTGGAGAAAAACTGGCAGCAGTGGTCCTCATGTGTTAATTACACTTGCGAAGTCTATTATGCATAGAAAGGGCACCTGCTGGCAGTGAAAATGACTAGAATCCGCCCTTCCTGCGCAGTGAGTAAATTGAGAGTTCATTTCTACAGGAGATAATAGTTTTCAGATTCCATTTCGTGTATCCCCTGCATGGGGACGTACTTAACATTTAAATCATCTGCAGACGAACAAACCTCCTTCAAATTTACATGTTTCAGGCTCCTAGCACTTTACTTAAAATGCTAGTTATCCCTGCTGGCTCTTACCATCAAGGATTAAACTCTATGGTGGTAAAAGTCACAGAACACAATAGAATAAAGTTATTAGCATTGTCTCAAATTTCATGACATTTGTAGTTTCTGACCAAAGCAGTGGTAGCAGGCTGAAGGTGATCAAATCAAGCCTTGACTGGAAGATCTGTTTTTTCCTCTTGGGGTCCCTCATTTAATCAATCTTACATCTTGCAGTAAACAGACAGACACTAATCCCCACCAGCCCACAATCATCCTTGGACAAATGACAAAAGTTTTGTGATGAACACAAGTGACCAAGAGAAAGAATGCTCTCACACACAAGGAGAAACTCAATATGGAGCTTCATCACAAAACTTACTCAGGCAAAGATCTTGAGTTTGAGTTTCTGGAGTGCAATTTGGGATGACAAGGGCTTACCAGCCTCCCTTGCCAAGTCTTCCCTTGTAAACAAGACCTGGGGATGACTGCCCTGGATCAGACAGTGACACAGTTTGGGAAAGTGCTAGAGTTGGAGAGGAGGAAAGGAGGATCTTGGATTGGCTTTCACAGAAAATAGGGCAACAATGGGCAGATCCTCTATGTAAATACAAGAGAGGCAGCAGCTGAAAGAAACATTGGTTAGAATAAACATTGATTTTTCAAAATAAAGCTTTTCAATGATTAAAACCACTCTTCTTCATTGTAGAAATACTTGAAAACATGGAAGATAGAGTAAAAAGCATTAAAAAAATCCTGGGACCAGGAAATGAATGGTTATGTCACTGGACTCCCATGTACTTGAACACAGCTCGAGTCCCAGATCCGATGACTTAAAACTCATGCTAGGTGCATGTGCATGCGAGCCCTAGATCCTGAGAGGAGAACGAAGGAGAAGGGACTGCAGAGTGTCCATCCTCCAGGGGGTGATTTCTCACTTTCTGTTTCTCTGTCTCTCCAGTGAACGCATGCATCCTATAGCAAAAATCTCTTAAAAAAAAAAAAAAAAAAAAAACTGAAAAATCCTATCCCTCTTCCATGCCACAAGTCACTGTTAAACATTTTAGTGTATTTCTTTTCAGATTTATGCCTCTCTCTATATATATTTAATTATTGTGTTGTGTGTATATATAATTATTTGTTTATATAAAAATGAAATTGTACAGTTCATAAGGTCTATACAAGCAAATTACTAGCCCTCCTGGGCCCTGATTTACTGATCTGTGAAGTGGATCTAATCATACATGCCTGGTAGGATAGTTAGAAGAATGAGATGAAATCAGAGGCAAAGGGGATGGCCTAGCAGCCGAGGCCCAGGAGATACTCCGGAATGGCGGCTACTGGCATCACTGATGTTACTGACAGAGCATTTCTCTCTCCCTGGTTCTGGGAATGTGAGCTGCTGGCTTCACATCAGCTCATGCTCTATCACCCCAAATTTCCAAGTAACAGAAAGCTATAGTCATATGACCTGGCAGAGGGACCATGTACAGCCACTCTCCTAGCTACTGACCTCCAGACACAGGAGCCCACTGGGGTTCTGATCTGAAGTGCCACATTGAGACCACAGGCGAGTCTGCCCAAGGAACACTGAGGTTGCCCTTAAGGGCTGAGTCTGAGGTGTGGTGTGTAGGGGTATGTGTCTATCCATGTGGGAACCCCAAGGCATGCATCTATGGGGAGGGGACTTATGTCTGTGAAGGGCACGTGCCCAGCATGTGTCTGTGGAAGGAGAGGGGATTGGCCAAAGGTCTCTGTGGAAAGGAAACTGGGTGTCACTGTGAGTCTGCCTCGAGGAACATGTGTCTTCTTTCTACCTTCCTACCTTTTCTCTCTGTACTTCTTGCTCTCCCTTCCACCTTCAAGTATGTTTTGGTTTTTCTCTTTCTCTCTAGCATCCCTCACCTCCTTTCCCCTCTCTGAGCATCAGTGTCTGCCTCTGCCCAGTCCCCTAACCTTTCAGCAGTGGGGAAAAAAATAAGATAGCTGGTTCAGAAGTTCAAAAAGAACAAGACGTTTAAGCAAAGATCTAGTTTGAAGAATGGGGAAGAGCTTCAAGTGAACAGGGGTGGTAGGAAAGGAGAGGACAGACAACAGCAAGCTGTAAGCTTTAGGATGGTAGGAATTCAGTCATAGGAACAAAGACCCCTTGGCTTCTCCTCACCAGAATGGGGTGAAGGCCATGTCAGAGCCTGTGCATGGTGGGGGGAGTGAGAATGCACGGTGGCTGCAGGGGAGGAAGCAAGCTTAGGGTAACAGAACCACTTTCTAGCAGATGCTCTCTGCAATGGCTTTCTGACTTCTCCAGCAGGATGTGACAGATGAGGAGCAGAAAGAGGATACTAGGGATGCCCAGGGGTCATAGCAAGTCTAGAGAGGCAAGGGCCTGTAAGGAATTGGTGGAAAAGCCCCTCTCTCCTGGATCTAGCAGCTTGAGTGCAGACAACCTATTTGTGTGTCTGTCTGCTATATCTCTTTATTTAAGGCCCTTGTGATCAAGAGTGATTCTCATCTGTCTTCCCTGCACTTAGTATGGTGCCTGAGATCCAGCAAACAAGACTCAGTAAAACTGCATGAGTTCACAAGGGTCCAGAGCGAGGAGGAAAACATAAAAGCCAGAAGGGAGGTAGAATGGAGAGGAAGCCATAGATGGGAGGTGAGCAGGAAAATGTGGCAAAGACACAAGAGCATTTAGGAGAAAGGGAGAAAAGAGGTGGCTGAGAAGGAAGTCAGAACCACAGGGGAGAATCTGAAGCTGGAGATGTGGGAAATCAACAAGTTCCAGGTGGTTAAATGACACAAGATATGTCACTCTGCTCGGTGGCTTCTCATCCTGAAAACAACATAAGGAATAAGTTCTAGGATTTTTAGCTCTCTGCAAATAAGGAAAGAGCTAGAGAAAGGCAGTCACTTGCTCTGAGGTATGCATCTGGGCAGTAATGGCGCTGAGAAAGGGACTCAGACATCCTCTCTACTATCCGCAGTCCCAGACGTGTCGTGCTGCTATGTGGCTCTCTATAGATGCAAAAGGCAGCAAATGGGGGCCAGCAGGTGGTGTGGTGGTTAAGGCACTGGATTCCCACATGGCTAACAGTAATTCAAGTCCCTGACCTGGTGACTTGAAGGTCATGCCAGGTGTCTGTGTTTATGTGCCCAAAATCCCAAGGGGAGAATGGAGGAGAAGGGACTGCAGTATAGCCAACCCCCCTGGGGAGTGATGGGAGTGATATCTTACTTTCCTTCTCTCTGTCTCTTTCTGGGGAGCACATGTGCCCTGTGGCAAGCAAACACACACACACACACACACACACACACACACACACAGAGGCAGCAAATGTGAGCTCAGGTGGCAAATGTAAAAACAGCAGGGAACAAGGGAATGAGGGAAGGAAAGGAGACATGGACATCTAAACAAATGGGCAACAGAGAACTTGGAACAAGGAGATGACAATGACAGGGTGGTGAAGAAAATGCCAAGGTGCTGTGCTAAAAGCCAAATGAGAGAATGGAACATGCACCAAGCCATGGCAGTGGGGACAGAACTCTAAATCTTCACTTTGGAGACTGGGAGCAGAGGAACAGCTTCAAGTGGAGAGAGCTCAGTACTCCTGAGAGTCCCCAATGGGAGAGGAGAGACTGGGAGAGGTCCTCGGTTTTGAAGATACTCCTTGAGAAAAAGTGGTAACCAAAATATTTAAGGTACAAGGCAAATTTGTTATGAGGAGTATATATCCTCATCCTTTTCTAACTGCAAACACAGTAATACCTCTCTACCTGCTCCAGAATAGATGACAAATAAAATCTAGAGCAGCAGAACCTGGAAGCCATCATTAACTGAAAATAATTTCCAAGGTATAAGGAGACAGAAAGCCCAAAATGTGAGGCCCAGCCACCTGATGAATCAAAAAGAAATTTAAAATAAGCCAGGATTATATATACAGGATATGGTGGATAAGCCACTGCCCCTTTATATCATAAGAGGTGGGAGAAAGGCAAAGATAAGAGGACCTACCTTGATAAGCAAGGTGGAAGAAAGCAAGATCTGGGCCAACACACTTGGCGTGATACACAAGAGAGGGCCATGGGTTTTACCTGACGGCCCTGAGCTGCATCTTTATTCTACCTGTGGCTTCTCGGGAGGACAGTGAGCCCTCCACTTTCCAATTAGGAGTGACCGCAGAATGCTGGGAAGCTGCAGGGACAATCTGGCTACCGGTGTGAGCCTTTTCAATGAGATGACTGCAAAGGTGACTGGAGATACTCACAAGAATCAGGACTGATCTGGACCCAATCACTACGAACTAATGTCATGGCGTCATCTATTTTTAAGTGACAGGGCTGTGACCTCTCAAGTGGATACCTTTCTCCTAATGCTCTCCATCTCTGGCAGGGAGTGAGTGCTGTTCCCTACATCTGCATTGTGCTTCCTTGTCCACTTCTCCCACTCCAGCTGTTGAAGACAATGTCTTCAATCACAGTACACTACAGAAAGAAATTGTTTGTAAGGCAAATGGATCCAAATCAGCTGCAGAGTCATTTTTGGTAGTTCATTGAAGACAGATAGTGAGGACAGTGATGCTTTTGCAGAAAGATTTATGAGCACCTACCACAAGCCAGCTTTTCTACATGGTGGACTTTCATCTTTATATAACAAGGTGCTGGACAACTCTGTATTGTAGATGAAGAAGCAAAGTTTAAGCTCAGTGACTTGACCAAAGAGGCTGACTCCAAAGCTTCCTGTCGTCCCTCGTCCACAGTATATTTCACTAAACAGCAAAATTCTCACTAAAAAACTTTAGAGCGTTTTGAAGGCTGGCTTGTGCTCCCAAACCACACTGCAGAGCAAGTCACAGAACATGCCAGGGCATGGCTGAAACTTGAAGACCTTGGGGACCTCGGCTGTTCCTGTCACGAGTTTCCAGTTTGTCTTAGGAAAATAAAAAAATCACAACCTCTTGGTGCTTTGGTTTCCCTAAACTGAGGAATGAGAAAAGCATTACCTACTCTACTGAACTCTTCAGAATGCCATGACATATATGCAATCGGGTGATCTCAAATCCGTGCCATTTTGAAGTTGGTGTTTTTAATTTAGAGGCACCAACTGTATCACATGTTACAGACCTCACATTCGTGCCCAGGGTCTGGCAAGGTGAGGCCGAGGGCGGGGTGAAGCTGAGGACAGGGAGCGGCAGCCTTACCAGCAGTAGTCCAGCAGGTGTGGCGGCAGCACGGGGATGTAGACGTGCTGCCAGTACATGGGGTAGAGCATGGCCGCGGCCCCGTGGATGCAGGCGGTCAACTGCAACGGAAGCAGACCAGAGTGAGAGCTCAACGACTGAAGGAGCAAACGCCACCACTGGATTTCAGCAGTAAAGGGAACACATACACGTGGACATGTTTAAAACGATAAAAGCTGACAGATCTGGGGAAATAATCCTAAATGAACTCAATCACCCCAATTCAAATTTACTAAGAGCTCTGTTTTTCAAATATCAATTTTCTCCCAATTATGCAGCTAATGCACACTTATAATAGAGCACTTAGAAAATGGAGAAAGGGGTAACAGAAAATAAGAGCAACCATCTGAAGATTATTGAACTTTTTAGTAAGTGTTCATCTTTCCTGTTCTAATAAAATTAGGATTACTATAAGACTTTTTTTTTTTTTTAATTGCCAGAAGGTGTATATGTTTGCCAGAGAGACAGAGGACATGGGGAGCAGGGGGGAAAGGCATCTACTAATGGGGCATAGTCATACCAAAATCCCTTTTCCTCTATTTCTCCATCTTGTCAGGGTTCTGGGCACATATGCATGCATGCCTGGCATGTTTTAAAAGATTCTGGGGCCAGGATTCGAACTGTGGTCAGCCATGTGGGATATAGATCCCTTAATCACATCTATGGAGCCAGTTCAGGATTATAGTAAATAACACTATTCCTTTGCTTTTTATTTTTTAATTTTTAAAATTATTTGTGATTATTGTTGTTATTTTAAAGTGCTATAGGGCATGTGTGCTCATCAGAGAGGGACAGAGAGAAAGAAGCAAAGTGAGAAAGCAGGCTACCAGGTCCAGGACTTGAACCCAAGATTGGCATGTAAGAGTCTAGTTCCTTGACCTCCACACCACCTGTTGGTCCCTCTTCTTTGCTCTTTTAAATGAACATTTTTTGATGCCATTTGCCTGAATCTTTAAATATTCTTTAAAAATATAACTTGTAATGATACTCAATGAATTTCCCATATTATACTTATTCTTCTACCATTAAGCTTAATCCCATCAAGTCAATAACTTTTTATAAATGGCTCTTTCATGTAGAATTCTGAACATTAAATATATTATTTTTTTATTTTTATTTTTGAGAGGTTTTTCGCTATAGGGCACGTGCACTCGCCAGACAGACAGAGACAGACATAGAGACAGAAAGCGAGAAATCACCCCCCAGGGGGGATGGTCATGCTGCAATCCCTTCTCCTCCATTCTCCTCTCGGGATCTTGGGCACACACGCACACGCGCCCGGCGTGAGTTTTAAGCCACCGGGTCCAGGACACGAACCGCGGTCGACTACGTGGGAGTCCAGCGACATAGCCATTATGCTAACTGCTGGTTCCCAACATTAAATATTTTAATGCACTTAATAAATATAATAAATATCATAAATATGTTACTATAGGGGCCAGCAGTTAGTGTAATGGCTATGTTGCTGAACTCCCATGTAGTCGACTGCAGTTTGAGTCCCAGACCCAGTGCCTTAAACTCATGCCAGGTGTGTGTGCATGCGTGCCCAAGATCCCGAGAGGAGAATGGAGGAGAACGGATTGCGGCGTGGCCATCCCCCCTGGGGGGGTGATTTCTCACTTTCTGTCTCTCTCTGTTTTTCTGGTTAGTGCATGTGCCCTATAGAAAAAAAAAAAACTCTAAAAAAAATTACCATAATAAATAAATAAAGGATGGAGGTTCTTCACACTCCCCAGCCATGTATGAATGGCTTCCTGCCCCTCTCAGCACTATGCACTGGAGGCAAGTTAGCAGCTTTGAAGACATTTTTAAAAGTTTTTTTTTTTAATTTCTTCCAAGATAGACAGAAAGAAGGCACATGTGCATACTCCCTACAGAGTCTTAACACCATGACTACCCCCAGCCTCAGCCAGCACCAGATCACGAGCATGCATGTGCCCGGCATACTCAGGGAGGTCTCAGAATGTGAACCCGGAACCTTTCCAAGTGGGTCAGCTTTGTAGAATGATGTGTTGTCTGACTCTTCAGTCACTTTAAAACTGTATCGATCTTTTCTTTTAGTTCCTCTGACCATGACTTATGGTGAACATTTTCTCTCATGATTTTTACAAAGAATTATTTTATTATTATTATTGTTAATATTTTTTTTTTTTTTTGGAGAGGTTTTTGCTATAGGGCGCGTGCGCTCGCCAGACAGACAGAGAGAGACAGAGAGATAGAAAGCAGGAAATCACCCCCCAGGGGGGATGGCCACGCCGCAATCCCTTCTCCTCCATTCTCCTCTCGGGATCTCGGGCACGCACGCACACGCGCCCGGCGTGAGTTTAAGCCGCCGGGTCCGGGACTCGAACCGTGGTCGACTACGTGGGAGTCCAGCGACATAGCCATTACGCTAACTGCTGGTCCCTTGTTAATATTTTTCATATGAGGGGGAGAATGAAAAGCAGGCTGCTAGGTCCGGGACTTGAACTCTGGTCAGCCATATGGGAATTCCAGCACCTTAACCACCATGCCACCTGCTAGCCCCCTTCATATGATTCTTGATCACATTTCTTAGGTAAATGTTCATAGTCTTAGTCCACATTTTGAACATAAGTATTCATTTTCAAAAATTGATTTATAAGCAGGCACAGATGATATATGAAGTAAACCAATGCTTTGTAATGTTTTTGAGAATAATTTATCCTTCGTTTTCTTTGAATTTCTGGGAGAAGAGGGGGTTTAAATAATTGTATAGCTTGGAACCAGAAGATGCCATAATGGTTACATCACTGGACTCCCACATAGCCAACCATGGTTCAAGACCTGGACACAGAGGCTTGAAATTCATGCTGGGTGCGTGTGCATGTGTGTCCAAAATTCTGAGAGGAGAATGGAGGAAAAGGGATTGTGGCATGGCCATCACCTCTAGGGGGTAATTTCTTGCTTTCTGTCTCTGTCTCTCAGGTGAGCACACACACCCTATAGCAAAAATCTCTTTTAAAAAATAATAAAAAATAATTGTGTAGGTGAATCTTTTCCTTTATGATGGTTTTACTGCCTTTATTCTGAGAAAGTCTTCTAAACTTTTCCCTAGCATTTAACTCTTTAATCCATCTGGAATTAATTTAGGTTTAAGAACTGAGGTGAGAATTTATTTTTTCCAGTTAATCAATTGCTCTGGCACTGTTTACTGACTGGTCCTTCCTCTCCTATTCTTTAAATATGTCCTCCTATTTTGTATTCTTTTTTCTACTTTTAAAGAGCTACAGATTCCTATAATCAGCATCTGATACAATTAAAAGTTTAGAAAACAAAGATAACATAGAGGGATACGGTTGCTACAAAATGTAACGAAAAGAAGGAGAAAAAAAATCCAACCTTTGGTGATATAGCTATGAAGTGACAAAAGCCAATAATACATGTTTCTCTCTGTCTTTTTTTCTTTAATGTTTCTTTGGTTTCTGGGAAGCCTGTTCCCATGAGGACTTTACTTCTTTTGGAAGCTGTTAACTGGCCTTTGCTGACAGAAGGACATTTATGTGGCAAGAGTGACGTGCCAGGGCCCAGCTAAAAGAATCCCAGAGGCTAGTGTAGCACGAACAGCTTTAAATTGGACCTTCTCCTCTGGTTCACAGTTGTGAGCACTGTGTGTCACACCAGGGCTACTCCTCCACACGCCCCCTCCTCCTTCCAGACCCTGCTCTTAAATCAGATACATGCCTGAACAGAAGACGATCCAGCAAGCACTCTAGAGCCATTCCAGCAACCCACCAAGGACTGGAGGTTTAACTCGTCCCCATTGGATCTATTTCATTAGGTTCCATATGCAGGAGGCTGTCAGTATATGCATGATCAATCCCTTCAGGGTTCCTTATTGATGAGAAGTCTTGGCTGGTATTGTGAATGGAAAGCGAACCAGCTTTACTCCAATTCCACCCTGAAGTCAGGCTGGAGCGTTACACTGGCCCTGGGGCCCAGCTCTTTCTGCTCAGTCTTGAACTCACTGCCAGGGTGCTCCTCCTAGAGAGCAGGTCTAATCACACCACTTCCTACTCCGGAGTCTTCGGAGGAATGTCTGGAACAGAATGACTCCACCAGCTCCTGGTCTACCAGCACAGCTTCTCCAGCCACAGTCTCCACTACCTTCTTCAAGTTTATTCATGGAACAGGTCACGTGTGGACTTAGGGATAGTTATGTACTCCTTTTCCTTCCCCCCGTCTTTCCACCTTTCCTCCAGATAGGATGTGTGGAACAGGGGTAGGCCCAGATATGTGCCCCTGGCAAACTCCTCCCTCAGGTCTCGGAGCACTGCCTTCCTCCTCAAAGCCTTGCCTGGCATAAGCCCCATCATCAACTGGACTAGACCTGTCTGTGGTTTCCTGTAAAGTACAGAAAGACCCTGTCTCTCTTCATCACCATGTTCTTAGGGACACAGCATATATAAAGTGCTAGTTAATATGATGTGTCTTGAATAAATAAAACAATTCCTACCTAGGACACATTTGCAAAATTAAACTAGTGACTTGGCTTTTAATAGTATCGTACCAACATTTTTTATGAATCTTGGGGGAGGGGGAGGTGTTGCATGACTCAAATTCCAAAACTATTAATAATGGCAAGCTGAGATACACAGTGTGCCACTTTTGGAAAATCAAGTCATTCGTTCATCTATCCATTCAGTCAGCAATATGCCTACTCTTTAACACATCAAATAAATAAACAGAAGCACTTCAGAATCTGTATGGTACCATCTAAACAAGGTAGCATTACCACATGACTTTTTGAAAAAGTCACGCAATAGAATGGTCCTAGTTATGACAGAATGTGATTACCTGTCTCATTTTAGCTTAAATAGATTTGGGCCAAATTTTTATTTTAGCCAATAAAGTAGCAGAGATCTTATCTTCAGCCAATGTTTTTTCATGTCTCCTTAACCTCTTAAAAACAAAACAAAAAAACTACCAAGCTAAACGCCAAAATGATTTAAAAATTACTTAGCCCTTATTTTAAAAAATAAATACATCAGACTTTAAAGATGTTTCATCATTTCATTAGGGAGTTTCCTAAGCGCCAAATCTCTGCAATTGGGGTAAAATGCATTCATTCATTTGATGAAGAAAACAAACAAACAAAATGGAATTGTTTGGCTCTTTTCAAAGTACTAATCGCATAAACTATGTGCATCGTCACTTAAGAATAGTAGGGCTAAGCTGATTCCAAGAAAAGTCTTACTACATACCTATGCTTAACCAGAACTAGCATATAGGTCCTATAAAATATTACTAGCTACTTGTTTTTAAAATAACTCTAAACCCCATTTCTGTAAGTGTCCAAAAGGCCTATACTTTTTCCTCACAGAATAGAAAATTTAAAAGTAATGAAAGTATACAATTTGGAGTGTAGTCAACAAAGGGGTATTGTGAATATTTAATTGAAGTGCAAGTTGAGGAAAATGATCCTATCAAAATCTCACTCAGTGGGAGGATAGAAAGATAGTATGTGTAAAATTTGCCCAAAGTCATTAGTCACAATGAATATTCATCAGAAGCCAATTATCAATCCCATTTAATGACACCCCAAAAGATTTTGCCCTGAAGCAGCTGAATAGTCTAAGACTCCAGACAAAACTAGACAAATTATACAGCCAACAGCCAGTCTAGTCAGGACACAGATTGTAAAGTAAACCACTGGTGGGTTTTGGAACACACTTTAGCAAATTCTGTCCTCAATTAAAGGTGCACAAGGTCAGTTATATCTTGGAGCTTTCTATATGATTCCATTAGTTTTCTTTGAGGCAAAAGGAGAATAGGGAACAGGCAGCAAGGGAAGGCTGCAAATGGAGACTGATCAATGACAGAGCTGAAAAAAAAAATCACAGGAATATCTTTTTTTTTTTAATTTAAGATATTTCTGAGATATTGCCCAGATTATCACAACCTTAGATTTCACTGCCTCGGCTTATTCCCTTGCACTTAAAAAAGGAATAAAAATAAGAATTGTCTCCTAAAAGAAAGAAAGAAAAAGAATCCCAGGTACAATGTTGGGGATTTAGGAACTTATATTGTTTTAAGAAAATATGTGAGAACTGGTAAACACATGTACTCATTGCCACATTTCACAGTTAAGGAAACGGTCTCAGAGGTGAAACAACTTGCCAAGGGCCACATTGCTAGTAAGTGACAAAACTGGATCTCACATCCAGGGCTGTAGACCCTAATGACCACTGTACTTCCACGATGTATAAATTATCTCAAAAACTGCTTGAGTGTCGATCCTGTGCCATGCACTGTGTTGAGGACTCTTGAACAGATGAGGCATTGTCCCTTTCGGTATGGCCAAATTATGGAGACATGCATTTGCCTTACTGTTAGATGGCCAAATATCTAGGACAAAAATACCAATAATAGGAAAGAATCATTTTAAAAGCAAACACTAACTTTAAAGCTGTGATCATTTCCTGGGAATTTGCTACAGTTAGCTAAATTTTCTTGTGTCTTCAATCCCCAGGAAATTTTAGACAATGAATAATCCTCCTCAAAGGAAAGGTTTACATCCCATTTTGAGCACATGTATTTGGTCCTGTTTTCTGTCATGTTCCTTTCCACGGACTTGCCTGTAGTCAACCTTCCACTGTCTTTTTGACTTGAACAAGCCACTTCTGAGGGGTCTTAATTTTCCCACAAATTTAAAACAAGAGGCCAGACTACATGATCTCCATGGCCCCTTCCAGCTTTGACAACTTAGGATTCTAGATGGGGTTGCCATCCTTTGACTTGAAGAAAGCTCCTCCTCTGCCCCAGGTTACCTTCTTCATCTACACTGACAAAGCAAAAGGAAGTCAAGGTCTATCTCAAGTTGGTCTTGCTTTCTCATTTCTGCAGCTAAAGGGCTCACCTGGAATTCATGAGCTATTTAGAACCACCACCTTTCAGCTATTCATTCCCATCACCTGACTGTGGACGGCACAACCCTCCTCCATGCTTGGCCCCTGATCTACGAAGATCCTCGGAAGCAGATGATCTTAGGAGACCAGGAATATGAGACTACAGATGTGAGTACCTCAAGAAAGATCACATTAACTGCTTTTCCTTATCTCCTTCTACACTTGACACACAGCAGGTGTTGAGTAAATGTTTGGGGATGTTAGAATGCCTCCAGCTTGACATCACGAAGCATGGCAGACACGATTACCAGACATTTAACAAACTGCAATTGCTTAAGAGACCACAACGAGAACCTGTAAATTTCTTTAGAAGTATTGAGAGTCTAAGTTCTAAAAGCTGGAAAGAGGAAAACATCAGTCACAGGCATTCTTCACATCCTAGAATTCAGAATATTAGTCAAACTGATATCTGTTCTATAGGATTAGAGGCATTTAGAGCTCTCCTCTAAACCTTAACTGATAAAATGAAGAGTAGAGAAAAATACCAAATTATTAAATTTAGAGGCAGGTCATTTCTGTCCATTCATTTCAACCAAAAGTCATCTTATGGGGGAACAGCTGTAGAAAATGTCACAACTTGGGCAAGTTGTTAGCTTTCTCAATTTAAGAATGAGGCTTTTTACATTTAGTTATAAATCATCTTTGTAGTCATTAGAAAATAAGTGTTGGGCCAGCAGGTGGAGTGGTGGTGAAGGCACTGGACTCCCAGATGGCTGACAGCGGCTTGAATCCTAGACTGGCAGCTTGAAAATCATACCAGGTGTGTGTGCCCAAAAATCCCAAGAAAAGGGAGGAAAAAAGATTGGAGCATGGCCATTCCACCTAAGGAGTGGTGTCTCACTTTCTGTCTTTCTCTCTGGCAAGTACATACACCCTATGGCAAAAACCTAAGTTAAAAAAAAAAAAAGAAGAAGAAAAAGAAAAAGGTGCCACAATTCAAACAGTATGGCTTTTGATTATAATTTATTCTCAAGTGGACAATCCACTACAAAGTCTATAGGGACTCTGTAAGTTAACCTATTCAATCTTTCTATAGGTATAAGACAGACTTTAATTATAAATGATTCACCTAAGTCCAATTGTGTTTACTATATTAGGGGAGAAGGGGGAGGAGTTGGCTTTTAAGAAACTAACCAAGATGCTTTAGCAGAGAGGCAACCTAGAAAGCCTCAGAAATCAAAGACCCTTCAGCTAGTCTAGACAGATGCCAGACATGTGAGTGGAAAGAAGAAAGCAAGCAAAACGATGCCTCGCTTTTCTTAGAAGCCAAAATGAATTTTATTATTTTTTAAAATTTGCTATAGGGTGTGTGCACTTGTTGGAGAGAGACAAAGAGAAAGGAAAGTGAGGGAAAGTAAGAAATCATCCTCTAAGGGGATGGCCAGACCACAATTCCTTTTTCTCCATTCTCTTCTTTGTATTTTAGGCATGCATGCACACATGCCTGGCATGATTTTCAAGCCGTCGGGTCCAGGACTCGAGCGTACAGTCGGCCATGTGGAATCCAGCTGCATTAACCTCCATGCCACCTGCTGGACTCTATGCTTCTTTTTGAGGAACACTCTCTTTAGTAGCTTTTCTTTTACTTTGTGGAACTCACCTTACGTCCCTTCTTCATTATCCTATGGAAAGGGGGAAAAAAAAAAAACAAAAAACAAAAAACAAAACAAAATACCCTGACATGGAATCAAGTAGCATGCCTTCCGCAAGAGCTACATCATCTGGTCAAGAGGAAGCTTTCTCAGGCACCTGCCCACCGACTTAATCACTTCTCCCCTTCCTCTTTTTTTTTTTTTTTTTAAAAGGCTACCTACTAGCTAGAGTAATTAGAGTGAGTTATTAACCAGGGCAACAAGCTTTCTGTGCCAAGATTCGACACTTCAAAACATCAAAGCAACTAAAACTGCCAAAGAAAAGCTGTAGTTACCAAAGCAGAGGCAGAATCTATAGCAGGCAAAGCACACTGTACAGAAAGAGCTTTCTTTTCGTCTTCACAATGAAAAAGGCGAGGTTACATGGGGCTTGATAATAATTCATTTAAATACAGGACAGCAAGTCCAATGTGCTGCCACTCCTCCATTCAATGTCTCTAACAGACATCACTGACCGACAGAAGGGCTGGGATATGGCCTGAGGAGCCCTCCTGACACGCAAGCGTTGTCAGTTAGTCAGGGTTGACATTCAAGACAAGTATCTATTTGCCACCTTGGGTCGAGGTATCAGTGGATATTTACATTTCTGTGAAAACATTTCTAAGATTATAATTTACATTTAGCTAATGGCATTATACTATTGCTTTAATAAAGAATCTTTTTTTAAAAGCATAACTGAACATGGAATCATGACTACTTATCTGTTAGGTGTCCATACACAGAGAGAAATTAAAGAACATTCAGGTGGTGAGTTACTGAATTTGCATGTATAGAAGAAAAGCAAACACTTTTCTCCTATAGATTTTTGCTGATAAAGCTACAATACAATTACCAACACAACCACTTAATTAGAATTTACTAACTACCAAACACTGAGAACAGGGCTTTATATATAGAGATACTGTAATCTTTACAACAGCCCTTGAAGGTAGGTAGCATTATTGTCCCCGCTTCCCAGATGAGGAAACTAAGGTTCCTTGACATAAGGAACCCGTGCAAGGTCCCAGCGCTGGTGGCAGAGGAAGGGTACAAACCTAGGGAAACAGAACTCCTGAATCTGCTCTTGGTGCTCAGGAAACTGCCTCTATGTGCTGCTCTGTATTAATCCAAGGACTACTGAGTATCTACTATGTGTACACGCCATGCCCTCAAGCAATTTAAAATAGAGGAAGGAAGATCAAAATGCAAACAATCAACCTCAACACAAAAGCATTATGAAAGAGGCACCATAATAGAGGTTCAAGTGTGTTAGCACATAAAGAAGGAATCATTAATTCTGCCTGGGGCAAGAATCAGGTCTGATTCAGAGAGAGAGGCTTCAGGCAGACAGGGCCTGGAAAAATTAAGAGGAAACTGCTGGTCCTTCTCCCTCCTCAGAGGCAGCCAGGTGTTAAGGGGTGGGGGTGGGGGGGTCAGATAACCACTGCAGCTCTGCAGGCCACTCAAGGTCTATGTCATGATGACTGGGAAGAGTTGAATAAGAAATGACCACTTGGGACCAGCTGTTAGCGTAATGGCTATGTCGCTGGACTCCCACGCAGTCAACCGCGGTTCAAGTCCCGGACCCGGTGGCTTAAACTCACACCGGGCGCGTGTGTGTGAGTGCCCAAGATCCCGAGAGGAGAATGGAGGAGAAGGGATTGTGGCGTGGCCATCCCCCCTGGGGGGTGATTTCTCGCTTTCTATCTCTCTGTCTCTCTCTGGCTGGCTGGCGAGTGCACACGCCCTATAACAAAAACCTCTAAAAAAAAAAAAAAAAAAGAAAAAGAAAAAGAAAAAAAAAATGACCACTTAGTCAATGACCTAGTGACTAGGAAAAAGTGGGTAGGTATGCAAAACTTGGTAGGAGTTGCCATTACTATTCTCTGTTGCCTGGATTCATTCATATCCACTACCACCAATCATATTCAAAACTTTCCCAGGATCTCCATCACTCTCCTTGCTTCTAGAAGTCAAATTGGAATTTATTGTCCTGCAAGGATCAGATGCAGCAGCAAGATTTACTGAACAAGGAGTATAAACAGTGAGGCACTTGGCTATGCGCTTCCATATCTACTACCATTGAATCCTTTTGACAGCTCTGAGTTGGTATTAATACTATTTCCATATTTATGGAAGAGGATGGAGAGACTCAGAGTGTCCAGTAACTTGCTCAAGACTGGAATGAAGACCAAAGAAGATCAAGTATACGGCAACAGCAAATACTGAACAAAACCACTCTGACTTGAGTTTGACGTTCCCTCTTCTAGCCCTGCTGTTCCTCTTTTTGGGGAAATATACCACCAACAGGGCTGTCCAATGCACCTATCTAATAGACTCTTTGTAGTTTTCATGGCAGCAAAAAGAATTTAAAAAAGGAATTTTCATTGTGTCTGTACCAAACTATGACTGCATGGCCTAATCTAAATCATACTGCCTCAGCCCCACCGAAGGTGATCACACTTTCAGCTGGCTGAAAAAAAAAAAAAAAAAAAAAAACAGGACATTAAGAGTCCCTGCTCCTTGGGACTTAGCACATAGTAGGTGCTCAAATTAATGAAAGACAGATGTCTGCCAAAGTGAGTGTCATTTAGGGCCTTTCATGTATATCTAGATGTCAGTGACATGAATATTACCCATTAATGGTTTTTTTCTTTTTTGGGGGGTCAGAGATTTGATTCTTAAGAGTCATATAAGAAATAAGCTACTGGGGCCAGCCAGGTGGTGTGGCGGTTAAGGTGCTGGACTCGCAAATGGCTAACTGCAGTTCAAACCCCAGATCCAGGGACTTGAAAATCATGCCAGGTGTGTGTGTGGGTGCCCAAAATCCTGAAAGGAAAATGGAGGAGAGGGGATTGTGGCATGGCTAGCCCCCCTGGGGAGGGGGGTTCTCACTTTCTTTGTCTCTCTCCCTGGCAAGCACACACATCCTAGGGCAAACACACACACACACACACACACACACACACACAGCCATTAGTCCTACAATCTAAGGAATATACAATTTATTTCACAAACTGTCCATATTATTAACTTTCTTCCATGCTCTTAATCAAATGACTAAAATGAAACATTACCTCTCTAGATCCATTTACACACTAGTACCCTAAATTACAATGGTGGAGGAAGTTGGCATTCCATAACATTACTGAAAAGTTGCATTGATTATATTTAGCTATGTCCTTTATTAGATTAGCCAAGGTCATTATCAAAGCTCTCTCAAAGAGAAATATAGAAATAAAAAAACCTTTTTAAGTGCTAGTCTGTGCTCAAAAATGTCTTCTATGGGACCAGCAGTTAGCATAATGGCTATGTCACTGGACTCCCATGTAGTCTACTGTGGTTCAAGTCCCGGACCCAGCGGCTTAAACTCATGCTGGGCGTGTGTGCATGTGTGTCCAAGATCCCGAGGAGAGAATGGAGGAGAAGTTATTGTGGCATGGCCATCCCACCTGGGGGGTGATTTCTCACTTTCTGTCTCTCTGTCTCTCTCTGTCTTTCTAAAAAAAAAAAAAATGTCTTCTAGATAAACTTAATCAGTCCCTATTTTGTAGTCTCAAAATAAAAATGAGTCTAATAATGCAAATAACAGCCACCGAAGACTATTATTTTTGTCTTAGAGAACTTTGTTCAGTGATTCCAAACCTGGCTGTGTAGCAAACATTTGGAGAACCATAAAAAAATATACATTCCATGGTTCTATGCTAGATCTTTTGAACCAAAGTGCCTGGAGGTAGTGCCCAAGAACCTGCATTTTAAACAAGTTCTCTGGCTGACTCTAACATGATTAATGTATGGTTCTGCATTTGGCATCACTAACAATCTGAATCCTGGCCTAGTCCAAAACGCACTCAATGTTTGCTGAAGCAATGGGGAAAAGGCAGGAGAAGAAGGTTATAACTAGTCTGGACACCTTTGCTGGTTGAAGATATATCAAAGTATCACAGATTAAATGCTGATGTTCCATATTATACTATACTTTCTTTAACATCTCGAGGTTCTTCATTCTAGTTATATTTCAACATGAACAAGACAAAAACCATGAAGAACATAATTCAACAAGCAGTTGAATATTTATATTCAGTTTGAATATTTATATTCAAAAGCCAGAGAAAAACCTAAGTAAAACATACCAGTCCTTTCTCCTACTTCCTATCGATGGAAGTTCCTTTCATTTATTTCTAACAGTTTTTAATATTCTCTGAGCCACAATAAAATTTTATGTAATGGAGATTAGAGAGGCTGTTATTTCAAAGTTTGGCTGCAGAGTCTTTATTTCATGCCACTTCATTACATTATGTTAAGGATTTCCCTCTTCACCAAAGGGATTAGTTTTCTTCTCACTTCTTTGAATATTCTTCTTAGGTTGTTAGTGTGAACTAGGCTAATGTCGCTCTTTTTAACATATAAAAGATGAACAAACAAAATGTTCGATTTATTTTATTTTTTTAAATAAAACACTAAATTTAGTCTTAGACTTCTCTGTTTGGTAAGTTTCCAGTTACAAGGTCTTGGCTTCCCTTGAGCGTAGTTTGAAACAAAATAATGCAGTTTGTTCCTACGGCTGGAACATGCCGAGTGGAGTGTGCAGGCAAGGAGGCCTTGGCTCTGCTCCAGTGTTTCAAACCTCCTTAAACTGCCACTCTCGTCTCTGCTTCAAGGGCTGCAGATAAGCAAACAGGATTAGTTCTTTCTGGTCCAGAGGAGTCAGGGAAGCTTTACACACGTGATCCAGGTGCTTAGCCTGTTACTCAGACTGGCACAGTCATGACAAAACAGAGCTCATCAGGAAAGAAGAAAAAAATGAAGCCACATGTGAAAAACTGCCTAGTCCACAAAATGGCCCTTTCTTAGGACACAAGAGCAGGTGGCACTCAGACAGTGGATGCTATCAGTGGGAATGAGTGGGACAAGATTGGAGAGGGTTGGGAAGTAGCCATGCCCTCACTTGAATGCTGAAGCATCTATTAGGGGCCAGCCTGAGGGCCCTACTGGGAGACAGAAGAATCAGGCTACCAGTGCCCATGCCCTGCCCAAGTCTCACATTCTCTGGGATTAATTTCTATTTACCTAAATAGGAAGAAAGTGACAAGAAGATGATACTAGGTTTCTTTTTTCTTCCCTAAATGATAGGTACCATTGAAAAATAGTAATTCTTTTCATAGTTATAGGGACCATACAAATAATCAGTTGTGTGAGCTTGTGGTAATGATGTGGCCACTAGAGTATGCTTCTTTCCTAAAAGCTTGTTTAAAAAGTCTTCTCTGGGTCCAGCAGAGGTGGTGCAAGTGGTAGGACACTGCTCTGCATGGTTGGTGCCACACAGGGGGCCTGAGTTCAATCCTGGACCAACCTGAACAGGTCAGGCATGGTAGCACACGTGTGTGATCCTGGCTGACTGGGAGGCTGGGGCGGAGGACTCTGACTGTGAGATGCTGTCAGAAGTACGTATGTGAGCCTTGCCACGGTGCCCCACATGGTAGCACACTGATCTACAGTGTGGGAAGCCATGTGGCCAAGCCCAGGTTCAGATCCTTAGCCGACCTGAAACATGTCACTGCATGTGCACCCAAAATTCTGACTAACAGGAGAGCTGAGGAAAAGGATCGTGGCATGACAGGACTCCTCTTTGCCTCTCTCACTCTGTCTCTTGTGTATTCACTCTTTTTCATGAAAGAAATAAACAAACAAACAAACAAAAACCTGTCAGGCCAGCCAGCGGCATGGTGGCTAAGACTGCTGGATCCCACATGGCTGATGGTGTGGTTTGAGTCCCAGATCTGGTAGCTTGAAAAACATTCAGAGTGCATGTGCATGTGTGCCCAAAAGAAGAAATGGAGAATGGATTAAAGCATGACCTTCCCCCATGGGGGATGCCTTCTTATCTCTCTGTCTCTCTCCTGAAAGTACATGTACCCTCTCACAAAATCAACAAACAAACCTGTCTCTCTCTTGGGGGTAAAGAAAAACTGCATCCACTGGATTTTAAAAAAATGCATTCCTTAGGAAAGCAAATATGCTTTTGTCATCATTAAAATGAATATTAATTTTCAAATTTTCTTGCAGTAGCCCCAAATTATAAAGGAAGCTATTAGGCCAAGGTACACAGGAGCTGGAAAAAACAGCAGGGTGCAGGCCACAGTGAGTCATGGAACATGCACCCCAGGAACCCTGCAAGGATATGCCCCCAGCAGAACAGTGCGGGCAGGGCTGTTAAACTGGAGCATGTAACAGCATATAGGCAGACTGGACTGAATCTGAGCACTGTTCCTAGAAACAGGGCTTTGGCTAATAGAGTGAGTAAGCCAGTTAGAAACTCACTCACTGGTCTTCTTTCTGTGGTGCCTAGAGCGGAGGCAGGCACACAGCAAGAGCTCACTAAATCTGAAGTGAAAGCTTAGATATGCATTCAAAGGCAATGGACAAGCTGAGGTTCCTTCTGTCATTTTAGATCTATGGTCAACAGAATCATGCCAAGAATATTTCTCCCGGTCCAAGTATCACAGGGAGCTCATGACGGGTGGAGAGTTACAAAGGAGGCAGTAAGAGGGAGCAAAATAGACATTGGTCTGGAGCCAAAAGTGGTTTTAATTCCATCTTAGACAAGGCACTCCAACTTTCTGGGTAGCAATACTCTCATCTGCTGAAGGAGAATAAAGTCAACTAGCTCCTGAGGTTGCTCTAAGAATTTAAATTAAAAAAATAATAATAATTGCCTGTCATATAGTATGTGACTCAGAAAGGTTAAGTTGAAAGGTTTTAAAAGGTTTTGAGGGAGAACTGGGCATGTCCTGCATAAGGTGCTGAATACGAATCTAAACAAGGGTGTTCTACACATTTACTCTGCAGATGCTGTCAACATGCCTCTTTGGTTGTCTTTACGAGCTAGATAAGAAACTCATTAAATTACTGTACAATCAGGTCTTATTTTTCACCCAAACTAGTATTATTCAGCTCTACCCACCACCATATTCCCCAGAGTTGGCTCTTCATAAGAATGTCCAAAGTCCCACGGTGGGATGAATGCTCCTAACAACTATCTCTGGCTCCTGTGACGGTTTCCTCACAAGGGCTCTCCAGGCAGTGTGAGAAGTGGCACCCAATAATCATAACCTGGTCCCCAAGGGAAGCACTTCAAAGGGGCTAAGAGTCACTGTATGTGTAATTCCTAGATGTCTCTCTCCTTCCAGAAGCCAAAAACCCCTTCTCCTGCATCTTAATGACCTACTTGCATGGCCTTCTCTCCTGCTAAGATGTCACTTTGGGCAAGTTAGGAATGGGCTCTTCTGTACAATGGGAATAACAGCAATTTCATGGCAGTGCTGATGGAAACATAGGACATTACCTCTATAAAGGTAGGTCTTTGACCTATCTTTAATCCATAAGAGTTCCAAAAGCAATATGAATTAAACTCAGATATGAAAAGAGGGAAGAAAAATGAGGTCTTTGTACTACGAGATATCACATCGAAGTTACATTAGAGAACAAGATTTAGTTAAGCCTTCCCTATTTATCATTTATAAAGGAAAACAATCAATATACATTAACTGAGCAAAGAGAACAAAAACTTACATTTTTCTTACACAGAATATCACACCGTTATTGACTGAGAAACCCTGAAATGCATATTACCTGACTCTGAACTAAACACTGTAGAGTCTGTCTCTACTGACGCAGTCACTTTCACAGAAGACAGCACTGTGGAGTGTTCAACAGCTTTTATCTTTCACAGGCTTGATGGGTCTGAGGAGCATTAAGCCTACATCTTACCAAATAAAACTGAGAAAAATGTGATTTGTCAGGATATTACAGGCCACATCAGGATCTGTCAAGAGAGGGTCGTCAGAAAATACTGGGCTAAAACGGCCTTTGCATCCCCCCTCTTCCCATATAAAAGATAACAAAAAGTCACTCTTGAGGAAATAAAAGGCAACAATTGGAAACCTTTTTAATTTTGAATCTGGAGAAGTCCAAAGGCTTGAATAAGATAGGCCCTGCATCTACAGTGCAGTCAGTAGAAAACTGAACCACAGGACTGGCAGCTATATGACACCTAAGATTCAACTGAGTCGCAGGCCCCCTAGGCCAGAAAACTCTCTGGGAACATGTGTGTACATAGCCAGGATCCTGGAGGGCTAGAAGAAGGGGATCGTGGCCTGACCAAGACCTACAGAGGGTACTTCTCTCTCTTTCTCCTGTGTACATGCTCTATCATAAACAACCACAAAACCTGGTATCTGCTCAGCTACTTCATGCCCAGGGAAGCTCCTCGTACCTGATCAGGCTACTACTGATTGCAGGTGACATATAAAAGCCATCCCCACTCTACACACACACACATACACACACACACACACACACACACACACACACACACCAAAATGGTTTGTACTAGCAATTGGTAACATTTAGAACTCAATTAAGAATGAACTATTTGTCCAAAATCTTTTTAAGTCAAAATAATACATGTTTATAGCCTCAAAAAACTAAAATAAAACAAACAGTAAAGATTTATAATGAAAAGCAACAGACCACTTGATTCTCCTTACCCTCAACTGAAAGTAATAACTGCATACAACACAGGATTCAGCTCTTTATTTCTAAATAATCATTTCTTAGTTTGAAATTGTAAACATTAGAATTAAACTTCTCATTACAGAATTTACTATTTTATTATAAACGTACATATACTGCATGCCAGACCCTGTTATAAGAGTTTTCTAAGTATTAACTCATTTTACTTTAACTTGCTATTTGGTCTATGGTAACCTGGACACAAGCTGTTTAGAGAAGGGCTAGGGGCTGAATGCTAACTAAAGACAGGAGAGAATGAAAGGAGAGGAGAGGAGAGGAATTAGACAGTAAACAGCTGGCACTCTTGAGTAAATCTGTTCTAAAAGGGTGAGCAGAAGCAGGACAAAGGGGATATGGGTCAAAGAAGTTTTGTTCTGTTTTTCAGTTTGTGAACTATTATATCATGTTGTTGGGTGCTGCTATATCATGTGGGTATGCTCAGAAGAATGTGCTAAGGAAGAAGCAGGAGAGAAGAGCTTACACTGGAGCAATTTCCTTGAAGTGGCAAGAAAGGAAACCGAAGTGTCATCAATAAGGCATTCCTTGATGCTCTATTAAGACTTGCAATCCGTGCTGTCTTCACTATTCCTCATCCACTCTCCTCTTCTATATTTTACTCCTTAGTACTTAACATCAGTGACTGTACGACGTACCTAACTTATCTTCTTTACTGGGGTTCTCCCTACAAAAAGCTTCACAAGGACAGGGATTTTTGCCTATTTTGTTTAGTTGTGTTCCCAGTGCCTATGACAATGGCATGATAAATATTTGTGGAATAGGCCCAGCCTGGTGTTTCAGGTAGAGGCGTACTGAAGTACTGGAACACACATGGCTGACTGTGTGTTCAGATCCCAGGTTGACCCAAAAACACAGCTGACGTGAGTGTGCCCAAGATGCTGACAAGCTAGAGGGCTGCAGGAAGGTGACTGCAGTATGAGACCCTGTTAAAGGTGTCTATCTCTGTCTCTCTCTCTTCCATGCATGTGTGTACACATGCATACAATCTCATAAATAAGTAAACTTTAAAAATTATGGAATAAAATCAAGTATACAAGAAGGGTCTGAGTGAGAGTAAACAGTCAGTCATCCTCAAAGGAAAGGTACAGTGCAGGAGTGCAGGTTAATGCACGTGATAGGGACTCCTGACATTCTCTTCGGAGGGTTTCTGTTAGATGGCTGTAGAAATCCAGTCAGAAATCATTCTCCCACAAAGGTTGAAGACACTGCTTCACTTCTAGTTTTCAGAATTGCCATTGTAAAATCTCAAGCAAGTTTGATTCTTTTTATTCAAAAACTTTGTCTCTATCTCTAATATTCTAAATTTCATGATAGAGGCTCTTGGTATCTTCTTTAACTTTAATTTTTTTTTTTTTTTAGAAATATATACACATAGGGATCAGCAGTTAGTGTAATGGCTATGTCACTGACTCCCGTGTAGTCGACCGCAGTTCGAGTTCTGGACCTAGTGGCTTAAACTCATGCCGGGCGTGTGTGCGTGCATGCCCAAGATCCTGAGAGGAGAATGGAGGAGAAGGGATTGTGGTGTGGCCATCCCCCCTGGGGGGTAATTTCTCGCTGTTTCTGTCTCTCTGTCTTTCTGGTGAGCACACGCGCCCTATAGCAAAAACCTCTCCAAAAAGAAATATATACACATATGAAAGTATGTGTATCATTTAAACAATGTTTAAAGAAAAAGCTCAAGAACCTCTCAAACTCGGGGCCAGCAGGTGGCGTGGTGGTTGAGGTGCTGGACTCCCACATGGCCAACTGAGGTTGGAGTACTGGACATGGTGGCTTACTTTTTCACTTTCCCTCTCTCGCTCGGTCTCTCTCTGGTGAGCCCTAAAGCAAATTAAAAAAAAATAATAATAATAAATAAAATAAAATAAATAATCCTTAAAAAAAAAAATCCTTCAAACTATCACCTAGCTCAGGGGTTGGCAAACCACAGTGAAAAGGCCTAACATGGCCTGCTGCCTGCTCTTGTAAATAAAGTTTTACTGGAGCACAGTCGCACCTTTCCCAAGTTTACCTATCTTAAATTACAAGGTCATAACCCAGTAATTATGACTGTGACCATGTGGCCTGCAAAATCATATTTATTATTTGACCACTTAGGGAAAAATGTATTGATCCTTAACCTAGATAGCTTAAGAGAGAATATAGTATTTCTGATGTCCTTCGTATGTCTCTTTCCTACTATACTTTTTTCCTACCCTGTGAAGAAACTACTACCTAAATGTTGTGTTAATCATCAGGATTTTTTTTTTGTATGTATTCCTAAACAATATACCATTTAGTTTCTCTAACTCAAACCTTATATGAATGAAATCATCTACATATTATTCTATAACTTTTCTTTTACTCAGCATCCCATCAAAGACACAATCATGTCAATGATGTAGTTTATTTTAGGTGACACAAGATTCCATTGTACAATGATACCAAAGTTTATCAGGCCTCTGTTAACAGTTACATGGACTATTTCTAGGGCTCAAAAAAATGTTGTTACAGATATTCATATATGTATATATATATATGTCCCACTATACAGGACCAAGAGATGTGTGTACATATAAGATTCTATCCAGAATCTTGCTGAGTGACGGACATATGCAAATAGTTTTGTGCTACATATCCTTCAAACAGCAGTACAGGAACTTCTTTGATACACCTCCAATAGAGTATTTGGCTTTGTTACACATCTTTTTGCAAACCTAGTGTTTTATTGTTTTAAGTGATATAATAATGGTACATATTTATGGGGTATAGTGTGATTTCTTTTAAAATTTAATTTTATTTACTGTTACTATTATTTTTTAATTTGCTATATGGCACGTGTGCTCACCAGAGAGAGGGAAAGTGAGAAAGCAAGCCACCAGGTCTGGGATTCAAACCCTGGTAGGTCATGTGGGAATCCAGCATCTTAACCATCACACCACACCTGCTGGCCTTTGGTGTGACTTCTTGATGTATGAATATAATGTGTTATGATCAAATCAGGGTAATTTTCAGATTCGTCACCTCAAAAATTTGTTACTACTTTGTGTTGGAAGCATTTAAAATCTTCTCTTTGAGCTGCATCAAATGAATGATCAATTATTAACTGTAGTCACCCTACTATACTATAAAACACTGGAACTTATTCCTCCCTATCTAACTGTAATTTTGCATCTATCTATCTTCTTCCCATCCTTCCCAGCTTCCAGTAACCATTACTCTCTGCTTCTATGGTAACATTTTTTTTTTAGCTTCCACATATGAGTGGAAACATGCAATGTACTTCCTTCTGTGCCTGGTTTATCTCACTTCACATACATCCTCCAGATTCATCCAGGTTGCCTTGAACACCAAAATATTATTCTTTTTAATGGCTGAATAGTATTCTACTGTGTGTGTGTGTGTGTGTGTGTGTATGTATGTATGTATGTGTGTGTATATATATATATATGTGTGTGTGTGTGTGTGTGTGTGTGTATATATATATATATATATATATATATATGTAAATATATATACACAACACATTTTCTTTATCCATTCATCTACTGATGAACACTTAGGTTAATTCCATTATCTTAGCTATTGTGACTGGAACAATAAACATGGGACTGCAGCTATTGTTTCAACATACTCATTTCCTTTCCTCTGAATATATATCCAGTAGTAGTATTACTAGATCATAAAATAATTCTATTCTTAGTTTTTTGAGAAATCTTCATACTGTTTTCCATAAAAATTGTACTAGTTTATATTCCCACCAACAATGTATAAGAGTTCATTTTTCCATATTCTTGCAAGCATTTTTTATTTCTTGTCTTTTTTGATAATAATCATTCTTACTGGGGTGATATGATACTTCATTGTGGTTCTGATTTGCATCTCCCTGATGACTAATGATGAGGTGTATTTTTTCATGTACTTGTTGGCTATCTATATATTTTAAGAAATGTCTATTCAGATCATTTTCCCACTTTTTTACTTCAATTATTTGAGAGTTTTCACTGCTGAGTTGTTTGAGTTCCTGGTATATTCTGGATACTAATCTCTGTCAGTTGAATTTACATGTTTTGGGACCAGCAGTTAGTGTAATGTCTATGTCGCTGAACTCCCATGTAGTCGACTGTGGTTCGAGTCCTGGACCCGGTGGCTTAAACTCATGCCGGGCGCATATGTGTGTGTGCCCAAGATCCCGAGAGGAGAATGGAAAAGAAGGGACTGCGACGTGGCCATCCCCCTGGGGGGTGACTTCTCGCTTTCTGTCTCTCTCTCTCTCTCTTTCTGGCGAGCACACGTGCCCTTATAGCAAAAACCTCTCCAAAACAAACAAACAAACAAAATAATAATAATTTACATGTTTTCTTCTATTCTATAGGTTGTCTCTTCACTCTGTTGATTGTTTTCTTTTACATAAAAAAGGTTTTTAGCTTCATATAGTACCATTTGTTTACTTTTGCTTTTGTTGTCTGCCCATTTGGCAAAGTTTGTGTTTTAATCACTATATTCTTTTTTAAAAAAATCATTAAATTTATTTATTTATTTTAATTTGTAATAGCGCATGTGTACTCATCAGAGAGAGATGGAGGGGGGTGGGGGGAGAGGAAGAGTGAGTAAGCTGTCGGGTGCAGAACTTGAACTGCAGTTGGCCATGTGGGAGTCCAGTGCCTTAACCACCACATCACCTGCTGGTCCCATTCACTGTAGTGTTAATTTGCTTTTCTAAGATTACTAACGTGGTTGAGCAACTTCCATGTATTTACTGACCATCAGTATTTCTTCTGTGTAATGCCCATTCATGATTATTGCCAATTTTCCTATTGAAATTTTTTTCTGCTATTTAATTGTAGTCATTTCTTATATATTTCAGAAACTTATCGTCTGTTTTATATATGGCAAGTATCTTGTCTCAGTTTGTGACTTGTTATTTTATTCACTAAATGGTATCTCTTAATGAACAAAACTTCACAATTTTAATCTTTTTATGTAATGCATATTTTGGATCGACTAAGTAAACTATTCTCTACTCTAAGATGACAAGGACTCATTCTATTTTGCCTCCAAAAGCTTTAACATTTCACCCTTCTCATTTAAATTCTTGAACCATTCTGAATTTAGTTTTGTATGTGTAAGATAGAAATTGTCTCTCTTTCTTGCTCAAAGACACAGCCAATTATTGAAAAGTCCACCTATTTTCCACAGGTTCTACAATGACACCTCTACTGTATATAATGAGCTGATACACATGTGGTCTATTTCTGGGCTCTTCATTCCATTCCATCAGCCTTTTTGTGTATCCCTGTGTCACTACTAGGGTATTAATTACTACAGAGTTTTAAGAAATGTTTGATATCTGGTATAGCAAGCTTCTACAACACATCCTTTTTCTTTAGTTATATCTTTGCTCTTTCTTTGACTTTTCCATTTCAATTTCAGCATCAACTTGTCAGGTACTATGTAAAAACCTGTTGGGATTTTAAAAGTGTATTCAATCTTTCTCAAATCATTTTGGAGTGAAATAACCTTTCTAAGACATTGAATCTTTCTTGTTTTAAAAATTATTAATTTCATTTTATTTATTATTATTTTTTTACCATTTTGCTATAGGATATGTACATTCACCAGAGAGAGGTAGAAAGAGAGAGACAGAGTAAGAAAGTAAGCCACCAAGTTCAGGACTTGAACGGTGGTCAGCCACATGGGAGGGAGTCCAGTGTCCTAACCACCGTGCACCTGTTGGCCCCAGATGTTGAATCTTTCTATTCATGAATATGGACATGATTTTCCTTCATCTATTGATGACCATATGAGTTTTCCCTTTTAGTATGTTAATGTATAAGTTATATTAATAACATTTCTAGTATTATCAACCTTATATTTCTGGAATCAACCTAACTTAGTTATGAATTCTATTTTTATACATTCGCTTACTATTTTGTTTAAGTTTTTTTTTTTTTTTTTTTTTTTTCTTTTTTGCCATAGGGCTCATGCACTTGCTGGAGAGAGACAGAGAAAGGGAAAGTGAGAAATCACACCCCAGGGGGTATGATCATGCGACAATACCTTCTCCTTCATTCTCCTCCTGGGATTTTGGGCACACACTCATACACATCCAGGGGATTTTCAAGCCACTAGATCTGGGACTTGAACTGTGGTCAGCCATGTGAGAATCCAGCATCTTAACCATCTCACCACCTGCTGGCCCTAATTGTTTAAGATTTTTGTACCTACATTAACGAGTGACAATGGGTGATACTTCTTCTTTAAGTTGCCAAAGGGTATGTGTGCTCACCAGAGACACAGAGACAGGGAGGAGAAGAGAACACCCTCCAAAGGGGCATTGTCACACTGCAATCCCTTCTTCTCCATTTCTCCATCCTATTGGGATCTGGGTCATGTACATACACAATGCCTGGCATGTTTTTCAAGCCACTGGAGCCAGGATTCAAACTGTAGCTGAATATGTGATCTGGCCATATGTGATCTGGCTCCATTACCCAGGAGGCTATAGGTTCAGCCCAATTTCTTACTTTCACTTACCACGTGCTATAAGTCTAGCATATAGTAGGCAAGAAACATACTTGTGAGTTTCTGACAATCAATCAATAAACCAAAGAAATACTAAAGTAATGAAATTATGTTGAAAACCATAACAAAAACTTCAAGTCTCACAAAATTTTCATTATTAAATACCTTTTATTCTAAGTAAACATATAACTGATTCATCCATGGACCCTTTATTAGGAAATTCTTACTATAAAATGGTTTTTCTATCCTCCCTAGTAGAGAAATGTCTGTTAGGCATACTACTCCCAGCCAATTTCTGTTTGTGTATTTTGCCTAAAAACAAAAACCACAACAAAAACACTGCAGATATTGAATCATTTAGAGAGGAAAAAAAATGGTATCTGTGATTTACTTTGAAATACATCAAAAATAAAATAGACTGATGGTGGCATGAAGGATGAAGAGATGGGTAAATATGTGATAAAGCAATTACAGTAAAATGTTACTGGTAGAATCTAAATGGAACTATAGCAGTCTTTACTGTAAGATGATTTCAAATTTCCCTAATGCTTAAGAATTTTATAATAAGATATCGGGAAAAATATAATCTAGCAAAAAAAAAAAAGACTAAAACAAAAATATTTATATTATACATACAGCAAAAGTTATTACATTATATAACGAGTTCATTCCAACTTATGAGAAAAACCTCAAGGCCTCTACAAAAGATCTTAGCAAAACATGAACAGGAAATAAACCCATAGGAAAAAACTCAGTTATCTCTCACCATAGAAATTAAAACTGAAGCAAGCCTGAAATACCATTTTATACCTACTTTATTAGCAAACTTAAAATACATGCACGAACACACACACACATGATTCTGGCAAGACTGTAGTGAAAATGGTACACCACATAAATATACAGCTTGCAGCATTCACTGTAAACAAGCACAGCCCTTTGGGGAATCAAACAATTCTTAAGTCATGGGGCTCGTTAGTTTCTTTGATCTGGTGGACCCAGTCCTTAGAATATAAACTCTATATCCTTCATGAGAAGCTTAAAGATGTTCATTGCAGTATTATCTACTAAAAGATCAAACTATGATCAACCTAAATGGCCATGAAGAGAAGATTTAGTAAATGGTGACATATCAGTATAATGGAATACGGTATAGCCCTTAAAAATGGCAATAAAAGAGCCAACTCCATGGACTGGTGGTTAAGGAATCCCAGACCTGAGGCTTGAAAAGCCTGTTCGGTATGTATGCATGCATGCCCAAAATTCCAACAGGATTGGGAAATGGAGGAGGGATTCTGGAGAGATCATGCCTCACTGGGAGATGCCTTCCTCCTCTCACATATTCTCTAGCAAAAAAAATAAATAAATAAATAAAAAAATAATAATAATAATAATAATAATAATAATAATAATATGGAGGCCAGCAGTGACACCACAGTAACAGAACACTCCATGATGCTGGGACCACATAGGAAGGTCCCAGGCTTGTGTCCTGCGTCCTCCCTGTACATGCCAACCACATGCATGCATGCCTGTTATACTTGTGGCTAATGCTGCAGGTAGATTGTGGCATGCGGACATTGTTGGGGTTGTCTCCTTTCTTGTCTTCCTCCCTCTCAGGAAATAGTTTTCTTAAATGACAATAATGGAAACTTATGTGGAAATATGCAAAATTTTCATAACACACAATCAAATGGAAAACTATTTATAATTGATTGTGAAACTATAAGAATAAATGAAATGTGCATTGGCACTGTGAAGAAACATGAATAATTAATGAAAATGACATGTTACCATATAAGGGGATCGTGGTTGATTCTTTTTCTACAGTTTTCTTTAATCTTGCCGATACATCTTTCAATTAAAATTAAATCATTAAAAAGCCTGTTTCAAGACTGTCTACTCACAGTGCTGAGTTTGCTGCAAATGATGAGTATCCGGCGCTCGTAGAGCATACTGGCATACAGATGCAACATGTTGTTCACATCCACGGCCACAAAATATTCTGTCAGATTTCTCTAGGAAAAAGAAAGCAAGGTTTGTGGCTGTTTTGTCTGTTCTTATAACAAGCAGTATCTAATAAAAGTAGGAGAAGCCGAAAATAATCAAAAGTACTCTCTCTTCTTCCCCTATCCTATTCTTTCTACCTGATACCAAATCCCACCCATGTGTAAAATCATGAAATGGCAAGTTGGAAGAGACCTGGGATGAAGCAGGCTGAGCAATCACATCTGTATGTGGTGATCACAGTTTACAATGTCAAGTCTACACAGTGCGGTGTGCTCTCATGTCAGTTCCGGAAGGGGAACAGGACAGAAATTCTTCATTTTTACAATGGAGAAAACCAAGGCTCAGAGAGATCTGCCAAGATCAAAGAGCAATGGAGACAAGACTGCAGCTCAGATGTTTGGACCCTGGATCCTACCCCAGATTCTCGATGCATATGTCTAGAAAAACAAAGTACTCAGGGACCCAAATGCTTCTGGCAGAGAGGTGTTTGTGTGCAGTCCCTCCCACTCGTGAAGGTCAGGTACGCTCCTCCCCTGTCATCACTACTGGGGCTCACCTCCTCCACAGTTTACATTCTTTCAAATGGCTCAGCTGGAATTAAAGTAATTTTGAACATTTATAATTTTTAGGTATTTCACTCAAAAGGAAATAAAAAAATAATCAAAGACAAACAGCAGCAAGTTGTGACAAAGCAGTGTTTCAACGGGCTTTCTTCTATAGGCTGGACTTCATTCTTTTAATTACTACTGTAGATTGGTACTCTTCAGATTTCAGAAAAAATGGAATGTGTTTCATTTCTACAACCCTTTCTATATCCACCTGACTTTAATAATACACATGAATATGCTAATTTCTTCAATGTTACAGGTTTTCAATGCCACACAATATAATCCTCTGAAATGCAGCGGACTGGGGTGAGAAGGAAGGCTACTGCCAGGGGCTGCAGTTTATAATGATTAAAGATCTGTAACCCATAAATTGAAGTAAACCAAGTAGATTTTACATGCAAAATAGCATAAAGTGCTTCTCAACAATATTATGGGTTGGGAATAAGAATGAGCACTTATCTTATGATTTATTATTGTTTGCCTGGAGTACAGGTTAACTATCAACCTTTAAAAATAAAGACTAAGTGAATTAATAGCTCCGTATACTGACTACCTATCAAGTGCCAGGCACTGTACTAGATACTTCATATGCATAATTTTATGCATTGTTCACAAAATCCAATGAGGCATTATTCATCTCAGTATACAGAAAAAATTCAAGTCTGGGAGAGATTCAGTAAGCAGCAGAATCAGATGTGACTTCATAGACTATGTACTTTCTCTTATACTACACTGTCCCTGTCAAATGCTTTTAAGCAACTACCAGTACAGGGCTTTATCTATATTATTTCACTTAATCTTGAGGCCACTCCTTTCATCTACGTATCATTATCCCTATGTGAAGATGAGGAAACAGAGGCACAGAGAAGTGATGTAAGACAAGATTCAGTCCTGGGTAGGTCTGTCCTTAACCTGTGTTATTTTCTTATGTCACTCAAAATCGTAGATAGAAATCAAATTTGAAAAAGGAAAGGAAAACAAAACAGGATTAAACTATGCCCAAAGAAAGAGACTTGTCCTGTTAAAAATTGTTACCCTATTACTGAGCGATCCTTATGTGCCAGCTGATGGATACTTTACTGTGTTCTCTCTAATCTTCTCAATGACCCTGAGACAGACATTACCTTCTCCATTTTCTGTAAGAACACATAGGCTCAGGAAGGTTCAGTAATCTTCTAAAGGTCACCCAGCTAGAAAGGGCAGAGCCAAGTTTCAAAACCAGATTTTATAAATCCAAAATTCATGCTCTCACCACCATACCGACTTGCCACTTAAGCGTGAGGAAAACAAGACGAACGTGAAAGGCAGACTGAATTAGGCAACAAGCGGATCTGGCCCGATGGACTGAGGAACGCTGAGCTAATGATGTCAGGGTGGGGTCTGTTCTGGAGACAGTGCCATGGCAGCACTCTTCTTGCAAACAAAAATACGAGGCCCTCGGCTGAGCGTTTCGGTAAAAGCTTAACTGCTGATGAATTACATGAATTTTTCTTTTAGAAGAGGATGGAAGTAAAAAGAAAATAGAAATGAGGAGCTTAAAGAAGGCCAGAAAGCCCATTAGCACTTTTGACAGATCCAAAGATAACTCTGAAGCCACCAAAACGTGGCCTCAAGAGTCTGCCAAGAAGCTTCACGCTGGGTGGAAATATGTTACACAGCTTGCCGTCCAAATAGGGAGACACAGCGTCAGAGACAAATCCTGCGCCTTATTTTGGTGGGAGAAAAAAAATTTCAAAGGTACTTGTGCGGATGGGGAAGGGAACAGTTCTGAAATAAAAACGCTTGACTGTAGCATGCCTCCCAGCCCCAATCAGGTTTGGAGGGGCTCAGGTGCTTATTCCAAAAACTCTACACAGGTATGTTAAAAATATGTAACATTTAGCCAAATTCTCTCTAAACTGTCATGTACTTTTTTTGGTATTTCTCATCCCATCTGTGCTGATTACCAAGATATTTGTGTCTAAACAGAAGCTGTCTTTCTTATCTGCTTCCTCCCCTGCCTCTTTCCTTCTGGGATGCCACCCGCCTGAGCGGGTGCGAGTGGGTGTGAGTGCCAACAGCCCTGGGAACCTCGCTCAGCCGTGGGGGCACGTGTGGGGCAGGAAGGCCTTGGGAGCAGCTGGAGAGAGCACTCACAGTTCCCACCAGGCCTCCGTGCTGAACAGCCCTCGGAGACAGGGATCTTCTCTGCCCCAGTAGTTCAAGTCTCACCAAACCTTAATTTCTCAGACCTGGGATGCCTTTCACAGCCTCAGGCCTTTATTCTAGCTGTTTCTTTGGCCTAGAATACTCTTCTCTTCCCTGGGGATATCCACCTACTTTTCAAGACTCAACTCGAAAGTCACCTCCTCCTAGAAGACTTCTTTGACTTCTCATTTGTCAAGCTCCCTTTTGTGCCTTGATGGCTATCTTCTGATATGGGTATACTTTTGCCACCAGACCAAGGGTCCTTTGGTCACGTATGCCATCATCTGGCTGTTTGACGAAAGAAGGAATCAATGTGGTGAACAAAATGTAGGTGTATGCAGAACACACCAGCTTGGGAAGAGAACGGTGTACTATATTAGGAAGAATATGGCATTTGACGTTAGAAGTTGGCTCTGAATCAAAGTGATCAGTTACTTGGTAATGGTAATGCACACTGGAGGCTGTACAGAGTCAGATGAAATAGCTGGTGGTATGAGGTAAGGGAGTAGCTTTTCAAGGTATCTGTGAATACATGTATTAAAAATGTAAATAAATCAGTGGTTTGATCATCAGATAACCAGAGGAAGGGAGGTGTGTACACAGAAGCTGGGGTTCATTTCACAACTAGATCAATAGTATTTCTCCAAAAGGTGCAGAAGTGCAGTTTCCTTGGTCAAGACTGCAGTGGGCACACATTGTCAACCTGGTTATAAAGGATATGAGGTAAGCCCTCCCTTCCAGCACTTTGCTTCGATGGACCAAGTCTCCAATCTCCCATTTCTGTTTCTATAATCAGGCAGTCAACACACATTTACTTAACTCCTACCGGTGTCTAGCACCATCTGGGAGCTGGGTCTGTGGAGCTAAATTAAACATGATCTCCATTTTCCAGAAGCTTAGTCTGCAAATAAGAGGTATGAACCCTAGAAACCCAGGGTCAGATGGCTGAGAAGAGAAGGCTCACTCCATTCAGTGATAGGGAGGAAAGGCTAGGAAGACATTTGGTCTGGGCCTCTCAGTAAAGGTTCAGTCAGTGGATGGGGGAGAATCATGTTCCAGGCAGGGGCAAAGGCAAGGAGGTGAGAGGAGCTGCAAGCAGGTGAGGGGAGTGAAGGGCAGGTGCAGGGCAGGGGGAGAAGCGGGGCAGGGGAGCTGGGTTGGATCCCATGGGAGCCCAGACTTTACATCAAGGTAACAGAAGCTACTGAAGGATCATGACAAGATCATATTTATGTCTCACAAAGAGCTTCCTAGAGGCCCTGGGGAAAATGGAATGGAGAAGGCAAACAGGAGGCAAGGTGATCAATTAGCAAGCTGTTGCTATGTTCTGGGAAAAAGGTGATTAAAATATCTAAAAAAACAATTCAAGCAAAAGCTTTGGATATGAATGTAACAGGTATCTGTAAAGTCAAATCACAGGGCCTGACAACGAATCAGACTTGGGGAGGAAAGGAAGGAGGGAGGAAAAATCTCAAATGACTCCCGGAATCCTAGGTTACTGTGTACCATACTTGTTTTCTACTTGCCTAGTTTTTCCAAAGACAGTTCATTCATTTAATGAAGGATAAATCCTCTTTCTGAAGTATTATTCCAGTCACACATGGTGTCCCTGGCCAGCTAGTCCTAGTTTTCAAATACAATGCCACCATGGGTGAATCAAAGCACCCCCAATCCCACCCCATTAATTCCCTACCAGTTACTTCATGTGACTCGTCCTCGTGGAAAGGAGAACCTTGCTTTGAGGACTGCTTCCCAGTTTCTGTGCTCAGAAGTCTCGATTTTCTCAGAGAGGCAGGACATTCTTTTCCTACCTGTCACTTCACCTATACACACCATCATGTCTGCATGAGTACTGCTTAACCACCTAGCATTTATTCCAGCCTCACTCCAGAGGGCTGGGTGGCAGGGACCAAAAGCTGCAATTTAAGGGCTCAAAGCATATCTGATTAGCAGGCACAGAGCAGCCTGGAAGTTGAGTTTCAGAAGAGGGAGACACCACACCAGCTCCTAAGACTTGAGTTTCTCATCTCTACAAAGAAATGCTGGTAAGGTGTCCACTAGCACTAACCCTCTGTGGCTCCTAATCCAGACAAAGAAAGGGGATGGCACCTGGCAAAGCTCCACTCTCCCCAGAAGAAGCCTCATAATGGCTTCTTTCTCCCTTCTAGTTGTCCCTGCTGGCTCCTGCACCAATCCAGGTGGCTGGGGACTTCAGACTCACTTTGATCCATGCCTGAGGTTATGAAGCAGGTGGGGGTGCCTATGGTGGTGGTGATGAGGGTTGGAATGGGTCGGGGATATTGTAGGGCTTAGAGAGAAAGCGTCTTAGGTTCAATACCTTAGGGGAATGAGATAATCCTCAAACCAAAGAACCGACTCTAAGCTGGGTACTCCTTGGAGCCTTCTAAACAGATGCTAGTCCGCCCCACTGTCTGTCATTTCATTAGTCTTTGTGACTTTCCACTTCATACAGGGTACAGACAATGAGGACTTACTGTACTAGGTCTGCAGGAGGCGTCCAAGGTACAAGACTTGGCTTTTGCCAATGGGTCTTGTTTCTTGAAATAACTACTATTCAAATTATTTCACAGTAATATAAATTTTTAAAATTCGTACTTGATTTTTCTATAAAGAAGAATTTAGGTTACTTTCATTATATGTAATTCTTAAAAGAGAATCATAAATTCAGATTCTAAAATAGTCTGAGAAAGAATCCCACACCCTCATATAAGTAGCCGAGTTTGAGAAGTATATTATAGGATAGACAGCAGAGTTTACCCAGAGGTCAGCTTTTATCCCTCTGTGTGAATGAAAAAGCTATTAGAATAAACAATTACCTGACAGCTCTTAAGAGAAACAATGGAATTCTCTATAATCTCAGTACTTGATAATAGGTCTTCTACTACTACCTCAACTTTGTTTATTTTTGGAAGTCAAGATGAGTTCATAAATCTTTACTATATCACAGTGAATCTTTTGACAAAGGAGAGTCTGGGCAATGTTACACGTAACTGTCAGTTCAAAATGCTTTCTCTGCATCATCAACCACTTGGTATGACACTGACCAGATAATTAAGACAGGTTTGTTTAATATTCCAAATGAGGGTCTATATGATTATCCATTAATCAAAAGTAAACTTCAAAACCTAGCTGGTAAGAAAAAAATACGTTATACAGCTAGTTTACAATGAAATTATTACTACATACCTGTTCATGATCTGTGACTTTTTTTAAATGCAGGTCAACTGTTTAAAATTTATAAAGATTTATGCTCATTTAATTACTGCCTGCATAAAATTCACTCCTACATGTGTTATCTTGACAGAGAAAACCCTGATGAGCAATTATATACTGATAGTTTTTCAGTGAAAAAAAAATTTTTACAAAGAAATTATAGAAATAATGAGAATAAACTACAACAGTGATCTGAAAGTAAAAAGAATTAATATTTCACATTTGCTTTCCGCTAATGTTTTGCAGACAAATTGGCCCAAAGGCCAGCTGAAAGGAACTGACCTTTTTACCCTCTTCTTGAGGAAGGCTGCACTGTTCATTCATTCATTCAGTCATTAATTCCATAATAGATATTGTGCCTCCTTAATGTTCTAGGTTTAATGTTAACTACAGAGATGTAGTAGTGAAAAAAAAAATGCTGACCCCCATCCTTATGGAAGGAGAGATGACATTAACAAAATTTTCACACAATTAACTATGTACATTACATTTATAGTGAACGATTTCTTTTCTTTTTTAATTTTTGCTGTAGGGTACATGCATTCATTGGAGAGGGACAGAGAGAGAGAGGGGGAAAGTAAAAAATCAATCCCCTGGAGAGATGGCCAAACCACAATCCCTTCTCCTCCATTCTCCTCTCAGAATTTTTTTGGGTATACATGCACCCGTGCCCAGCATGTTTTTTAAGGCTTTGGGTCCAAGACTCAAACTGCACAGTCAATGATGTGGGATCTGGTGGCCTTAACTAAAGCATCACCAGCTGTCCTGCGAGTGACTTCTTAGATGGATACTGGAAGCAGAGGAGGCCCAAATCCAGCAGCATCTCAACACTTACATCAGACACACCGAGGTGTGAGTCCTGGTTTTAGCGTTTACTGGTTGGGCAAATTACTTCATGTCTCTGGGCTTCATTTCCTCTTCAGAACAGGGATAACGACTATACCATAAGGTTATTGTAAAAAATGCACAAAATAACGAATAGTGCCTGATCTGACCCACAGTGGGTGGAAATAAATACTATTTAATAAATATCTTCCTCACTTTCTTACATTAACCCTTCTCTGAAGTCGTCCTGGAGAGCATGATTTATCTGCAGACAGACTATTATTGCGTTCTAATTGCAAAGTCCGTTTTTCCTTTTTGTCACTTATTCTCTTAAATTCAATGTGTTCCTTAGAAGAGATAGTCAATAAATGTTTATAGAACACCTCCTATATTAAAGGCCATGGAGCCCTGTACTCCATCCACCACCAGTTCCAGGCTTTGGAAATTCTGGGGTCAACAGGGCCTGCCAAGAGCCTTTTGTGGCTTCATGAAATATACACACCATGAAAGGAAAAGGTTTGAACTCCCCAACCAAGGATGTCAGCAAAAACCTAGAACAGGCACATTCCAGGGAATAATGCTCCCTAGTCCTCAGCCACAATTTAGCCCTCAAGATAGGTTAAGACGAGAATCTGATGAAAGCTACAGAAAGGAGAAAAAGGGAAGGGCCACTGAAGTAAGCATCTCTTATCGCACCAGGAGTCACCCTTGAACTTACATTTAATAATACTTCATTTGTGCCTCACGTTTTCCTTTATTAGACAAGGCCACTGAGGCTCAAAGGGTATAAGTAAGTAGCCCAAGGTCCCAGAGTGCTGGAGCCCAGTGTCTGGCTGTCTCCAGATTCATGTTCTTCATATCTAGTAGGCTGTCTCGTTATAACAATCCCATGGTTATTGCTTGTTTCAATTTGCAATGCAGCAATTTAGTCATTTTAAATTAATCCTTGAAAAATCACCAAGAGATTAAAATGCAAATTTCAACATGGCTAGAGCTAAATAGTAATTCTATGTCAAAAATCACACAAATTGGTCCTACAAAAGTTCAGCTTCTCCTTAGAGGAAAAGCTTGGCTGCTTCCTTTTGTACTTGAGATATAAAAAATCAGTTCTTTTCCTCTTTTTTTCCTCATGAATATCACAAGTCATCTCTAGGGAGTCAAGGGGCATAATGGAAACAAAACCTCCCAAACCTGGACTGCTACTGCCTGCGTAGGAGCAGACTGGGGCCAGCAACCTTGAGTCTGAGCTCCAGGTTCCCCACATGTGAAATGGGGCTCCTGCCTACCTCTCAGAGTAGCAGTGAGAACTAAAATGGAATCGGTGTGTTAGGAGCCTGGCAGATTGGTATTACGATTCTGCTTAGAAACAAACAAGGCCAGGTCTTTTACTGGTGTGCAAAGTAGGATTTAGGGGACAATGGGTCACACACAGGGGATAGGTTTATTAGTGGCAAAACCAGCAGAAAGGATGTAAGTTTTTAAAATGGTAGAGGCAGGGAGGTGGCACATAATGCAGACAAACTGGAGGTAAGGTTATGAAAAGGGAAGAAAAAAAATTTCCAATCTCTATAACTGTGGTTTTGAAAATGAAGAAATTATCAGAACTTTCAGGTGCCTTAAAATTAATTCTTAATGAATTCTCGATCCTTTAAATAAAGAATAAGTTGGAGATGGCTACTGAACTTGAGCTGTGAAATATTGCTTTTATTGACAAAAAATATGAAGATTTTCTGCTGAGACTCCTCCCTCCAGATTCATTTCTAGTGGGAAAGGCACAAACCCAGGCCCATCCTGAGATGGCTACTGAACTACAGCTGTGAAATATTGCTTTCACTGACAAAAAAAAAAAAAAGAAAAGAAAAAAAGATTTTCTGCTGAGACTCCTCCCTCCAGATTCATTTCCAGTGGCCTCCATGCACTGAGTGTCTAGACATGTACAAGTGAACAGTATCCAAACATCTGAAT
This sequence comes from Tupaia tana, assembly GCA_026018925.1. Taxonomy (NCBI): domain Eukaryota; kingdom Metazoa; phylum Chordata; class Mammalia; order Scandentia; family Tupaiidae; genus Tupaia; species Tupaia tana. The sequence goes on from JAKSZU010000013.1 coordinate 96,366,220, forward strand.
ATGATTAGGGACAGAATATTCCTCAATTCCCACTAAATCTGATGCACAAAGAGTGAAAAACATAACAGAAGAGAGATTGCAGATCACCTCCTCCTGCTCGCCTCTGAACACTCAGATTGAACTTCAAGAATTAGGAAGAGTAATGGCTATGTCGCTGGACTCCCATGTAGTCGACCACGGTTCGCGTTCTGGACCCGGTGGCTTAAAACTCACGCCGGGCGCGTGTGTGTGCGTGCCCAAGATCCCGAGAGGAGAATGGAGGAGAAGGGATTGCGGTGTGACCATCCCCCCTGGGGGGTGATTTCTCGCTTTCTGTCTCTATGTCTCTCTCTGTCTGTCTGGCGAGCGCACGCGTCCTATAGCGAAAACCTCTCAAAAAAAAAAAAAAAAAAAAAAAGAATTAGGAAGAAACGCACAATCCATCAGATGATCAGAAATCACTGCAGGGTCAAAAGAAACATGGGAAAGCAAGAAAATACCTCTCCTCCAAGGGAAAAGAATAATTCCTCTTCATCCTCAGACTGTACAATGGAACTCACAGAAATGTCAGATAAAGAATTTAGAATATTCATAGTGACAAAACTAACAGAGATGGAAGAGAAGACAGACAATGAACTGTAGAAGAGTCAGGAGAAAGAAGTCAACAAGTTCCAGGAGGTGAGGAAATTCTTGCAAGATTTGAAAGAGGAAATACATACTATAAAAAAAGAATCAAATGCAACTGTTAGAGATGAAGGCTATAATACATAAGTCAAAGCCTCTCTTGAAAGTATTAAAAGCAGACTAGATCGTACAGAAAATCGAATCTCAGATGTAGAAGACAGAATCACTGGCCTAGAAAAATCCATCACAAGACTGGGAAACTACCCCCCAAAAATGAGAATAATATACGAGAAATCCTAGATACCATCAAACATCCAAACATCTGGATAATTGGTATCCTAGAAGGCAAAGAGACTCAAAAGGGCATTGATAATCTATTCCATGAAATTCTGGAAGAAAACTTTCGAAACCTAGCGAGGCATTCAAAGATCCAGTCCCAAGAAATACAAAGGACCCCAAATAGAATTATCCCAAGATCTTCTCCAAGACACATTATAGCCAGATTGACCAAAACCACAAAGACAAAGACAAGATACTAAGGTTGGCAAGAGAGAAACATCAAGTTACCTACCAAGGATATCCTATCAGGCTAACAGTGGACCTCTTATCGGAAACAATGCAAGAAAGGAAAGAATGGAAAAATGTATTCAAAGTGTTAAGGGAAAAGCAATTTCAACCAAGAATACTGTACCTGTCAAGATTATCCTTCATATGGGAAGAAAAGACAAGAACATTCTCAGATAAACAAAACCTGAAAGAATTTACCAACACCAGACCAGCTCTCCAAGAAGTTCTGAAGGGAGTGCTAATACCAGGAAAATTAAATACAGACACACAGAAATAAGAGTTCAAAAACTAAGAAAATGGCCAACTTAATTGTAGGGACAAGTCTGGAATTGAATATTATATCCCAGAATTTAATTGGGAAGATCGGACCACAACAGAAGACAGATTAAGTATATGGGACTGATCTGGTGAAACAGACTAATGACTTTTGACTAAAACATTGCTGATTTTCTTCTAGGCTTTGTTTTGCGGTTTTAAGGATTTTTGTCTACTCTTGAGCTGTCGACAGGTTCATGTATCTACTATTTGAACAGATGCCTAACCTGTTTCTTGGCTTTAAGTTTAAGCAAGGCTCTCTTAGCATTTCTTTGATTTTGATTTATTAAAGCTAAAATTGCTTTTCTTGAAATTAAAAAATATATTTAACAATACCTATTTAATGACCATAGTAAGCTATATAGCATCAGCTAGGTGCTACTTTATAGTATATTCATGCTACTCAGAACTTCATGCCTAGAGTCAGACATGTATTCACAGGTATGTATATATCAGCTGAACTTGCTATTGAAAGTAGTTAGATTATTTAAGAAGTTTTGTGAATCAATAAAATGTGGGGAAAAAGAAATGGAAAGCAACTGGAGACATCAGAGATAGTGTGGGAAGACAATGTGAAATGGCAGAGGGTGAGAAATAAAGGGAAAATATATTTATTCATACACACACACATATATGAAACTAGATATGGAAAATTATCGATGATAACATGTATGATTAAGCCACTATGCAGTATACTCTGGATGGAAAATCACATTTTGTATGCTGTGACAATGTTCAGTGAATGAATGTAAAATTAATTAATTAATTAATTAAAAATAAAAAACTTTGGGACCAGCAGTTGGTGTGATGGCTATGTCGCTGGACTCCCATGTAGTCTACCGTGGTTCAAGTCCTGGATCCGGTGGCTTAAACTCAGGCTTGGCACGTGTGCGTGTGTGCCCAAGATCTCAAGAGGAGAATGGAGAAGGGATTGCAGCGTGGCCATCTCCCCCACTGGGGGGCAATTTCTCACTTTCTGTCTCTCTGTCTCTCTCTGTCTTACTGGCGAGTGTATGTGCCCTATAGCAAGTGCCTCTCAAAAAAGTAAATAAATAAATAAAAATAAATAAAAAACTTAAATTTAAAAAAGTAAAGAATAAATCAGGAATGGCTTTGGGAAAACCAATTACCGATTTTAAATACAAATATTAAAACAAGGACAAAAGAAAAATAATGGATTTATGCATAAAGTAAAAAAAAGTTTTTTAGATTTGCATGCCTTAGAGTGTGTGTACTCATCAGAGAAAGAGAGAAACAGAGATAATGAGAGGGAAAATGAGAAATCACCCCTCAAAAGAGATGGGCAAGCCGCAATTCCTTCTCCATTCCCCTCCCAGAATCTTGGCCATGCAAACACATAGGCCTAGTTTGATTTTCAAGCTGCTGGGTCCAAGACTGAACGGCAGTCAGCCGTGTGGGAGTCCAGTGACATAACATCTATGCCATCTGCTGGTCCCAAGGAAAGTAAAATTTAGTAGACATAATTCCCTGTCTTCTCCTTTGAGACGAGTGAGTTTTAAGTGGACCAACTTTATTGTTGATAAGTTTTATTTACGGGGACCAGCAGTTGGCGTAATGGCTATGTTGCTGGACTCCCATGTAGTCAACTGTGGTTTGAGTCCCGGACCCGGTGGCTTAAACTCACGCCGGGCGCGTGTGCGTGCATGCCCAAGATCCCGAGAGGAGAATGGGGGAGGAGGGATTGCGGCGTGGCCATCCCCCCCGGGGGGTGATTTCTCGCTTTCTGTCTCTCTGTCTGTCTGGCGAGTGCACGTGCCCTATAGCAAAAACCTCTCAAAAAAATAAAAAATAAATATAAATAAATAAATAAAAAGTTTTATTTACAATTATCAAGCATCTCATGCCATTTACTTCAGATTTTCATGCCTTTTTTTTTTTTTTTTTTTTTTTTTTTAGAGAAAAGTTTGTTGCTATAGGGTGCATGTGCTCACTGGAGAGACAAGAGAGAGATAGACAGAAAGCGAGAAATCACCCCCCCCCCCCCACGCCAGAAGCGGGTAGCCACATCATAATTTCTTCCTCTCCATTCTCCTCCATTCTCCTTCTCAGGATCTTGGGCATGTACGCACATGCATGTGGCATCAGTTTTAAGTTGCTGGGTCTGGGACTCGAACCATGGTCAACTACATGGGAATCCAGCAAAATAACCATTACACCATCCCTAGATTGTCATGCTTTAATTGCTCATGAATAGAATCCATATAGGAAGATTCAATGAAGAATATACAAACATAAAACATCTATCAAGTCACTAAAGTTGAATTGGCTACAGTAATGGGTACAATTAGTCAGCCATTATACTAATTCCTAAGATGCTAAAAATGAGTAAGAGAGACTCATTCTCAAAAATAAATAATTAATTAACCTAACGTATGCTATAATTTTTATCTTAACATTATTTCCAAAAGTAAAATGTTAGGAACAATCTAAATGTCTATGGAAAGCATAGTTAAAATATAGTAAAATATGGTAGATTAAACATACATTTATCTTCTCTTTCTTCTGATATCAACCTCTCAGAAAAAGTTACTTAAAAGAATTTTAAAAGGCAGAAACCCCAAATAACAGAAGAGACAGTAATGAAAGAGCGATGTTGAATTTTGGAAGCCACAAAGCAGATGTTACTAAGGAACTAGCTCTCAACTTGGGGCCGTATGTCTCCCAGGGGATATTTGGCAATGGCTGGGACAGTTTGGGTTGTCACAGCTGGAGGGCGTGTGTTGCCATCGCAGTGACTAGAGCCTAGGGATGCAGCTACACACCCTGCAATGTGTGAGACAAATGATAACAAAGAATTATTTGGCCTAAGCTGTCAAGAGTGCCGACCGAGGATGGGAAAAAAAAAAAAAAAAAGCTGAGAACTACACTGCGGTAAGTGGATAAAGCAATAAGCATCAAGCCCAGCTACCACCACAGATCTCAAAAGAAGACTTAGGAATTGGAGACACCTAGAACCTCTGAAAATCAGGGGAAGGAATTTATCACAAATAAAAACAGGAGTAATCTGGTTCCAAGGTTCTCCTCTCCAGCTCACTCAGCTAGTCAACTGGCCTTCCTGCACACCTCAGAGAGATACATGGTCATTGTCTAGAGGAACTGAACCAGAAAGCCTGAGGATACTAGGTACCTCTGAGGACAGTCTTTAGAGCATTAGCTCAAAAACAGAGGGCTTAAAATGAAGGCGTATACATTAATTCTTAAGATCCCATAATCCAACACCCCCAATCAACTTCTGGAATTCCCCAGGCATGTATAAAACATTAGTCCAAAAGAAAAGATACTGGGTCAACAGTAAGAGAGCACAACTCTTCCCTAATGCTGAGGCCATACAGGAAGGTCCAGGGTTCATGTCCTGAGAGCTCCCTGCACATATTTGGTGTATGCATATGTCCATGACCCAGGCTGGCTGGGGATGGATCATGACAAGCAGAGCCCATTGAGGGTGCCTCTCTTTCTCTTCCACTCTTGTAGGAGAAAAAAAGGGGTGTGTGTGAGACAATGGTACAGCAAGAATGCAATGCTAAGCAAGCTGACTCACATGCAAAGGTTCTAGATTTGTTTCCAGATCCCTCTGAACACACTGGGCATGTGTGTGCCCATGTTCTGTTACTGAAGCTGGGCCTAAAGATCCTGTTGGGGGTATCTGCCTGTACATGTCTCGCTCTGGCTCTCTCATCATGGAATAAATGAATACACTTTAAAAAATTCCAATAATTGGGCCAGCAGGTGGCATGGTGGTTAAGGTGCTGAATCCCATAAAGCTGACTATGTGGTTTGGTCCCAGACCTGACAGCTTGAAAACACTCTGGGTGCATGTGCATGCATGCCCAAAATCCTGAGAGGAGAATGGAAGAGAAGGAATTGTGGTATGGCCATTGCCCTGGAGAATGATTTCTCACTTTCTCTTTCTCTCTCATCTCTCTCTGATGAGCACATGTGCTCTATAGCAAAAATAAACTAACTAAATAAATAAATATATTTTTAAAAAAGATACAGATGCAAACATTTTAGAGTTCCCTACCTTTGAAATAGCCAAGCCTCTGGTCAGTTCCCCACAGTAAAGCCCGCCAAGTATCAAGCTCCGTTCACAAACACAGAGCTTACAGTAAACTTTTTAGGGCTTCACTATTAACTATGTCTGGGAAGCCACATAAGGAAAGTATCTATTATAAAACACATAGAACTAACGATGCTAACAGAAGATAGCAATGTTGAGTAAGAAAACAATAAAGGGAGAACAATAATTTCTTTTTTGGGGGAGGAGAGGGTATGTGTGCTCTGCTGGGAAGACAGAGAAAGATGGAGAGAATGAAAGTAAGAAATCATCCCCTAGGGGGATGGCCGTGCCACAATCCATTTTAATTCATTTTCCTCTTGGGATTTTGGGCACACATGCACATGAATCCAGTGCTGAGTTTCAAGCTTCCAGGTCTGGGACTCAAACAGTGGTTGGCCATGTGGGAATCCATCACCTTAACCACTACGCCAAGAGCAATTTTAAAAATCTATCAGAGAGGTGGAAAAATATTAACAATATAATGAATGGTAAATTCAAAAATTCAGAAAGGTAGAAAGATTATTTAAAGAGGGTAGAGGGAAACTAAAAGATGAGAGACTGAAAAAAGGAGAGAAAAAAAAGGAAAGAAAATTTCAATACAGAAAATTTAACATCCTATCATAGTGCCCCAGAGATAGAAATCAGAGAAAAATAAAGAATTTTTCCAACAAAATGTGAGAAAATTTCTTAGTTCTAAAGGACATGAGCTTTCAGAATAAATGGGATCACCAAGTTCCAGCACAACAGATGAAAGTGGCCCGACAGTAAGACACATCATTGTTCAATTTCAGGATACTAGAAGAGACAAAGGATTTTAAAAAATAGAAATAATAAAATAAGAGGGATCGGAATGGTCAAGATCTCTAATTGCAATAGGAGAGCAAGAAGTCAATAGAGCAATGTCTTTAAAATTCTGAAGGAACCAGCAGTTAGCGTAATGGCTATGTCGCTGGACTCCCACATAGTCGACCGCGGTTCGCGTCCCAGACCCGGTGGCTTAAAACTCACGCCGGGCGCGTGTGCATGCGTGCCCAAGATCCCGAGAGGAGAACGGAGGAGAAGGGATTGCGGTGTAACCATCCCCCCTGGGGGGTGATTTCTCGCTTTCTGTCTCTATCTCTCTCTCTGTCTGTCTGGCGAGCGCATGCGCCCTATAGCGAAAACCTCTCAAAAAAAAAAAAAAAAATTCTGAAGGTACAGTCATTTTCACCTAGAATTCCATACTCAGAGCTCTAGTCCTTGGGCCATTCATCTCCCTCAGGCCTTCGGGAAGGGAGGGGGTCCCAATGCAACTGCTAGGCTCTAGGCAGCAGTTTGAAAAGTATAATTATCATACAAAGGAAGGAAAGAAAAACTTTTTCTGAGATGGGGCTATGAAGGATTTTTCTTTTGCTTTAGTTCAATATACATATTCATTCCTTTTCTATGATTTGCAACAGTATAAGTAATAGTGAGCTGTTCTTTGAACATGCTTATATAATCATCTAAATCTGATATATTTATAGGGAGTATAAGTGGAGATGGCAGACAGAGTTTTATTAATCTTTTCCATTTATTATTCTATATCTGTATTGCTTACTTAAGTTAACTTGCAATATTTACATTTTTCTAGAAAATTTTCTATTTTCAGAATTCTCAAATTCATTAAATGTTTAAAATTATTTTGTTCTTTCAAAGATTTTTTTAAAGTCTTATTTTTAGATTTTACTTTAATGATATTTCCTAATTAATTATTTCTTTTGCAGTTTTGGCTTTTTTAAATTGCTATTCTTTTTCCAGCTTCTTGAACTGAAAATAAAGCTCATTATTGTCTAAATTTTCTAAATTTCTTATTTATAATAAAAGCTACAAATTTCCCCGAGTGTGGTCTTGGCCATATCTGGAGGTATTTATTGTTTAGTGTTCACATTGTCATTAGCTGCTAAATAATATCCAATTTTTTTTAACGAGAGATTTTTACTACAGGGTACATGAGCTTGTCAGAGAGACAGAGACAGAGAGAGAGAGAAAATGAGGAACCACTCTCCAGGAGGGATGGCTACTCCTCAGTCACTTCTCCTTGGGGCATGCATGCAAACGCATCTGGCATGAGTTTCAAGCCACTGGGTGTAGGACTTGGACTGCAGTCGGTCATGTGGGAGTCCAGCACCTTAACTACAATGCCATCCACTGGCCCCGGTATCCAATTTTTTTATCCTCTTTGACCCAACTGCTATTTCAAATAGATGAACATTTCTAAAACCTTTAATTAATTATTAAGTCCTAGTTTATTTCACTGAAATGAAACCTATAGTATTTTGACTTATTCTATTTTGAAATTTGCTCTGTGACCTATTATAGTACTTTATTATTATTATTATTTTAAAAGATTCTTGCTATAGGGTGTGTGGGCTTGCTGAAGAGACACAGAGAGGGAAAGTGAGAAATCGCCTTCCAGGGGAGATGGCCCCACCATAATCCCTTCTCCTCCATTTTCCTCTTAGGATTTTGGGCATGCACACACACTTGGTGTGATTTTTCAAACCACCAGCTGTGGGACTTGAACCACAGTCGGTCATGTGGGAATCCAGTGCCTTAAGCACCATGCCAGCTGCTGGCCCCACAAGATTCAATTTTACAAATGTTCCATGGCATTTGAAAAGAATCCTTCAGTAGCCCTTTGCTGTTGGTCCAGGGTATGCCCCTGCTCCGGCTCTTCTTGCAGGGCTTTCCTATTCTTTCTGGGTTCGTTTATTATCTATACTGAATTGACTACTAATATCAATGATTATTTCCTTTCTATTACAGAAATTCCCAAATTTTCTGGTTCACATCAACTCCCTCTGCCATAATAGGGACATTTTCCTTCTTAATTTTATACTTATCATTTCAATGGAAGTTTCTGAGAGGAAAGGTTAAAACATAGACTCAAGGCATACCGCAGTATATAAAGACCCAGTTTCAACAATCAGAAAGACCAGTGTTTGAATTCTGATTTTAACACTTCTTTGCTATAGGATCTTGAATATGTTCTTGGGGCTTCTGTTTCTTTAGATAAATTGTGAATAATTATGGTAGTTACTACCTAAGTTTTCTAAGAAGAGTAAATAGCTGGGACAGTTTAGGTTGTCACAGCTAGAGAAGGTGTGCTGCCATTTTAGCCACAAATTCTTTATTTTATTCTCTGAAAAATGAATACAGAAGTGTAAAAAGTACAAGTGTAATTCTATTTTAGTAAATCAACCCTAATAAAGAAACTTTTATGTGGACAATTCTTTTAAAATGTATTATTTATAATAATATAAATAAGAAATAATCTAAATGTACAACAGTGAGGGGATAGCTAAGTATACTACATAACAAATGGAATAATAAGTGGTCAACAACAAAATTTTTATAGGTGAAAATGGAAAAGATGCTTATGTTACAGGTGATTTGGAAAAAAATACATTTTATAATGACTAGAAAGAGACCTTGGGACCAGCAGATGGCCTATGGTTACGTTGCTAGATCCCATATGGTTGACTGCGGTTTGCACCCTAGACCTGGCAGTTTGAAACTCATGTCAGGCATGTGTGCATGGATGCCCAAAATCCCAAGAAGAGAATGGGGGAGAAGGGAGTGTGGCATGGTCATCCCCCTGGGTGTGATTTCTCACTTTCTGTCTCTCTAGCGAGTAGATGTTTCCTATAGCAAAATCTCTAAAAAAAGAAAGAGACTTCAATACCTTAATAGGTGATTACCTTTAAGAAGCACAAATAACGAATCTTCCTTACTTTATACTCTGTATACTTTACAAATATTCTTTTCATTTTTGCTTTTATAATACATTTTACTTTTTATATTTGTTTTATTTTTACAATGCATTTTAAAAATTATACTTATTTTTTATGATTATATTTTAAAGCATATCATTGATTGATCACTTGTTAGAGGGCATGTGTACTAACCAGCCGGAGAAAGAAAGTGACAAAAGAAAGCAACGTCCATGGGAAATGGTCATGCTGCAATCCCTTCCCCTCCATTTCTCTCTATTTCATGATTTTGGGTGCATGAGCACACATCCAAATGCAGAGTCTGTTTCTCAAACCAACAGGTTAAGGACTTAAACTGTATGGTCAGCCATGTGGGATCTGGTTACCCTAGTCTCCAGGCCATAGAGCTGGCCCAAAATATTTCCTTTCCAAAAAGTAAAATAAAAAATTTAAAATTTAACTTTTTCTTGTCAAATACTCACATTCTCAGGTATACTGGGAAGTTCTCTGGTATCTGGAACAGTAAAATAAGAATGCTGGAAAAGAAAAGCAAAAGCTATTGATTTTTTGCAAAAATGTACAACTAGCACATTATTTAGAATTTAGGTAAATGATCAAATGACATCTGTACTCAGATGAATATAGTCTCACTCATAGGAAATAGTCATGGAATACTTTCTTTGGATAACATTGGGTTAAACCAGATGCATTAAATCATTAGTTTGGTAGATGGAGTTCTTTTCTATGAAAGATGACCTTCTTTGGGAGATAGAAATAAAGAACTCAAAAGGGTTAAAGGCTCGAGACCAGCAGATGGTGTAATGGACTCCCATGCAGTCGACTGCAGACTTGGTGGCTTAAAACTCACACCGAGTGCATGTGCATGCGTGCCCAAGATCCCAAGAGGAGAATGGAGGAGAAGAAATTGCAGTGTGGCCACCTCCCCCCACTCCCGGGAGTGATTTCTCACTTTCTGTCTGTCTCTCCGGTGAGCACACACATCCTATAGCAAAAATCTCTCTCTAAAAAAAGAAAGGGGGGGTTTAAAGGCTCAATTTCCATACAATGCTTGCAGATTTCTGATCAAATGAAAGAGGCAGGTTTCATAACTGATTGCTCAATGAACCAAGTGGACTCTAGGGATTAAAAATCACTAGATTCACTCAGGGATGGTCTTTACCAATCAAACCTGCCATTTCAGTTTAGCATCTGAGGTGACATTCATGTACAAACTGACCAAAATTTGCCCCAAAGGCCCAAGTGATGTTAAGGACAGCTGTGGCTGCAGGACCACTGCCTTGATGCCACCACAGACAGCTAACAGCTGTGGAAACTATCCAGAAGCATGCTCTATGAATAAGCTTCCTGACTTCTAGTGGGATCTCCAGTAAAGGGAGCTGGAGACTCAGTGGAGTTGAAAAATCAACCTCTTCAAAGAACTTTCAAGGAGAACTCCCCATGTAACAAGCAAGTGTCCCTGAATTAAATGACAACAGGCTGAACTGATGACACCTCCTCTGCTGCTATTAAAGACCCAAAGGACAATGGCTGGCAGGAATGGAAAGAGTCTGGTGCTGGCCAATTAAAGACGGGATTGTGCAAAGGCCAGGAAAGGTCACATGCAGAGAAGGTCAGCTTAGCCATGGCCTAAGTTCAAACCTGGACCCCCAAGTGACATTTCAGGAAGTTGTCCCTCCCAGCCTTATTCTTAGATAATTGCAAAGAAGTAGGTCTCATGGAGAATGAGTTCTTTAGGCTTTCTAAAATGAAAGGCACTGAGTACAATTGTAATAATGCCAATAACAAAAATAAGAGTACAAGCTTGTCTAATATTCAACAGATTTACTGTTAAGGTAGCTATTATCTTCATATTACAAATGGGTCAATTAAAGCTCAGAGAAGTAAAACAGTCAGTCTAAGGTCACACAGCTAGTATGTGGCAGAACTAGCTCTGTATAATGAGAGCTATGCTCTTTCCCCTATAACACTGTTTTACCTGTGCTCATCATGTCCAAATTACAGCTAAAGAAACTTGCATTAATGTAAACTAAAAGGAAAAAATAATTACATGAAAGACCAAAAAAATCTTTAGCAATGAGCTATTCTAAAATCTGTGTTTCTATGCCAACTATGAAAGAGATGGGGCAGCAAACAAATAATTTAACAATTAACATTAAAATAAGAAAGATAAAATGCAAGGTTCAAATTTGATTCCTGAGACACCAACTTCTATGCTAAATGGCTACGAGGTAGTTTCAGGAACTGCTCCTTAACAGATATTCACACCGAATCATGGTCTGGCAGTGAGAAAGAACTCAGGTTACAGAATCAGCAGCCATTTAAAGCTGTGTGAGCTTAGGCAACTTCACTTAATAGCATTGAACCTCAGTTTCTAAATCTGTAAATGGGAATCATAATATCTACTTCAGACAATTTGTAAATGTTACACATATGAAGCACTAGTATCAACAAATGGCATTTTAATATAAAACATTATTACTCTCAAATGCTAGTTTCCATCTCTATTTTTCTCAGTCACTTATATTAGACACATAGAAAATTCTCTTAGCGAGTGACTAAAGTCAGAAAGATCAAGACTACCATTTTCTCAACATTTAGGATTTATCATTTAGATGAGATTAGGCCTTCAAAATCACAATATGGAAAGAGGAATTCCTAGTGAACAGGAAAGGAAAAATATCTGCCTTTACAGAGGCAATGGATTGTAAACAGTGAGCCAACGCAGTTCCACAACCCAGCAGTCCCCAGGCTGTCCTTTGAGATTCTGTCTTGCTCCATCGCCCATGAAATGCTGGGGACCAAGGAGGTCAGAAACATTCCTAGGAACCACTGGCATGAAACAGCTGCACCACCCCAACAGTTCCTCCTGCCCCTGGGATGGCTTGTCCTTGAGGCCCGCAGGCTTGCTGCCTGTGCAGCCGTTCGGGGAAGGAGTGGCCCTTCCTCCCCAGCAGCTGGTGACCCAGCTGGGCTACTCCACGGCTACCTGTCGGATGTCATTACAGACTGAACCAGTGAGATCAAGCTGCTTAGGAAAAGGGACAGAGACAAAGGCAGGGCTGCCGAGCTGTATAGCAATGACTGGGCAGGTCTAAAGCTCATTTGTTCATCTTTTCTAGACCATCTCCTCCCCATTATAGGAATTTTTTTTTTTTTTACCAAGGTTTTGCCTCCCTCTCTCTTTTCCTCCCTTACACCTTCTCTTTCAACACACATGGCATAGTAGAAAGAATGTGGGTTTTGAAGCTAGCCCTCAGTTTGAAAATCCAAATCTTACCCTTTATTAGCTACTTGACTTTGGATGGGCAAGTACTTATCCTTTCTACACCTCATCGATGAAATGGAAATGTTAATATCTATTTTGTAGTTTTAGTGATATACTTCTAGTATAAATCAGGAACAATAAATTAGCAGATCTATTATTAGTAATTTAGAATTGTGTTGCTTCCAATTTTACTGGCATTCTGAAAAAACCTATAAGCAATATTAATTTTCTTTCAGAGGTCAGGCTACTTTCTAACTGAGTACTAACACAGTCTCCAGTTTTAATGAACCTAAAAGACAAAATACTTTAAAATTTCAGGTTCATGACATAGGGCAAACAGCCCTTGGATGATAATCAAGGATGGCTAAAGGATGATCACCTGAGAAATCTTGTGTTAATTTGTTTCTGTTATTTTTTCCCCCCAATTGCCAAAAGGCACATGTACTCTTCAGGCAGAGGGAGAGAACGCGCACACGTTCCAATGACACACGGTCATGCCACAATCTCTTTTCCTCTATTTCTCCATCCTATCAGGACTTGGAGCATGTATATACATATACTTAAAGTCCTTTTCGAGTCTCTGGGGCTGGGGTTTGGAAATCGGTCTGTTGTGTGGGATTTGGCTCTCAGTGCACAGCACTTAACTCCTGTGCTTGGGTCCAACCCAATCTGAGAATTCTGGTGAAGGTACTGTCAGGGTTTGACCTAGGAAATCAGAAAATTCCAATAACTGAAATATGGAAAGATCTCTTCCACTTCTTCTGATGTCTTATCTGATGGATGAGGAAATTGAGGCCCAGAAATTTAAAGTAAGATCATCGAGGTCCTTGACAAAAAGATGAGTAGAACTGAAATCTCCTAATTGATAGTTCAGAGGATTTTCCACCCTAACACAATGCAGAACATGTCATATGCATTTAAAAGCATTCAAAGATACAAGTGCTAGTACAGGCCAGGAACTGCACTGAGCACTCTCAGGGAGAGTAGGAAACAGATCATTCCAATATGGTATGACCAAGTACTGCAAAGTGTACAAGATGCTTGGAATAAGGGAGAAGACTTAGCTAAGCTTGCAAGGTGGCAAGGAAGGATTTCTCTGGGAACAAAAGCAAAGCTGAGCACCCAAGAATGGATACGGTTATGCCGGCCAATAGGAAAGAAGCAATGCTAAAGGCTGAGGGCGCCAGATGGGAATCAGCAACAGGGGATGCTCAGCAGTGCTGAGAGGCAAAGGGTGACACCTGGAGCCCAGGACAGCAGATAAAGAGGCAAGCAGGAGACAGTCATCCTATTCCAGCAGTTCAGAACCTGACATAAGTGATCCAGGAGATGCTGGCGATGGAATGACGGCCAGAGAGAAGCCTGCAGACATTTAGAACTTGTCCATTCCTCATGAAATCTCAGAAAAAGGAAGAAACTCAGTTCTCTGTCTTCCTTGAGCCAAGAGGTCCGAGTACTGGGGGGAGGGGAGGAAAGAGGGAGGAGTGGTAGTAGAGGAGGTACAGATGGCAAAAGATGACCCTGTTTTGCTAACTCTCTCTTACTGTAAATAATGAGATGGTTTTGCAGTGACAGTTAATATTCTGCCCCACTTACCACGCTGAGATGAACAGACACTCCTGGGTCAGGGATGGGAAGTTTGTGCAGAGTTTCAAGGAGCTCATTCCACTGGTTTTCCTGAAAGAAATACACAGCCTAAGTTAAGAAAGCAAATTTGAACTCTTAGGAAGACACCTGCAGGGAGGTTGGGCCCACAGCAGGCTGGGAACTCATGACTGAAGGGGCTGGGAAGATGCTGGGTCCTGGGACAGAAATAGGTCTGATATTCAAGTGGAGATGGACCAAAGACACTGCGTCTGGCTCACACTTAAGAGCCAAGTAGATCCTCCTACACCAAATTTGACATTTTCTACTTAGTGAGACACCTACCATGACCGCCTTTTATGGATCATATACCATAAGCTCTCAGTGGATCTAGCCCCTTAACTCCATAGCAACAACTTTTAGATGCAAACAACCCTAGTTTACAGGGTGGGGGTGGTTAGGAGAAATAACGATGACACTACAGATCTTGTCTTCATCATCATTACCTTCAATTAATTTTATTGAGTGTTTGCTGGGTACACACGGCAGCCTCCAATTATGTAAAGTTAGAAATGAAATAAGTACAACAGCATGCGATACAGGATAGTGGCTATGCATTTTAATTGGTGAAACTGGGCAACACAGTGAGATACAAAGCAGGACAAATTATTTGATTGAAAACAGATTCACATTTAAAATGCTCAAAAGAACACTGCTCACAGAATTATCCAAAATTCATTTCTCTCACCCTGTGGAATCCTGTGTGTTAATATAATAGTAATAAGTTTACATTTGTATCCATTTGCTATTTATTCAAACCCTCCAAACTACCCCACTTTACAGGTGTGAAAACAGCCTCTGAAAGGTCTTTCAAATCAGCTACTTAGTAGACTGCACAGCCAAGGGCTGGGGGTGGGGATGAGAAGAGGTGTCAAAGTACAGATTTTCTCCACTCAAGCCCAAAGCCTTTGCCAATTCACCAAGCTGTTTTAGGTAGTGATTTTTTAAAATTACTTGTTTAATTTTATTTGTTTGTTTGTTTTTCAATTTGACCAGACACAGAGAGAGAAAGCAAGCTGCCATGTCCAGGGCTCAAACCACAGTCGACCATATGAATCCAGCACCTTAAGCACCATACCACCATGCCACCTGCTGGCCCCTGTTTTAGGTAGTGAATTTAAGGCAAGGAAAAAAGGATGAGCCCAGACTACAAACTGTTTCAATCTGAACTCCAATAAATCAAACATGTTTTCAGAGGAGAAGTACGAGTTTATGGGTATATATGCACATGTACATAGTTCTGCTCTGAAATAATCTCAAATTTATAGGACAGTTGTAGAAACAATACAAAAAACCTTTTTTTATTTCCTAAACTGCTTGAGAATGAGTGCTGACATTATGCCCGATCATTCATAGATATAAATCAGGACATTCTCCTACATAACCAGAACTAATTATCACAATCAGGAAATCAACCTTGATGTGCCTTCTAATCCTCAGATCCCATCAAATTTTGCCAACTGTGCCAATAACTCCCTGGACAGCAAACAATCCAGTTTAGACTCACATGATGCCTTTAGTAGTTATGACTCTCTAGTTTTCTTTCATCTGGGACACTCCTCAGTCTTTCCTAGGTTTGTACAGCCTTCACAGAGAGACCACCCATTTTGTAGAATGATTCCCAATTGTCTCACGTTTTCTTGTTCAGATTTCAATTTGCCCCTTGATGACGATGATGTCTCTACTGTCAGGTTACTCTTTCCCTTTGTTTTTTGGTTTGTTTAAGTTTCTTTCTTTCATGAGACAGAGAGACAGAGAAAGGTAAGTACCCTCAATGGGGTCTCAAGCCATGATCTTCCCCCCAGCCTTCCCAGGCAGGCAGGATCACTGGCAGGTTTGTGCAAACCTGGCATGCACAGGTCGGCCCAAGTAGCCTGACCTTCCGCATGGCTTACAGCACTGCAGAGTGTAGTGATACTGCCATATCACCACAGCGGGGCCCTTGTATTTAATACATACTTGGTGAAGTGATACGTTTATATAAATATCCTATTTTTCAAACTTGCAATTTATAAATGTACTTATTTATATTACAATGGAGACACAATTTCCTGTTTCATTCGGTGGGCTATAATCCTTTGCCATCATTATTTGATACTTGAATTTTCCCAGATATGACCGGGGGAGTTGCTTGCCCCTTCAAGCTTGCTTTTGTTTCTGACACATCCACATCATTTTGGAGTACTTATTTACTGTTAGAAAAAGATATTTTAGGCTTATCTCATAATTTCCCTGCACTAGCCAAGAATAAGTAAGATATCTCTTCACAAGCCTTGGTTCCTTTAAGTGGAGAATGGTATTAAAAGCCAAAATCTGGATACCAGGTGTGCTCATTGCTATCCAGTATTGCTGACACCAACTCCTTGCAGTGGACAGAGCCAGAGAAGATATCACACACACACAACTACAGTAGGAACTTAGATTCACCACATACTGAAAGCTATGGGCTCACACTGATGGCTCCAATTCCAGTCTAACATAGGAAACACGCTAGTTTCCTCCTTTACATATTTGTATCTACAGTCTCCCAAAGTGAAAAACCTTTTTTAAAAAAATAATTTACATTCATATTTAATCATTAATATTTATATTTCATATGTTTAAATGTTAACATTTGTATTTAATATATTTACTTTTCCCTGTGGGACCACTCTTCTATTAATGCTCCACTTACTTCCCCACCCAGAAGCCCTCTTTGCCCTCTTTGGACACTGATATTAGGGGTTGGGCCTCGTTGTCCATCTCCTCACACCAACGCTCTTCACCTCAGGGTTCAACATCTCAGCTAGGCCACTGTTGCTGTCTCCCTTCTCTGTGGATCCCTCTAAATCCCACTTGAGTTCCAACATCCTGTGCTAAGTGGCTACCACCCCTCTCCCATACAAATCTTTACTCATCTCCCTCAGTTCCACCACCCTTGGCCAGGCTGTTCGTTGGCTCAGGTGCCTCCTCTTGCCCCTGATATCCCTTCTACCTGGTGCCCTCTTCCAGAATCTGGTAATCCTATTGGGTCAATGACATAAGGAGACCCCATGCTCAGTTGTCATGGTCACACACACTCTAGGAGCCTATCTTGCCCAACTTTTCCAGTGGCTTCTGGATAGAAAAAAGTTTGCGGGGGGGGGGGGGATAGAAAGAATTTTGTTTTTAAATAAAAGTTCCTCTTTTCTGTTTTAATCTGGTGACCAACACCTTGCAAACAATTAAACCTGTTGTAAGCAGATTTCCCATCAAGTATATTATAAAACAAAAACAAACCTTAGTAACAGGAGTCCCAGGTTCAGGAGAAAATATTAACTGATCTTGTCTACAATACATCAAAAACTGATTCTTGGTGGAGCACTGGTCCAGAGGAAAAGTGCACTGGGCCACAGGGGGATGATCTGGTCTCCCTTATGGTTAGATCTGTACCTACCCAACCTTTCCTGAATCATAAGACACACTTTAAAAAGTATGCTAAGTTATTTTGTTATTGTTTTTTTTTTCTTTTAAGTCGAATGAAGCATAAATATGGAGGGAAAAAATGTGAGTCAATCGCCAATTCAAAAATTCTTAACAGCCTACGTGTTATACAATTCTTTTTTTTTTTTTTTGGAGAGGTTTTTGCTATAGGGCGCGTGCGCTCGCCAGACAGACAGAGAGAGACATAGAGACAGAAAGCGAGAAATCACCCTCCAGGGGGGATGGTCACGCCGCAATCCCTTCTCCTCCATTCTCCTCTCGGGATCTTGGGCATGCACGCACACGCGCCCGGCGTGAGTTTTAAGCCACCGGGTCCGGGACACGAACTGCAGTCGACTACGTGGGAGTCCAGCAACATATCTATTACGCTAACTGCTGGTTCCCGTGTTATACAATTCTATGATTAAAGACATCTTTCAAATATGAGTGAAAACCTGAATGTTTGACTACAGATAACTGTGAATCAGAAATCGATGAACAGACCCAAGGTGACCTCCTGACTCAGTCATCAAAGAGTAGGTCACTTCTTTCATGACAGAATTCCCTGACATCTGAGCTCCCTTTCAGAGTGAGCACAGCGACCGAGGGAGCCACGTCCATCAGCTATTCCTTCCAGTCACAGGGACCCCTGGGATACATTTGCCAGTGAGGAACTCTAACTTAAAGGGAAGATTTATCCATTATCACATAATTTCTACCTTTCCTTAAAAACTGCATTTCCCAAAGTATGCACCAGGAAACAGTACCTTCTCAGGAATGTTAGTATTTGTTATGGAATAAAAAGGGTTAAGAACAAATGAGAAAGGGAGCACCAAACCACACAGGTGTCTCTACTGCAGGACTTCTCAGAGATTACATTATATGAATCTTAAAGAGACAATAAAAATGAAACACAATTGTTCCTCCCCATGCCCCCAAATTATTGAACTATGGCATCCTTTTTATGAAGCATAAACTAATGTTTCATAGAAAAAAATTCTTTAACATTTAATAATAATGAATCACTTGAATTAAAAACTCAGACCATTTATAAAAAGGAAACTATAAGAACTCAGATATGTAGAAAAACAATCAAATTAATAAGAATCAAAGAAATGCAATTAAAACAATGAAACTTTTTAACTTATTAAGTAAACAATGAATTCAGCAAATGATAATCAGTGAAAATATTATGACCCAGGTGCTCTTATACATCGCTGATAAAGGGTATCCTTTAAGAAAACAGTACAGGGGCTGGCAGGTGACGTGAATGATTAAAGACGCTGGACTCCCACATGGCTGACTGTGGTTCGAGTCTTGGACCTGGCAGCTTGCTTTCTCACTTCTCTTTCTATGTCTTTCTCCAGTCAAATTACAAAAAGAAAAAGAAAAGAAGAAGAAAACAAATAGTAATAATAAAGTTAAATAAAAATAATTCTTTTTTTTTTTTTTGGAGAGGTTTTTGCTATAGGGCGCGTGTGCTCGCCAGACAGACAGAGAGAGACAGAGAGATAAAAAGCGAGAAATCCCCCAGGGGGGATGGCCACGCCGCAATCCTTTCTCCTCCATTCTCCTCTTGGGATCTTGGGCACACATGCACATGCGCCCGGTGTGAGTTTAAGCCACCGGGTCCAGGACTCGAACCACAGTCGACTACGTGGGAGTCCAGCGACATAGCCATTACGCTAACTGCTGGTCCCAAAAATAATTCATTTTTTAAAGAAGAAAAGAAAACAGTGCAATTCTTTTGGAAAACAGTTTAGCAAATGTTTTTAAGATATTTGTGTCCACTGTCCTTATAATGGTCCATCTTCTATCTCTCTCTCTTTTTTTAAGTTGTTGTCATAGGGTGTGTATGGTATCCAGAGAGAGACAGAGAGAGGGAGAGTAAGAACTTACCCCACACCTTGGGAACAGGAGATGGCCATGCCATAAATCTCTTCTCCCCCACTCTCATCAGGATTTTGGGCACACATGCACACACACCTCTGCATCCATGCACCCAGCATGATTTTCAAGCTGCCAGGTCCATATGCCAAACCACAGTTGGTCATATGAAAGTCCAGCACTTTAACCACCATGCCTCCTGGCCCCAAGGTCATCTCCTCTTAAGGAAACAATCTAAACCAAGAAAATGCTTTATGTTGCAAGATGCTAATGACCTTACTTCTAATAGTGAAAAAGTCCAAAATAATAAAAATTCCCAATAATGAGGAAATGTTTCAGTGACTCATATTATGCAGCATGAAAAATATTTGTTAATACAATATATTTAATAGCACAGGGGGGATTGTACTGGAAAATGTGCATCACGAATGTCTAAATATAGCTGCAATTAACCTTTAACATCCACGGAAGATACCTTAGCATGGGATCTCTTCCAAAAGTACAGTAGGGAGCAGCTGAACTTTTAAAGTGATTTTCAGACCCTTACAAAAATTATAAAACAGCCACAAAGCCTTACCGAGATGGGAACTTAGGACAGCTGGGTATGTCACTTGGGAGTTAAGTGTTTTACTTCAAACCCCAGATTTGCAGCGTGACATGAGAATTCAAATTTGTGCCTTGGCAACATTAGAATTTAATAGGTGTCATGAACTTTCAGGGCTGCTTGGGAATATTAGAAATTGCGAATATTAGCTCTGTGAATGCTAAGGGTTTATTTATTATTTCTTCAACTCAAAGAAAAAATTAAGGAAGAAAACAATCCAAAATGCCAGCAATGTTTATTTTGAGGAAGAGAATAGGTGCAGATTAGGAGTGATTGTTTCTTCTACCTATTTTGTGAATTTCCCAAACTTTAATGGATATGCGTTATTTTTCAGTAAAGCTTTGGTGAAATGTATGTACGTAATATTTTTATAATCAAAAAAATTAAAGTTTACTTGCTAAAAAGAATAACATATAAAAAAAGCAAATACCTGTTTTTTTGTTGTGTAATCTGCCAAGATGTTAAGAAGCTTATAAAACACCTCGAACCAGGGGAGATAGCTGGGGAAAGAAGAGCAAACACACGAAATATTAGCATGCAGATCAAAAACTGGAACCAGGACCTAATTCAAGACTGATACACTTCAGTTTCTTTCTACATCCTGAAGAATCTTCCTGTCATCTACTGTGCTAGAAACACAGACTGGTGAAATGCTAATTATTTCTGGGATTTTAAAAACTTGCCTGTGCAAGGCAGAGGATTGAATGTCCATTATAAATTATTCCCATGCCTGAGAGCTAGACAGGTTCGTAGAGAAGAAATTCAAAGCAGACTCTGCAATCAGGCACCATCTCTGAGTAGCACCCCCCCCCCCCCCCCAGGCCTCTCTCACGACACCCACCCTTCCCCGGAAAGTTTCTATTCCACTGCTCATGACTGCACACACAGGCCTACACCCAGCACTCTCACTGCTGTCTGCAAGGTATCGCAAAGGCCTCATGAGCCCGCAACCAACCACGTAAGACACCCTACCTACAACGCAGCCTCTCTGACTTTCCATCCCACTGCCCTCCACCAGGCCCTGAGCATCTCTTCCCTTAACTCTGTCACTCATGGAGGAGGCCTGGACACTGACCTACCCCTGCTGTCCACCCTCTCTAGCTCTCAGAATGGCCTTTATTTTTTTTTTTTTTTCTATTTCTTTCATAAGCAAGAGAGACTGAGAGAAACCATCAACACTGCAATCCACTATCAACTCTAGCCATGGTGCCCCAGATCGTGGGCACACATGTGCCCAAGCATACTCAGGGAGTCCTATAGACACAGACCTGGAACCTTCCCACGTGACAGACTCACAGAGTATTGCATTTTACCACTGTGCCACTGTCTAACCCCTCTCAGAATAGTCTAAGATGCATCTGGACGCTGTCTAGTGGACTAAATTGCTGCAATGGTGTCCATGACAATGGGATCCAGTCTACACTTCTTAGGGAAACTTTGGGGCTTTCCACTGCCAGGCTCTTGACCCCCTCTCTGGCCGTCATCCACTACCCTACACACATGCTCCTGTCACTGCAGCCTCACTGGGAACATCCACACGCCCTCAGGCCTGCCTGAGCCAGCAGACACCTGGCCCTTTTCTCCCCCAACCTTTGTGGTCTAGTCTAACTGATTTCTACTCACCCCTAACACCTCCCCAGCCCTCCTGTCCCCACCTCACGTGCTCTATGTCCCTCTTCTGTGCAGCCCTGGTCACATGCATACTTCTGTTGAAACAGCCCCACACGATGGAGTGCTCCCTGGCATGTCTGTCTTCCCAATACACTATGCACAGAGAAGGGCAGAGCTTTCTTCACCATGTCCTCCCCATGCCAAGAACATAGTCGTATACAGTCTGCACTCAGCGCTTACTGAACAATTAAAACTACACAGAAGTGACAGCACAGGTATACTAGTACCATGGAACGGTTGCTGAAAAGAATTCTTGCTCCCAATAAGTTTTGCCACTTACTTCAAATGGCTTTTTCCCTATAAGGAACTTTTCTGAATCTGCACCTCACAGGCATGTGAGAAAAGAGTTGTACCAAGCACTTGGCGGCCTGGCCTGCTCACATCTGCCTGCTGAGCTAACAGTGCCCGTTACTGATAGAGCTGGACACGCTGTAGAGCACAGATGTGACATCCTGCCAGGGAGAGGGGAGTCAGCACCCTGTCCAGATTACTGGCTGTCCCGCCGAGGATAATGAATGAAGTGAAAGGCAATAGAGAGGACAGATAAAGTACACAGTCCTTCATCATTAACGTCTGTCTGAGGCCAGCACATGCTACTGTAAAATTTAAGTAGCTTATCAAAATATGCTGATAAGCAACTTAACTTTCCACTTCTCGGACAGTATTATCACTTACGTTAATATGTTTCAATCAGCTCCAGCAGCTGCGCACTGACTATTACAGGGAGACGGCCGCTGCCACTTACTCAGCGTTCAGTTTGGCAGAGCAATGTAAACATTCGAGAGGGATTAGGCAGGAGATAAGTCCTCCCTTCCTATTCTGTTAAATAAACCTCAGCCGGGTTAAAAGCCATTATGGTAGGAATGAGAAATCCCCTCAGAAGAAAACTCTTGCACAGATTAGAAGACTCTTAGTAAACAAATTTAACCAAGGATTACAGATATATATTTTTTTCTCCCCTGAAAGAAAAATACAACTAGTTAAATTCAGTAACTGTAAGTCAGGAGGGAGAGGAGAAAGGAAGATGAGAAAGCATTTCCTTGCAAGGAAACCGTGGTCTCAAGTAAACGGGAGAAAAGCTGGATTCGTTTCAGGCCTACCAAGGAAGTGATCCAAGGGCAGGCTGGATCCTCTGACACGTAAGACTCCAGCAAACATTGAGGCAGTTTTGGACAACTAGGTTCAACTGACCGACAACCTTGGGTTACAGGATCCCGACCTTCACATCCTGGCCTGCCGTGAGGATGCAGGAAGGCCCCATGGTAAGGACTGCCTGGCCCACAGCAGACAGTGCCTACGTCCTACAGTCAGCCTCAGTCTCACCATGTCAACACCCTCTAGCTACACTAAGCAGAACTGCTGGCCACGGAGGCTCAGCAGTGACCCTGGGAACCAGCCATTTCTTCCTGCCTTCGGCCTGAGCAGACACAACTGGTGCCCACATGTCGTCCCCTGTGCACTGACAGATGAGTGTCTAGTGATGGCAGCGTTAGGGCTTAGAAACCAAAACCCAGCTGTCTTCTTCTTCAAAGGACCCTGTCCTCCCCTGTTGGGAGGCCAGGGTTCACAGCTGAGCTTTGTCCAGTGGCGTTTCCTGTGCTGCTTCATTAGCGCTGGCCCCGCAACTCCGCACTGCCTGCCAGGCTGCAGGTGAGGCCGTGGGGACCCTCTGCGCCATTCTGTGTGTGTCTGTCATCATCAAGTAAACAAAGCTTCCTGGTGCAAAGACAGGAAGCAAACACTCCATTTCACGGTTCAGTCCTGGATATCTGAAGGGCTCGGATGCTCTGGCCCTGCCCTATTGGCTACCTGTGCGATGCTTTGCGTCCTCTCGGCAGGGTCTCACTGTGTGGTAGGTTCATCAAGGCAGGGGCCAAAAGACAAATAACACACGGTCGCTGACCTCGAGAATGCCACGGGCCTGGTCAGAAAGAGACGTGCACACAACAGAGAGTGACAGTCTAGGTGGGTGGCGTTGCAGCTCTTTCCCAAGTACTTTATTTAGCTTAAGCACTTGGATTGATGCAGATGATGATAATGGAGCATAACTATGACCCAACTGACGGGTGGGGGAAAGTCAAACGTCAGAGAAAAAGCCCCATTCCCAGGTACTAGCAATGGACCCAAGATCCCTCAGTAACTATGGCTCAGGTAACTCCGTCCCAGCCACTGTCCTCCCTTCCAAGCCTGACAGTCAAATGGAGAAGCTTATGTTTTGTGTGAGGTAATC
The DNA here is from genome assembly GCA_026018925.1 of Tupaia tana. Lineage (NCBI taxonomy): Eukaryota > Metazoa > Chordata > Mammalia > Scandentia > Tupaiidae > Tupaia > Tupaia tana. Next base: position 96,390,280 of record JAKSZU010000013.1, read on the forward strand.
TGATGTTTTCACCTTCAGGGGAGTTCAGGCAGCACCCACCATAGTCCTACACACGGCTTCACAGACACGGGGGTACTAGGCTCTTGTAAGTTGTGCACAAGTTCCAGAGATAGCACTTAATGGTAACCATAGCCCATGGTCAGAATTGCAGAATTAAAATGTCCCCAAGCACATCAAACATGGTTTTTGCAGGAGCAAAGTGGGTGGCAGCGTTTGGGGGCATGCTGAGTGAAAACATCTATGTTTAAATTGTCAGCATGGTGAGCTGCTCACTCTCCTGCTGAACTCAGGAGCTGGGTCCAGTTGAAGACCGGCGACTCACTTTTCTAACCTCAGTCCACGGAATGGATGGTCAGGATAGTCACTGCCACTGGTGTATGTGTGTGCGCACGCACTTGCATGACTGGCCTTGTTGAATGTGCACATGATGGGATTTTACCTCATTCCCAAACATGTTGAAATAAGAAACTATTTAAAAAATTTTAATTTTTCTACCTTGCAAAGCCATTGGATGAGTCCAAGCAAGGTAGGTGTGTGTACCAGTGGGAGTGGGGGCAACAGTGGCAGAGGCTAACCAAGTTGAGCAAGGTGGCCACTTGGGAGCAGATGTCAGGGCTCAAGTAGGGAGAAGAGGCTATCTTCCACAGGCTGGGGGAGGAGCATCCTGGCACAGAGGGCTAGAATCCAAGTGTAGTTAGGAGGGTGCCTCACAATGATCTGGCACAGTGTAGGGGGCCCAAGCAGGCCAAAGAGGGTGCTTGGTAAGGGTGCTGAGCAGGATAAGGAGGTATCCACATGGAGAGTGGCCTGGTCCGGAACATGAGAATTCAAGAGGGGTTGAGTCTGACCAAGTGAGGCTTGCCACTACGTGAAGAAAACATCTATGTGAAGTGAAAGAAGGTTGACTCGCAATGACAGTAGGATCCAAGAAGAATAAGAAAAGCATCTGGAAGGCAGTACAATGTGGGATGTAAGAGCCCGAGGGGGAAAGTAGGCTTCTACGAAGATGGACCAGGCAGAGCCCAAGCAGTTGAGAAAGTTATCCACAGTAGCAGGGGTGACCAGGAAGCAGAATTACACTAAGGAACACTCAGTGCCCAGACCTTGGTTTCTAAACACCATTTCCCACTAACAGGAATGGGGGCTCTTTGAAGAAAGGGCTGACTCCAGGGTTGGGGCTGAGAAATACCTTGTGCTAGAAAAGCAGCAGTGCTCAACACATGACTGGGACATACTGGCTAGACACAAATGCCAGTGAAAAAAGGTCCCACTGAAATGATCTCTGACAATTTGAGCATCAAAACAAATGACTAAAAGAGGTATATTAACAAAATAGGAAATCAGAAGTCTATTCGGACATAAAGGAATTGAAAGTTTGATTACTCATATAATCTCAAAGTATCTCTCACAAAACACATGTTAATTACAGAAGGTGATGCCTGGAGACACTACCTTAATTGAGTAAAGGGCAAATAGGAATAGTGCTCCCACTGATAGAATGCAATCACGTCTATAACATGCCTATCAAAGCAGCAGAACCTAATTCTGGGGAAGCATCAGATAAACCTAAATTGAGGGACACCCTACAAAATAACAGCCTGCTTATCATGTTCATATAGGCCTAGAAAACTTGAGGAAGTGTTCCAGACTGAAGGAGACTAGAGAAACATGACAAATAAATATTGATTTGGAACTTTCATTATTATTTTTATTGAACAGGAGAGGGTTCAAGGATATATGGTTGTACTGTACCAGAATTAATACTAATTTTCTGATTCTTATGATTGCAATGTAGTCATGTAAAAGAAAAGCATGTTCCTTTTTTAAAAGCTTATTTATTCCTTGAATAAGGGAGGCAGACACAGTACCCCAAACAGAGTCTTGACCCTACAATCCACCCCATGTTTACCAGCTTGGATTGTGGGCATATGGGTGCCTGATATACTCACGGAGGTCTCTGGACACAAACCAGTAACCTTCCCATGTGGACCTGCCTTGCAGAGCATTCAGTTTTGCTACTATGTCACAGTCCACTGCCATCTTCCCCTTACTGAAGTGCTTGGAGGTTAGTGATATCACTTTGGCAGCATGTTTCAAATCCGGCAGGAAACAAAGTCCTTTGTGTTGTACTTGCAACTTTTCTATGTTTGTTATTGTTTTTAAATGAAAATAAAACAAAGACAGGAGGATCTAAAAGGTTCCTTCGTCCACTTAAAATACTGTGAGCATGTCACCAGCATGTACCAAAAAAATGACATGAGTTGAGAAAAGAAAGAAAAATGTTAAGAACATGGCTATTGAGGGGCACACAGCAGAGAGAGAACAGTGAGCAGCAACTGTGAGAGTCAACACTCATCTCACAGAGAAGGCCGAGCTTCAGCTGTGTCTTGGAAGAGCTTGTCACTAGTGCGGGGGAGAAAGGTTGGACAGGATGGGGATAAGGAGCACCACGGGCAGAAAACACCTCATGAGCAGAGAAGAGCCTCCAGGGAATGGCAGGGCCAGACTCCATAGGACCTGGTATACACCAAACCCACGCTGGCCCTTTACTCTGTAATTAGTGGGGAGCCAAAGGAGGAATTAAATCCTGATCCTAAGGATGAGAGCCTAGAACCAGGTAGAAAGTGATCAGTTCCCCCTCATTTTATCTCTCAGCAGAGCTCAGTGGATCCTGGCCTTATCAGGACTATTGCTCACTTTGCCATCTTAAAAAGGAAACCTTAGATACCGTAATCTAATCATCTACATGATTTGAAAAAGATCAAAACAATGCTCTCGCTCTATGTAAAGGAGAAAGATGAAGAAAAGCTTATCAAATGTTAATACTGAAACACTTAGGCACCATTATATTAGAAAAGCCAATGAAGCAGGACCTCTCTGGAGAAGACTCGCAGTACAGCTACTTCCATTCATGTGTGTATTGATGACTCCAAGACTAGGAAAGGTGCCGTGGGGCCAGCCCCATGGCACAGATGTGTGCTGCCCAAAGAAGCCAGATCCTGTAGTGACCACAGTTCCAATCACCAGCCCAGTCCGCCTGAAACACGGGATACATGTGCAAGTATCGAGATCTGATGGGGAGGACAGGAACAAGAGGACCACCATGTGAGACCTGGTGGAGAGGGCGCCTTCATCTCTCTCTCCCTTCCCCTTCCTCCCTTCCTCCCTTTCTTTTCTCATGTGCACACACACACACACCCTATCACGAATAATTTTTTTTGGAGAGGTTTTTGCTCTAGAGCGCATGCACTCACGAGAAAGACAGAGACAGAGAGACAGAAAGTGAGAAATCGCCCCCGGGGGGGGATGGCCACATCGCAATCCCTTCCTCTCCACTCTCCTCTTGGGATCCTGGGCACACACGCACACGCGTCCGGCATGAGTTTAAATCACCGGGTCCAGGACTCGAATCATGATCAACTACATGGGAGTCCAGCAACGTAGCTATTATGCATGGCATCTGCTGGTCCCATCATGATTTTTTTTTTTTTAATTAAAGTGACATAGAGTAGGACCTTTTGATTGCTTCTGGTAACTCTCTACTGCCTGAGGAGTTCCTGTAATTCAATTTTGGGTACTCAAAGAAAGGTATCTCTTCTTTTTTTCCTTCTTGCTAATAGATTTTCCCAGGCTTTATTAGAAGGCAAAGGGTCCCTTGGCTTTTTGGCATTCAGTATTTAAAGTTTTTGTATTAAAAAACCAACCCCCCACCCCAAGCATGAAAAAGCAGATTGGCATGGGATATGCCAGGGAGAACTAAGACTTGAATCTAGAAATCCTGGGATTGGATCTCAGTCCTGCCATTTCCTAGCCATCATAGCTCAGGAAGTCTCAATGACTCAGCTTCCTCCTCCACATAAAGATACACCTACCATCTATCTTAGGTAGCCAATGTACCTAAAAGCCACCCAGTCCAGAGCCTGAACACTTTCTACCCCTCTCTGCCTGACCCTCATGCCTATCTCAGCTTTGGAAGGTTTTCTTGGATTCCTGGCTTGTGGGTCTAAGGCTCCTCCTGTACTCCCATGGAATTTCTCAGGTCCTGCAGTCAACCAGAGTAGACAGGAAAGCTGACTGTAGTAAGAGGAAGGTATCCACCAATGGGGTGACTGTGTAAACAGTAAATTTGACCTAGCATCTATCTGTTAGTCTAACATCTACAATAAAATGCAAATCGACCACAAAATAAAGCCACAATCTTTGCAAAGGAGGTGGGATTCCATGAAACCCATGTTAGAGATGTCAGACAGCTGGCTCAGAGCTGATCAGGCAAAGTCACCGACAAGTGGAGACCTGGCAGCATTAGAGCAGTTAACAAGTGAGGAAGAGAAAAATCAAGAAAAACAAGGATGGCGACACAACAACCACATCAAAAGGAAATGATTTCAATATCAAAGGAAAAGGGAGGCCTTTGGGAAACTGAAGTCCTCAAATACTTTTAGAAAAATGACTCCTTTTATGATTATGCTGTGAAAGTCAAACACGAAATGTTATTAAGTCAGAAAATTTATAACTCCCTATCCCCCCCAAAAGCACTTGACTCATTATTTATTCTAAGAATTAATGCATTGTTAGAATTAAAAAACTAGATTTTGTGGAAATAAACATCTTTTCAAAATTTTAGGTTCACTTTTTGTAAATAAAATCTTAAATGTTTCTCTGTTTTTACTATGAACTTTTGATCCCCCTTTAGATCATTTTATTTTCAGAATGAGGACCTACTGAGTTAACTCTACCTTAAGATTCACCATAACTCATGATATAAGCTTGTCTGTCTGTCTTCTGTTAGTGTCAATGCCATGAGATCAAGGATCATAACTGCATTGATCGCTAATCCCTAATGTGTGCCTGGCACATGTTAGACATTCAAAATCACAGCTTCCCCTTGAAGACATGACTCATCTCTACAGTTCTACAAAGGCCATTACCACTAAAGCTAGAGTAACAGCCAACCAGTTCCCGTTGTTGGGTGGTAAAGATCCAAATTCTGCAGACAGTATTTTAGTCAGGAAAAACACCACAGTTTAAAAATCCCTGCTAGTGTCCTACTGACTGTGACAAATAATGAGAATATAATGAGCAAATATTCAAAGTATTCAAAAAAAAAAAAAAAGTACCTACAAACTTCAGATTTCTTGTCCCTTATCCATTGCAAGTAAATCTCACTGCTTACTCTTTTTGTTTCTATTTTAAGTGCTTTGGGAAACTCCTACAAAACCAAGCTGATTAATTTGGAAATCTAATTCGGCATTTGCAGGTGAGCCCTTAAAATTGCTCAAATATCCTCTAATCTGTCAGTGCAACAGGCCCCATGCTCTCTACCCAGACTCTGCTCCAAACTTTTCCCTTTTTCCTCTAGCCCATGTTGTCCTGCTCTTCAGAAGATATTCTTTTTCCCAGAACTCATAGGATGGTAAAAGTTCTACAAGAACTTTTCTCTTTTCTATTCTTACACTTACTCCTTCCCCTCTCCCTCCCAGCTAAAGGTAGAAAGTAAGGAAGACTTTAGATTCCCACTGTACTTCCTTTTATGAGATATATCTTTTTTCCCTTAACTTCAGCCAACAGGCATTCCCACCTGTGGTCACAACAGCAACCACTGTGTTAGAATACAGTTGTCCAACTTCAGCCTTAGCACCAAGGTGGGCACAGTCCTCCCTAGGGGAAAGCATACCACATCTTCCTAAGCTAACCACATGTGGCTTCAATGAACATTCCCTGGAATTCAAAATTGAGGTGACATTCCCAGTTCAAACATCACACATTTCCAGATCATCCGTTTTTCAAATGTTGCAATCAATCACCCCCCTACCTGCATATGCCCTACATTTACTAAGACCCACCCAGTATGTACCTGGCACTCTGCTAGGTACGCGGAGGAATGAGACCCTGGTCTCAGCATTTGGGGAACTCACAGTCTAATGAGGGAAGCAGACACTGGGAAATAAGATCAGCAGCACAAGGCCAGAGCTCTGAGAGGGGTTCACAAAGGGAATAGAGGAGCATTCTGGAAAGTCCTCCCAGAGGAAGTGACACGTCACCGATCAACTTCACACCAACTGCAAAGTTAGAAGACCCATGTGGGTTTGAGTATCAGCTCTGTCACTTACTAGCAGTGGCCTGCCCGTGTTCCTCCTTCCCCCTCTGTAAAACGGGGGTTTAATATCTACACTCACAAGAGTATTCTAAGATTGAAACATATGTGAATGCACCTACCACTGTGCCTGGGACAGAGTAAGCATTGTGTTGTCCTGATTAAGACCGCACTCATTGCTAGTAAGATCAAACGTCAAAGGAACCTAAATAACAGAAAGACACAGCCGCCTTCGGGAGATCAAAGCCAGTCTCACCCAATCTGAGCCTTCAGCTTTGCTCCCAGCTGCTAATCTCAAATTGTAAATTTATCATGGTACCCAGTTAAGCTCAAGAATTTCTGATTTATGTCCACAATTAACATCCCATTGTGATACCTATTATAGCATTTCAGAAAAATATATGCACTGAATAGGTAGAAATATTCATTTGCATTTAAAAAAAAAAAAAAAAACTCCCATGAAACTTCTCTGCTTATATAAATCCACCCAAACAAATACTCGGATTTGATTTTGGAAACAAGGCTCTTTTCTTTCTTGATAGGTGCTCAATAATTGTTGCTTTTAGAGAGTGGATTTGTCATCTTTTCTGTGATGGTATTACCGTGATTGGAGGAGATTGCTCAAGAGGAAAGCACGGAGGCATTTTTCTGCTATCACCGGTGAAGTGTTGGCAACATGAGATCTTTGGAGTAATGACACCTGCACTGACAATTCCATGTAATTCTCAATATTTTCCACTGGGCCCAGAGAAGGTGAACACACAGGTCTTTCATCATTTTCCTAAGAGAGTTTATGATGCTGGTGCTCCTGTATTCACACACCTGCAAGTTCTCCCCCATTCAGAGCATCTCTGAATTCAGAGTAATTTATGGTTTAAATTACTTCTGTAATATAATGTAATAGGTGAGTGAGATTCTACCCAAGGCCTGCCTTAGTGAAACTTGCATAGACTGAGAGAAATCCAGTCTCTCTACCATTAAGAAAAGACACAACAAAGGGATGAAATGGCTACACAAGAAGTCCTGTCCTACTTTTGGTAGTAAACAGCAAAATTAATTATCCCAGTGAGACTCCATTTGATATTACTCTCATTTTAGAGCTAGGACGTGGAGGCTAATGGAGGAACACTTATCAAATGTTAGGGGTTTTGGAATATTACTCTTCACAACAACTCTGAGAGATGATTTATTATCCCATCTTACAGATAAGAAAACTGAGTCTCAGAGAAGGGACGTGCCTTAGCACAGTTCATACCCAAGATGAATCCAGTGTTATTTCTAAATCCTACTTGCTCTACATAGCACCATATCAGATGTACAACATGGCTGGGTAAAATGATCAATCCTTGATTAGGATATAAAATTCTTACCTTGTAGCTTTCACTATATAGCCCCGATAAAATGAAAGTCTCCCTCTGAAAGCCCCTCAGCTCTAAGTGTTCGGAGCAATCCAGCTTGGCTGCCTCCCAACAATGCAGCGTGTTTTCTTACTTTGCCAGCTCCAGGGACACTAGTCATGTGTCAGCTCTTTATTGCTTTAGGAATTAGTGAACACGTTATATTGAGATACACAAATAGAAATAGCTGAATTTCAAATGTTTTAATCACACAACACACACGACTGTTTTCAGTTTCCAGTGCTTCATGTCAAGACCCTATGCCTGTGTTACCCTACATGTGTATTTTTAAGAAATTATCTAGAAAAACCATGGTCTGTGTCATAGATTCTTAAACAGACTGTGTTGCCTTTTTTAATTTAAAGTATAAAGCTTTAAATGTATGCTTATGGTGACAATTAAGGAAATGCTAGATTAGACAGGGCATCAGATTTCCACGAATAGCACTCATTTAAGTTCATTTCCACCCCAGATCTCTGTTTGAATGTTATATCATTCAATCGCAAATCTCTCTATAAAAGTGTCTGGCTGTCTCTTAAACCCATTTGCGCTCTATGCTTCAATGCCTTTCCTTGGCAACTTCTTCCATATGCTTAACTTCTTTCAGGGAAGTAGTTCTGTCTCAATTCACAGAACAGCACACCAATCAACACAAGCAGGCAGGCAGGTAAAGAAAGGAAGGGAGACCGGCACACAGAGAGAAAGTAGGATATGAATGTAGCTGGTCCAATAAAAGGAGTGTTTTAGAAGGCAAAGAGTTTTAGGCCAAAAGAAAATGAACCTAGCACCTACCCCTAAGCAATCAGAGAGCTCTGAACTTGAATTTATAACCCAAACACTCTGTACCATATGCAACTTGAGACACACAACTGGTAGCTCTACTGGGGATTTATGACTTATGACTTGTTCATATTTAATTTGTAACCAAACACTTCCCCTTCCTCTTAGCTACGTTAGAACTCTTGATTAACTCTTGTTTTCACAGGTCAGAGGTTAAATAAAGGAAGGGAAGCACTCTGGGGTGAGATTGCCCAGAGCACCATATCCAAGAGTGACCCTGTGCAAGGAACATTAAAATAAGTGATAAGGCTAGAGATTGTTCCAGACAGCTGATGTTCAAAGCCTCTTCTGGGTATGAGGCAGAGCCTTACAACTGAGAGCTGGTAACAGACAGACAGGAAACTGGTCTGCTCTCAAGTTTCCGCTAGTGACGGAGCAACTCTCTCACCACGAGGTTTTTCCCAAAATGTTTTTGGAAATAAAGCTGAGGGCTCTGAGGGAAGGTAAAGCAGGGATTTGTGCAAGTCCACCAGTCCTTCTTGCTTACTTCTGCCACAGGAACCTCTCACCCACCAGATTTTCCTACTCCGTAGGAAACCTCCATTGCTACCTAGTTTATAGTAGACTTGGGTCAGGCTGAGGAAAGCAAAATTCTTTGCTCAAAATTTAATCACCAGAAGCACAGCAGCCCTGCTGAAAAAGGTATGATCTGTCCAACTACAACTACAAGATCCACCTAACTTTAAGCACCTCTAGTGCTGTGCTACTCGTGATGCACCAAATAGACACAAGTATGAGGGGTAGCGACCACCATTTATTCTGGAATTACCACTACCAGGAGCTTTGCAGGCACTTGTTTATTTACTCCCCATAGTACATAATTCTAGTAAATACCACTATACCACCAGATGACGAATGAAGAAACCCAAGAACAGAAAGGCTAGGTACTCAGTTATACAACCACAAAGTGGATCAGGGTTGAATCCAGGTCTGAGTGACTTACTATATCACAGTGTTCTACTGAAAACAAAACACAACACAACAAAAACCTTCTGATTGGCAAAGAAAAAACAGGAAACAGATCAATAAAGTGCACATCACACAGCACATACACTTTACATTTGATTAGGTGTTTTCAAATTGCTATCAAAATGGGCCAATTGTTAAGCTCATTTGTTTTATAGACAACATTCATTCATTCAAAACTCAAGGTAAGCCAGGCACTGGGCAGAGTCGAATAAGGCATGACACCCATTAAAGTAGATTCCTGGTTTAGATTTGTACGTGAAACAATTGTGGTATTAGGAATAATCTGATAAAGGCTACATGAGGAAAACTCAGAAAAGGTGAGAAGTAATGCCTGGGCCACCCTGAAAAGAGGCCAGGTGTGCGTTCCCTCTGCACTGCAACCACTAACAGCCATGGCATGAAACAGGCAGTTTCCCCAACTGAGCCTTTCAACAGAACACAGGTACACAAACCTGAGCAATCCAGGGAGCCAAGAATCCACAATAGGGTCATCAGAGTTGTAACATAACGCTATTAGTCACTGCGGTGAGTCTGAAATGATCCTACTCTTTAGCCACTTTTGATTTTTTAAATAACTTTGAGCTTATGACTTACTGCTTTACTATAAATCAAGAGAACAACCTATGAAGTACAACATCCTAAAAGTGGTTTACAAAACTCCTTTAAAACATGGCTGTATTTACAAATTTTAAGAAACAAATCCTGGGAACCAGCAGTTAGCGTAATGGCTATGTCGCTGGACTCCCACATAGTCGACCGCGGTTCGCGTCCTGGACCCGGTGGCTTAAACTCACACCGGGCGCGTGTGCGTGCGTGCCCAAGAACCCGAGAGGAGAATGGAGGAGAAGGGATTGCGGCGTGGCCATCCCCCCTGGGGGGTGATTTCTCACTTTCTGTCTCTATGTCTCTTTCTATCTGTCTGGCGAGCGCACGCGCCCTATAGCAAAAACCTCTCAAAAAAAAGAGAAACAAATCCTAAAACTAATCAGCAAAGTTCCTAGCAAAAACAGGTTTCTCTGATATAAATTATTAAACGCATATGAAAGAGAGCAGGAAAGTTGTCTTTTAATGAGTAACTACTAAAAGCAGTTACTATTATTTTCATCAGCAACTTTTTAGTAATATATTTTAAGTGATAGTTCTTTATTACTTATAATAGCAACACACACACACACATGTATACCCCTAAACATGTGCTAAGAGTATGGTTAAACAAATTATAACAAATTTAGGCAACAGAGAATGATGTCTTAGAACAGTTTTTCACATGGGAAAAAGTACATGAGATATTACAGATGGAAAAGAAGTGATATATACCACTGTGTATTATATGCAGTCATTCAAATTCATATGCTAGAAGAAAAAGTAAATTCAAAGTAGTTATTTCTAGGCCAAAGGATTGTAGATAATCTTTCTTTCTGCATTCTTTCTTACATCTTCTATGGCTTAGGTAGTGAGTACACAGTGCCTTAAAAATTGGGAGGAAAAGTTGTCTTTTTACACACTCCTAAATGTAGAACGAAATAGTTACAATAAATTATATCCATAAAAATGATGCAGTATTATTTAATTTAGTTTTTTAATTATTTTTTTAAATTTGCTATAGGGCATGTGTGCTCACCAGAGAGAGACAGAGAGAGAGACAGACAGAGAGAGAGAGAGAGAGAGAGAGAGAGAAAGCTACTAGATTCAGGACTCTAACCACGGTCAGCCATCCACGGTCAGCCATGAAGGAGCCCAGGACCTTAACCATCATGCCACCTGCTGGTCACAGAAAAATATTTTTTTAAGTTTATTTTTTTCTTCGATGAGAAAGACAGAGAGACAGACACCCCCAATAGGGTACTAATATCATAGTCCACCCTGAGGAAGGCTAGAACATGGGGATGTACATGTGTACCAAGCATACACAGGGAGCTCCTGGGATGCAAACCCAGGACCTTCCCATATAGGCCCAGCATCACGAAGTGTTGCATTGCTGCTTTACCACCAGTGCTAGCCTGGAAAACATTTATAATATCAAAGAAGACTCCATTATAAGTACAAGTCTTTTATTTTCATTTTTGTATTTTCTTATGTTCTCCAAACTTTTTACAATAAACATGCACTACTTTTATCAACTACTAATACAAGTATTCCTCCCTTTTCTTTTCTTCTTTTCTTTCTCTCTTTTGGCCTCATGCTTGATTCCTCCCAGCCTACAAACTTCCAAGTGTCTTGTTAAAGGTATAGGGAGGTGGACTGGTCAGGAAGAGCACAATGGAAAGGTCATCTTCGTGCTTCTTTAAGTGTGCTTAATAACTGTGATGACCAGTTTCCAAAAGGGCTCTCTAAGTGAAATGAAAGTTTGTGCTCCTAAACAAACTGCTCACACGGGAGCCTCATGCTTTTCTCCCACATCATATTTAGCATGGATCTCAGTTCCAGGGCAGGGGTGTTAGCTAATAAGATTTCCAGTGACCTTTTCTTAATGTGGGAGCAGTCAGCCTCAATGAACCCCTGTGGGCCTCAGGAAGAAAGACACTCACTTGTACAAAGTCACTCTTAGTTAACAAGGGAAAGAAAAAGGGGTCAGAATCTATTTTCCCGTTAGATTTTTAAGGCCAAATCTGCAAGCCTGGATCATTCATACAAGCATTTAGTAAACATTTACACACACCAGCACTGTGCTAGACAGCTAGGATAAATACATCAGCAAGACACTGTGCTGTCTGTCCTCAAGGAACTCTAAGTCTCTTGGGGAAGACAGATGTGTAGATGGTAAATGTTACCCGTAATGCAATGCAATGTTGCTGTGGGACAGCTGGGCACCAAGGGCTGCGGGAGGATTGAGGAAGGGTGTCTCAACTAGACTGCGGGGTCAGCTAAACTGAGGAAAAGAAGCTTGATGAAAGAGACCACTTGCATCTAGAGGAAACAAAACAACACAGAGGCAGAGATAAAGAGCTACAAACGGCTTGGGGTGGTTGGATCCCAGAGTAAGGCTGAGGTGGGATGTTTTCTTGTGTGATGATTTTTGGAGGGGGAGGGGGAGGGTAGAGAGAGGAATCTTGGCAGAGGTATAAAATGAGATTAGAGAATTCCAAAAGCCTGGTTTGTAAGAGCTTTATGTAACTGACTAGAGAGTTCAGCTCTTTTCCTGAAAGCAAAATATTTTAAGCAGATCTAATCAGTTTTCTTTTTAAAAAGATCACTTTAGGGACCAGTAGATGGCATAGTGGTTATGTCACTGGACTCCCACATGGCAGACTACGTTTCTTAGTACTGGACCCAGTGGTTTGAAACTCATACTGGGAGTTTGTCCATGCATGCCCCAAATCCCTAGAGGAGATTAGAAGAGAAGGGATTGTGATGTGGACATCACTCTTGGGGTGATTTCTCACTTTCTGTCTCTCTTGTGAGCACACATGCCCTATACTAAAAATCTCTCCAAAAAAAGAGAAAAAAAGAAAAAGAAAAAGAAAAAGAAAAAGAAAAAGAAAAAGAAAAAGAAAAAGAAAAAAGAAAGAAAGGAAAGAAAGAAAGAAAGAAAACACTTTAGGGGCCAGGCACAGCAATAATATAATTGGACCCATATGGGGAAAGTCCTGGGTTTGCATCTGGGCACAAGTGCCTATAGTCTGGGCTGGCAGAGATTGGAGGTGGATCATGGTATGAAGACCTTGGGGAGCTGTTCTTTCTCTCAAGAAATATATACACACATTTTTTTTTTTTTTTTTGAGGTTTCTGCTATAGGGCACGTGTGCTCACTAGAAAGACAGAGAGAGACAGAGAGACAGAAAGCGAGAAATCACTTCCCTGGGGGGATGGTCATGCCGCAATCCCTTCTCCTCCGTTCTCGTCTTGGGATCTCGGGCACGCATGCACACACGCCTGGTGTGAGTTTAAGCCACTGGTTCTGAGACTCAAACCGCGTTCAACTACATGAGAGTCCAGCAACATAGCCATTACGCCAACTGTTGTTCCCATACACACATGTTTTTAAAAGATCACTTTACCATCAGAATGGAAGATGAACTGAAGGGTCAAGTCTAGAAAAACATAAATTCAGGGCCAGCAGGTGGCATGGTAGTTAAGACACTGGACTCCCATATGGCCAACTGTGGTTCAAGTCCCAGACCTGGTGGCTTGCTTTCTCACTTTCCCTTTCTTTCTCTCTCTGTGTGTCTCTCTCTGATCAAATTAAAAACAAGCAAACAAACAAAAAACCACAATAAAAATAATAAATAAAATTAAATAAGTAATTCTTTTTAAAAAAAGAAAAACATAAACTCAGGTTTTTAGACCAATGTAGCTAGTAAAGTCCTCAAGGAGGTTCTAAAAATGAGGGCTTCCATCAGTGTTAATAACTGAACACAATTTCTAAAAGACTTGGCCCTAGACGAGAGGTAAAAAAATGAGCTCCTGTTTGTTAGGCAGAAGGCTATCTGCCTCTTTCTGAAGCAGCAAGCACATGGTGAGCAGGAAAGGAGGTGGAGTCGGCTGCTTTGTAGTAACAGGTATGGTTCTACCTCTTCCGAGAGGGTTCCCCCAGAGCTCTTCCTTCATCTCTCCAAGGCTGCCTTCCTTTGCCAGGAGGCAGCACTTCCTGTTTACCTAACAAAGTGATGATATGGAACAAATTAGGCAACGATAACATGAAGTGCCTACTGTGGTTCCCAGGATATACCAGGCACTCGAAAACAGGTCGATTCTGTTATGATTGTTAGGTAGTCTACCTGCTATCTTAAGTTAAAGAGTAGTTCTCAGTTGTATTTTGGATGATTTAAAATGGCCTTAAAATGCTGATTTCCATAAGCATATGGGTATTTTTTTTTAACAATTTCTTTTTAAATTGCACCTGTCACCAAAGAATGGCATGAGCCAATAGGGATTTTCCTAATTAATATTTATCCACTTAACACAAGATAAAGATTTCATTTCAAAGACAGAATGAAAGGAAAAGAAAAAAGATGGAGATCATAAAAGTGTCACTAGTATTTTTTCAATCATTTCTCAATGAATGCCTTTTTTCAAGCTAATGTCCTTAACAAATATTTCCTCATGCTTTCCCGACTGAAGAAATATCATATATTGCTCTTCATTTACTAATTAATTAAGATTTAACCCTAGAAGATTTAATATGTCATAGTGATATAAAAGACAGCAAAGGTAGTAATACTCTAAAGGGTATCATTAAACAAACATATGGATGTTAACATTTTTACCTTTCACAAATGTTTGAATTTAACTTTTATGGCTCTAAAACAGAGCAGCTCCAGTTAATTTAAAGACCAGTTCTGCCTTGTGAGTCATTCATGGGAAGGGAATAAAAATATCCGTGCCTCAGCTCTGTCAGACATTGTTTCTATTCTCACCTCAGCTATGTGAGATGGGATTTTCAGCTATACATTACAGATGAAGAAATGGAGGCTCAGAGACAGGCTGCAACTAGTTCAAGATCGCCAAGCCAGTAAAGGGACAGTTGGGATTTGAGGTTGAGGTCTCTGTGTTTCCAAAGCCTATGATCCCCTTTTTATTATATATTTTTAGTTTTCTACAGGGCACGTGTATTTGCTGGAGAGACAGAGAAAGGCAGAGAGACAAAGTCACTACCCTGGGGGGATGGCACCACTACAATCCCTTCTCCTTTCTTCTCTCAGAATTTTGGGCATCCATGCATATGTGCCCAGGGTTTCCTTCAAGCCCCTGGGTCCAGGACTCAGACTACTTGGTCGGCCATGTGGGATTCAGCCAACTTGATCACCAACTGCCTCTCTCTCTCTCTCTCTCTCTCCCTCCCTCCCTCCTCTCCCTCCCTCTTTGTTTTTCTTTCTTTCTTTTTCCTTTTCCTTTCCTTTCTTTTCTTTTTTCTTTTCTTTCTTTCTCTTCCTTCCTTCCACCCATCCTTCCTTCCTTTTCTCGCTTTCTTCCATTCCTTCCTTCTCTTTTTTCCTTCCTTCCTTCCTTTTTCCTCCATCCCTCTCTTTCTCTCATTCTGCTTTTAACTGACAGAGAGTGTACATGCTCACTAGAGACAGAGAAAGGGAGAGTGAGACAGAGGGAAAAAGTACCCATCCCCAATGGAACATGGAGATTCATGGCACAATCCCTTCTCCTACATTTTTCCACCTCTTTAGGATTTTGGGCACACACGCACACATGCCGAGCATGATTTTTAAGCCAACAGGACCAGGATTTGAACCATGGTTGGCCATGTGAAATCTAGCTCCCTTATCTTCTAGGCCACTGGGCCACAACCCCCTTTTCTTCTTTAAAATCCAACTTTGAATTATAGTTTATATACAATAAAATCCATCCATTCTATACATATGTTTAGCTGTGTAACTACCAACTACAATTAATACATACAGGACCCCCAAATGTTCTCTTGTGTCCTATCCAACTCAATCCCCCTCACTGGTTATCTATTAATGTACTATATCGTAGCCCTTACCACATGATATTGAGGTCACCTATTTCCACTTGTTCTTCCCACCATCTCTACCTTTTAAAAATTAACTTTTT
Organism: Tupaia tana; assembly: GCA_026018925.1. NCBI lineage: Eukaryota > Metazoa > Chordata > Mammalia > Scandentia > Tupaiidae > Tupaia > Tupaia tana. The sequence continues at coordinate 96,406,087 of JAKSZU010000013.1, forward strand.
AACATGAAGTAAAATTTACTCTTTTGACAAATGCATAGCTACAGTGTAACAGCCACAGACAATCCAGGTAGAAAACACTTCTGGCCCAGCCATGGTAGCACAGTGGGCCCTGCTTCTTTGGAGGCTAAGGCCCATGAGAGACTTGGGTTCTAGCCCATGATAAAAACTGACCATGGTGGGAAACACTTGTGATCCCAGCTACTCAAGAGGCTGAGGCAGAAGGATCACAACAAAGTGAGATCTGTTTAAAATACCACACACACACACACAGAACACTTCCATCACATACCACCCACCTTGCTCCTGCTTCCCCTTTGTATTCAATTCGTCCTCCAATCCCAGTCCCTCGCAACTACTTTTGTTTCCTCTTTCTCTAAGTTTGCCTTTTTCAGAATGTCACAGAAATGGGAAAACACAGTCTGTAGCTTTTTGAGTCTGACTTCTATCATGATCTGTAAAAGTATACTGTACAGTTTAGCTTTTGCCCCACTGCTGACCAATAAAGTATACCTTAGTAGTGACGTGGTCCCGTGGGCACTCCATGGTACTGGCTGCCCTCCACCCTGAGTGATGGAAATTATCGGAACGCTGACAGTCCACCACCATGTTAAAACACTGTATCATTCACAAACTTCATCTATACATTCTTTAGTAGTAATTATTTGTGACACATCCTGTAAAGGAGTAAAACCAAGTCCTCTTACACCGAAGTTGAGAACCTCTATGTTAGACTTGCTTTTTCCAAGCTAAGATATCATGCCCAGCCTGAAGTCTGGTCATACCACTATGGGTGGTGCCAAGAGTTTGCTCCTGAACCAGTAAAGGAAGAACCCAAATTCTTTGCAGCAAGGCCCAACCAGGTAAGGCAATGGAGTGTCAAAGTAGCTTGTTGCTCTAATCTGTTCATCTCTCTAGCCTCATAGCAGAAGAAATGTGGGCCCAAAGAATATCAAAAAGAGCCACACATCTGCAGGGCCAAAAAAGACATTCAGACAAACCCAGGAGACACCTCTGCCCCACTAAATGGCAACTCCCCAACATTATTCTCTTTTTCTGTTCCAGCACCTACCAAGTGGGGGGAAAAAGAACATAGTTTCTGAGAGAATGTACAGTAAGGTGGTTGTTGCTTCAGTACCTGAAAGTGTTCTGAAACATCAAAGTTTCAGTTAGATTCCACAGGAATTCCCAAAGTCTCCTTACTAACCAGGATTTAAAATGATGTCTGTTTAGCTCCAAGGCTGATGAACTTTCCATCTACCATTTATTTTGATGCCTACACTGATACTCATTTATCTTAGTGTTCTATGGCTCATTTGGTCATCATCAACCATGTATTGACTATTAGGTCATTTGCTGGGTCCCAGAGGGCTAGCAAGTGACTCAGACACAATTTTTGGTTTCAATCTCAGTGTCTAGTGGGGGGAATCAGACATGTAAACCAACAAGTGTAATCACAGAGATAAATGCTATGACAGAAGCATACACAGGCAATGATCTCTCCCCAATGAGTGTGCACATGCATGGCAGATTACCAACCCCATCAAACACGACAGAATTTCTTTCAGCCCTAACAGGGGTGGTTATAATTCTAAAAATAAATAGAAATGATTACATTAGAAGACTCTTTATTTTGTAAGATAGTAGAATAAAGGGTACTGGAGCACAGAATCCAATAGTGTTCTCCAAAAGAGACTACCTGGTTTTTATGAACAATTTTCTTCTTCTGCCTTTTTCTGTTAATACAAAAAAACTGGCACCTTTGTCTGGGTCCAGAATATAAAATCAGGAAATAAAATGGCAAGTCTTACAACTGTGAACTTCAATCAGCTCATTACAAACCAAAGAGACATATTTGAATGCATGTTGCTACATTCATTTACCTACTCTGCCAAGCCATTCAATTACACGATTTCAGATTTTGTATAAAAAAAATACAGCCATGTTCCTTTCAAAAGCCAGTATTTGGAGAAAAGTGATTAGAACAGCATGCTATGATACGTTAATACAGTGGTTTCATTTAATGGACAATGGCGGTTTCTGAAACGCTCCCTGTATTTTAGATTATTGCACTTGGAATTCACGACTATAACATGTCTCAACTTTTTTTCTTTACTGCTATACAATACACTCCACTGCTACTGTGAATGCAAACAAAACACATTACCAGAAGAGTTTTATTAGCATTTGCAATCTTAAGGAAAGTCATTTTTAAAAGTGGGGAGTGGGTACAGTAGGCTGTTCAACTGTGTGAACACTGAGAAGGATAAAACATTATAATTGAGGAAAGAGGAAAGAATGGGAGAGAAAAAGCTAAAGCAAGAAAAAAGTCTTAAAGGAAAATCTAACACCCCCTTGGAAAGACAGGGCACAAAAGAGGAGATGGAGTTTATTCTAACCAGAAGCAGCTGTTGCTGTGCGAACTAGGAAGCATTCCTAATGAATCAGCAGTTCTTATAATAAATATACTCCCCTTTGAAATGTGAGGATTCTGTGATGAGAATTTCTTTTGATATATTTTTTACATGAACTCATTAGACGAAAAGAGGCAGGGATTGAGCGTATTCCCTTCTAAATTATGATGGCTATCTTACCCATATCATGTCCTCTCAAGGTTGGGTAGGCTGGGCATCAGAAAACAAAGAAAGAAAAAACACAGAGTCACAAGATTTATACTCACCAGTACACTTTGTGGATCACTCCAAATAAGTGTCGTAATGTGTTACATGACAGTCACATCTTACCAAATACCTACTACCACCTCATTGGTGCCATTTAAGTTTCAGAGCTATACATGAAAAAGGCATTCTTCTACACGGTCAGAGGAATCCTTAAGTTGCAACATGGTGCCGATCTGTTTGCACAGTCTATCCTGTTCCCCAGATATCTTATTAGCTATTTTAAGAAGGAAAAAAAAAAATGCACATGTATGTTTATTTTACCCTTTACTAGGTTCCATATTCTTTTGTTTGCATCAGAAAAAATAATACTGGGGTGGGGGGACAGGTCTTGGGCTGGTGACTAAGGTGGCTAGATTCCACATGGCCAATTGTGTGTGTGCCCACAATCCCAACAGGAGAGAGAAGTGGAAGAGAAGGGACTGCTGTGTCACCATTCCCCATGGGGGATACTTTCTCACTTTCCTATACACCCTCTTTCCCTAGCCAGTACATGCAACCTCTGGGTATAGGCACTCGCTTGCAAAAACTTAAAACAAAACAAGAGAAACAATTATTTTTAACTTCACTAAACAAAACATCATTGTGTCTCTATTGGTAAAGTCAGAAAAATTAAAGAGACCTCTTTCCTTACTGTTCTGCCCACCAGCTATCTGTCTCCAACTTCTCATCCATCAGTTTCCCTCCCTACTGCTCCTCTCTCTTCCCTTCATCTTCCCCTTTTGTGGTAGGTTTTGCACAATTCTTGGATCATCATTGCAAAAACCGAGAATGTGGTAAGGAGTTATGAAGTGACACAAGGTATAATGGAGAAACTGTTGGGGCTGCCTGATCTTTCTTACCCTAACACCGATGATACTTAAACTTTAAACTCTGAATTGAAAGTGAAAGGATATTCCAAACAGAAACACAATCTTCAGGCTTCTTAAAAACAATGCTTTTCACAAACTTGGACATGACTTCCTATCTCACTTGGGCCACTATTGTTGTCAACAGTGGGTTAAGAGAATGCAAAGGATATTAGACCAGCAGATAACAGAAGTTAGAGACCAAGAAGATGTAACTCTGCCATTGCCGTATCACAAAGACAGAAGTAAGTAGGCTCCTTAGAGGAAAGAAGCCTTGGATCACATGGTGGTGGTGAGAAGGTGGTGATGGAGTACCTTGTTTCTTCTACAAAATTAGAGCCTAATAACATGTTGGGGATCCAAAGAACAACTGGGGGCATGTGCCTATAGTCCCAGCCACTCAAGATGATGAGACAGAAGGATCATGAGCTTGCAATCATTGTGGGCAACACAGGGAGAGCCTGTTTGAAAGAGGTAGGCATAGTGGCACACATACACCTGTGGTCCCAGCTATTTGGGAGGCTGAAGCAAAAGAATCATGACATAAGTGAGACCGTACCTAAGAAAATGCTTCACGTACTTACACACACACACACACACACACACACACACACACACACACAGATAATGCCTGGGAATAGTCTAGCACTGTTAATCCAGAAATTTCAAGCAAGATTAATTAAAAATAACAACAAACACACAAAAACTCTAGACAAACCACTGTGGAATTACAGAATTCCAAATAAAAAAAACAGCAAGAGAGAATAAGTGAACAATTTTAAGAGCAATTATTTATGTTTATTAGTGGTAAGAAAATGAAACAAACAAGTGAAAGCAAACTGGAAAGACGAAAGAACTTCCTTAACCTAATAATGAAGATATTTTCTAAAACTTATCTTTCTGGAGAATTGTTAACATGCTCCCCTTAAAATAAAAAATTATATAAGACTATTCACAATCTTTATTTCTAGGCAACATTGCACTAGAGATACTGGGCAGCACAACTAGACAAGAAAAGGGAGTAGAGGGTATAAATAATAGAAAGGGAAAAAAGATAAAACATTATTTATAAATTATATTATCTGAAATTCAAAAGAATGTATAATAAAAAACTAGAATTAATTAGGTAGCTAGGCAAAAGATCCATACACTGTTTTCAAAACTAAAATGAGAGGCTTCACGATGCTGAAGACATAGAGGAAGGCCTTAGGTTCATGTCTGGAGGTTTCTCTGTACATGCCGGGGGCTATCCTATATCTATATCCTATGCCTATAATCCTGCAGGTGGATCATGGTGTGTAAACCCTGTTTGGAGTGCCTGTGTGTGTGTGAATGTGTTGTCTCTTTCTTTCTCTCTCTCTCTCTCTGACTCTTTTTTTTCCTGGAGAAATACACACGTGTGTGTGTGCGTGCATGCACACGTGTGTATATATGTGTGTGTATATGTGTGTATATATGTGTGTATATATATACACACACATAGATATATGTGTGTGTATGTGTGTGTATGTGTGTGTGCATATATATATATATATATATATATATATATATATATAGTTTGAGTTCCTAAACAACAGAACAGAAAAATGCAATAAAAAATACATGCCTTTAAAAGATATTAAAATAAGACCTAAAGAAATGGACACTATGTTCTAGAATTCAGTAGGAAGACTCAACATGAAAGTGTCAATTCATCCCAGACTTATCTATTAAATTTATTCTGTGGAAGTCCAATCAAAATTCAGCCTGGTGTTGGAAACTTGATAATGAGTCTGAAATTTACATGGAAAGGCAGAGGACCAAGAAAAGCAAAACATTCTTTAAGAAGAGGTGACATCTTTCTGGACAGATTTAAAGACTCTAGTAATCAACAAAGCAAAATAATGCCACGGGGATAGACAAATTAAGTAATAGGGCAGAATAAAAAAAAAAAAAAAAAAAACAAGAAATAAGAGTCCTGCATTGAGGAAAACTTGATATATGAAAGGGTTGGCACCACAAATCCTTAGGGGAAAGGATGGATATTCAAGACATGTTCCAGCAGCAATTGGATACCCAAATGGGAAAAAATAAATAAAATTGGATCCCAACCGTATACTATCCATAAAAAGCAATTCCAGGTGGACTCAAGATTTAAAAGTAAAAGGCAGAAACGTAAAACCTCTGGAAGTAAAATAACCCTTATAACAATAATGCATAAAGATATTTGAAAGACATATATCCTAATATCTCTCAATATACAAAACTTCTAAACCAAATATTAATACAGTAATATATAAAGAGGACAAATTTCCATCAAGTTGATTTGTTGAACATTAAAAAATATAATTCATCTTTTTAGGAGACTATAAGAGAAAGCCATATGTTCATAACAATAGCTGCAGAACAAACAATTAACAAAATCTAATGTCCACTCATGATTAAAAACTTGGTAAGCTAGGAATTGAAGAACACTTCTTTGACTTAAGAGGCATCACTGGGGAAAAAAAAAAAAAGAAAAGAAAAGAAAAACTATAGCTTATATTATACTTTAAGGCAAAATATTATTCTCCCAAGACTGAGAACAAGACAAGGACACTGGTATTTCTTATTAATTCTGTTCAAAATTCAATATGTCACTGGAGGTTCTAGCCAGTACAATAAGAAATGAAATAAAAATGAGAGTCATGGGGTCCAGCAGGTTGCATAGTGGTTGGGATGCTGGGCTCCAACACGGCCAACTGTGGTTCGAGTCCCAGACCCAGAGTTTTAAAATTCATGCCAGGCACATGTGTGCATGCACACGTGCACCCAAAATCCCTAAAGGAGAAGGAACTGCATTGTGGCCATCCCCCTTGGGGGGTGATTTTTCACTCTCTCTCTCTTTTTCTTACTGGTAAGTACACACACCCTAATAAATGAAAATCATAAAAATCCAACAGGGACCCAGCTTCTGTGGTGCAGTCGGTAGAATAATGGACTAAAGAGCTGGAAGCTATATGCCATCAGCGTCCCATGGTTTGAATCCCCAAACTGGTTCTGAAAACACACCAGACACACACAAGGTTCTGGTGGGCAGGAGGACTGAAGGAAGGGTACTGCAGTATAGCCAAGGCCTGTGAAAGATGCTTCTCTCTTTCTCACACGTGCTCTATCATGAATTTAAATATATATATATATATATATATATATATATATATATATATATGTTGATGACTTCAAAACTTAAAAAATATACATCCAAAGGAAGAAGTAAAACTGTCACCATTTACCGTTGACAGGATTGTTTTCATTTCCTAGAAAAGCTACAAAGAAATACTAGAACTAGTAATTGAAGTTAACAAGCACAGGATACAGAGTCAATAAACAAAATATCAATTGTTTACACATGGCAAATAATTGGCAAATACAATAGAATAATTCTGTTTGTAGCATTATTTTTTAAAGGTTTTTTGCTGAAGAGGGTGTGCTCAGCAGAGAAATCACCCCCTCGGGGGATAACCACAGAGCAATTCCTTCTTCTCCAATCTCCTTTTGGGTTTTGAGCATGCATGCACACACACCTGGAACAATTTTCAAACCTCTAGGTCCAGGACTCGAACCGTGGTCTACTATGTGGGAAATCCCATGCCTTAACCATCACACCGCCTACTGGCCTCTATGGCACTGTTTTTTTTTTTTTTGTTTTTTGTTTTTTTTTTTTTTTTTTTTGGAGAGGTTTTTGCTATAGGGCGCGTGCGCTCGCCAGACAGACAGAGACAGACAGAGAGATAGAAAGCGAGAAATCACCCCCCCGGGGGGATGGCCACGCCGCAATCCCTTCTCCTCCATTCTCCTCTCAGGATCTTGGCACACACGCACACGCGCCCAGCGTGAGTTTAAGCCACCGAGTCCGAGACTCGAACCGTGGTCGACTACGTGGGAGTCCAGCGACATAGCCATTACGCTAACTGCCGGTCCCTCTATGGCACTGTTTTTATTTAAAAAAAAAAAAAAGAAGGAGAAGAAGAAGAAGAAGAAGAAGAAGAGAGAGAGGAAGGAAGGAAGGAAGGAAGGAAGGAAGGAAGGAAGGAAGGAAGGAAGGAAGGAAGGAAACGGACAATTAATTAAAAAGCAAAAATCACTGTGGAGAAAACAGACATACATAAACAGAGAGATGTGCCAGGTTCACAGATTAAGACTCCATACTTATGACTTCTCTCTAAAATGAGCTACAGATTCAACATAATTCCAATTAAATTCCCCCAGTTTTTACACAAACTGATAATCTCATTCTAAAATATACATGGAAGTGTAAAAGATCTAGAATGTTCAAAGCAATCCTGCAAAAGAAGACATAGTTGCAGGATATAGATTACCAACCTTCATTACTCATTCCAAACCTTTAATAATCAAGACAATTTGGCATAATGATCAACAAATACATTAGGTTGTCAGGAAAGTCATGAAGTATTTTTCTGTTTTTCTATGCAAAAAATGCATGACTTTCCTGAAAACCCAATATTAATGGCACAGAACAGACCTGCACATGTATAATCATTACAAAAAAGCCAAATCAACCCAACAAGAAAAATTTAACAAATGATGAAATGACTTGAAAATCATGAGAGGGGGAGTGAGTATGGCTCCCGACCTCCGTCAATTCACAAAAATTAATTTAGGATTGATTACAGCCCTAAATAAAAAAATTAAAATTATAAAATTTCTAGAAGAGGTGGTAGGTGGCATGGTGGTTAAAGGCGCTGGACTCCCACATGGCCTACTGCTGTTCAAGTCCCGGACCTGGTGGCTTGCTTTCTCACTTTCCCTCTCTCTCTCTTTCACTCTTTCTCTCTCTCTCCCTGTCCCTCTCTGATCAAATTTAAAAATAAGCAAAAAAATAGAGCTAAATAAAATGATTAAAAAAAAATTTCTAGAAAACATAAGAGAATATCTTTATGATTTGGGGATAAACAAGAAAGGGTACAGACAGTATCAACTATAAAAGGAAAATATTGATAAACAGAATTCAAGAAAGGGCACAGACATTATCAACCATAAAAGGAAATATTGATAAATAGACTTCATCAACATGAAAATACTTCTGCTCATCCAAAAACACATTGGGGGGGGGGGGGGGGAGGAGAGATCTTTTTGCTATAGGGCATGTGCATTCGCCAGAAAGACAGAAATAGAGAGACTGAAAGCAAGAAATCACCCCCCAGGGTGGATGGCCACGCCACAATCCCTTCTCCATTCTCCTCTTGGAATCTTGGGCATGCACACACATGTGCCCGGCGTGAGTTTAAGCCACCAGGTTTGGGACGCAAACCATGGTCGACTACATGGGAGTCCAGCAACATAGCCATTATGCCATCTGCTGGTCCCCAAAAACACATTTAAGAAAATCAATAGGCAATTCCTAGGTTCGGAGAAAGTATTTGTGAAATGTCTATCTGACAAAGAACCAGTATAAAAATATACAGAACTCGTATAACATAGTAATTTTAAATGATCGAAGATGAGGATGGCTTGAAAAACATGCATGTTCATTTCTAGGACAGGATAAAGAATTGAAGGAAAAAGAACGTGATGTGACCAGGTTCCATTAGAGGTTTCTCAAGTGTAATCTTTCTCTTTCTCATTCATGTGCCCTCTGGCATGAAAGTAAATAAATACACAAAAACATATATAAATAGAGAAGGGGCGGGGCAGGGGAAGCACACACCATCATTAAATGATGTGGGAAGGTACGAAAGAATCAGCAAAAGGGACAGGCAGAAAAGCCAGGGAGGGGGCATGGCAACAGGAAAGCAGGGTTCCCTGCAGTTCGCATGAGGAAAATGTATTAAGGAGAAGGCAGTGATTAACTGCATCAAAAAGATCAAGAAAGATGAGAACTGAGAATCAATCACTGTTTTAGTCACTGGTGACCATGATATGAGCAGTTTTGGAGGAGTATGGGGGTGGGAGCCTGATTGAAGATGAAAAGGAACAAAAGAAAAGAACTTCAGAAACTTTTTCAAGGAATTCTGCTGTAAAGGGAAGAAATATGGATATAAAATTGGTTCTGGACAGCAGTTTCCCACTCCAACCTCCTACGGTAGGAGATAAGTCCACACAGTTGTACAACAATAGGAAAGATCTAATACAGAAGGGGGGAAATAATAGGAAGGGAAGAATGCCTAGAGTTATGTCTTGAGTAGATGAAAGAGGATAAGATCTAGTATGCAGATGCAGGGCTCTGCTCTTGCTGGAAATCTGGAAAATGCATTCCTGATTACAGGGAAATTGGTCAAATATAAGGACAAACCAGCAGTGGGTAAGAAGATGTGGTGGTTGCACTTTACAGAATTTATCTTATTGTTTATAAGAACTGTGTTTATTAAAGAAAAAATTAGAAACAACTCATGTGTCCATCAATAGAAATAGCTTTAATATCACTGGTCATGTTCTTTTCTGAAGGTTTTTGTCATAGGGCACATGCGCTCACCAGAGACAGTGAGAGGGAAAGTAAGAAATCAGCCACCATGAGGGATGGACATGCCACAATCTCTTCTTGTCTCTTCTCCTCTCAGGATTTTAGGAATGCATGCACATGTGCCTGGTGTGATTATCAAGCCACCAGGTCCAGAACTCGAACTGCAGTCAGCCATGTGGGAGTCCTGCATCTTAGCCACTATGCCACCAGCTGGCCCCATTGGTCATGTTCTTAAATTGGTGGTAGAGTCTTAGGAATTAATCTTCTCATTACCTTACATGTATATTATATTCTTTCACATACAAGTAGAACATACAATAACATTTTAGGTATAAAAATTCTGTTCTGGGACTAGCCAGTGGTGTGGTTAAGGTGATTGGACTGCACATGGCCAACTGGGTGGTTCAATTCCTGGACCTGGTAGCTTGAAAAACACACTAGGCACATGTACATGTATGCCCAAAATTCCAAAAGGAGAGAGAAGTGAAAGAGAAAGGATTGTGGTGTGACCATCTTCCATGGGTGGGCACATTTTCCATATCTTTCTGTGTCTTTCTTTGGTAAGCACCCATGCCCTCTGGCAAAATTGGGAGGCGTGGACAAGATCTGTTCTGGATAGAGGACTAGAATTAAGGGGTAGTCAAAGAAAATTAACATTAAGTTATTTTAATTGAATATAAGTTATTTTAATCATTCACAAAAATGTTGATGCATTTTTGCCTAATATTTAGAATCATAAATTCTCTGGCTAGAAGGGATTACAGGTCACTTTCTCTAATCTTGGAATGTTGTATATTTACTTCAGGGTCCAGATACATTCAAGACTGGAAAATAAACTTGTTTTTTATTTTTAAAAATTAAAAAATTAATAAAGTACTTTTTCTTTTTTTTGGGGGGGGGGAGGTTTTTGTCATAGGGCGCGTGCGCTCGCCAGACAGAGACAGACAGAGACAGAAAGCGAGAAATCACCCCCCGGGGGGATGGACACACCGCAATCCCTTCTCCTCCATTCTCCTCTCGGGATCTTGGGCACGCATGCACACGCGCCTGGCATGAGTTTAAGCCACCGGGTCCGGGACTCAAACCACAGTTGACTACATGGGAGTTCGGCGACATAGCCATTATGCTAACTGCTGGTCTCAATAAAGTTCTTTTTCAATAACCACATGAGAACTATACTAAGTATATTAAAAAAATACTAAAAGAATATGGCATTGTTGTTACATGCAGACCATAGGGTTATGTGGTGTTTTTTCCTTCTATTTCTTTCAGCACCTTCAATTTGGCAGGGAGAGTAGGATGAGCAATGATCATGTATTGATTATACAATCGAGATTAAAATTTTTAAAAAACAAAAAGAAAAGAAAAAAATTCCTGGAGCTTTGTTCTCCACTTCTTTTCACATTTTCAGTACACAAGACTTGAACTTTTATTTCAACTGAATTATAATCTCTTAATAAATAACCACTTGATTTCTTCATGATGTCTCTGGCTTTGACACTTGACTTTCAGGTATTACACACTAAATAGATGACTCTAGGTTAAGTACAGGACTTGAATTTCATTTAAAGCATAGGGTAACTACCCCTGCCTTAGGCCCTTTGGCTATAAGTAAGCTGCCCACTGTTCCCCTGGAATCAGCCTTGAGCCAGCTGGTCAGCATATCAAGGGCTGTCACTCCACAACCCAGCAGGATTGAAACTGGTCAGGTCTGTTCTAACAGTGGAGATGCCAGCATTTCTGCAACCCTGTCATGAACAAGTTCTAATGGATCAGACAGGTCTCCCGCCAGCTCAGTGGCCTCTCAAGATGAGGCCTCCTCAGTTCCCAGGAATTTCCCCCTGGCCTCTCTCTGCACCAGTGTCCCAGTTTCCAGGTGAGAAGCTATGTTCTTTGTTCTCATGACTTTTAGATAGAATTCTTGTAATGATCAAACACTGAATCTCACATTAGGATCAGTTCTGCTCTGACGTCTCTCCTGCCTTATATTCTCCTGACTGAATTTCCCTTGAGTCTCTGTGCTTGGCCTGGTACTGATTCTGCTTGGCCACAATTTAAACTTGACCTCAGAGAACTGATATCAGAGGACATTTACTCCCCACCTTCTCATCTCCCAGTTTCTCATATCCCTCTTAAATGATCTGCAAATACTTCTAGCATCAGAGCTTCCTATTTCCTTGGTTCATGGCCTGCTGCTCAATTATGGCCCCACTCACATACCTCAACATCTGCAGGGGCCAATTCTGGCAGACAGAATGTCCTTTGTTGTGAACTCCATAGTCCCTACCGAAGTTTCTCCTAATAGCTAGCCACACCCATGAAAGCTAGAAAATATAGGGCAAACTGAGCTTTCCTAGGAAAATTTTAAAAACAAGATTTCATCAAGATAAATGATCCCAAATTCACTGGAATAATGGGGAAAGGAACATTCAAATAGAAAAGTGAACACTTTTTCAGCAACCACCACCAGGTGCCAGAAACTTACTACACTAATCATAACTGAATGGGTTAATACTCAGATTCATAAAAATGTTTATCTTTGGGGACCAGTAGTTAGCATAATGGCTATGTCGCTAGACTCCCATGTAGTCGACCGAGGTTTGAGTCCCGGACCCGGCGGTTTAAACTCGCGCCGGGCGCATGTGCGTGCGTGCCCAAGATCCTGAGAGGAGAATGGAGGAGAAGGGATTGCAGAGTGGTCATCCCCCCCCGGGGGGGGGGGGGGGTGATTTCTCACTTTCTGTATCTCTGTCTCTTTCTGTCTTAAGGCAAGCGCACGCACCCTACAGCAAAAACCTCTCCCACCCCCCCAAAAAAGATTAAAAAAGCAAATTAAAAAAGCATGTATCTAAGGATATAAAAAGTCAGAAAAGGTAACAATAGGATAAAATAATGCAAGAGATTTTTTGTTTGTCCAGTTTTATACCACCAACTAAATTCTGTAACAGAGAACCATGTTATTTGAGTTTTGAGGGCCTTTTGTTCAGTTACAAGCAACAATCAATTGGGAAATCACTTTCAGAACTTGAATGCCAAATTCTGAAGGCTAAACCAACAAAACTACCAATCTAGGGAATCCTTTCCAGTCACTCACCAACCAAGACACCCCAAGCACAGCTGTACTGTTGAGTCATCTGATGAAGACTCATTTAAAAAAAAAAAAAAAAAAAAAAAAAAAAAAAACTTTAGCATCACACCAATTTGGTATGAATTTTTAGGGAATTCTAAGCTTTAAATGTAGTTAGAGATGTGTGCCCCCCTAAAAATTATAATCTAATCCAAAGTCTTGGAAGAGACTATATCAATGTATTGTATATCCTACATCTACCTTGGATGAATAATGTATATTTAAGAACATTTATACACAAGTAAATAAATGTGTTAGTATTTATATGATAAATAGCCTGATTCAGCCATTCCACAATGTATACATATTGTCAAAACATGTTTTATACCATAAAAATATACAAATTTCATCAATTTTATACACACACACATATACACACAGATCAGTATTCAAATATAAATTTAATGAAGTAATGTCTTCCAATATCACTGGTGAAATATGCATATGCAAATCAGAAATGCCACGTACACATTTGCTAGAGGCAGTCATCCATCATCCTGACCTTCCAGGTGTTTTAATGACCTCTGCACTTCTTTTCTGTAATTCTTTACTGCATACCTCAGCTACCTCCTCTAGTCTCCCCTTGACCTTCTGATTACCTAATCTGCTCTGCCACTGAAATCACGAATTAAGACTTCCCAATTCTAAACCTAGTTTCCTATCCTTGGTGTTTGTGCATCTGATAATTCCTTCCATAACTAATCTTGACCCCCATCACTGATGGTCTCTTCCTTCTTCCCATGTATCAGGCTCTTCTTTCCCCACTCCTGCCCTATCCAGCTTAGTTCTATAGTCCATCATATCAAAACCCTAAAGGCCCATCTCTCTCTTCCTTTCACCACATATAAACAGAAGTACCTTACACCTGAATGTATCCAACCCTTTACCTTCTCTGTGCCTACATTTAGGCTGATATGCATGGGTGAAATTCCACATAACATATTATACCTCTAAAAATTCTACATTCATAAAGTCTACAACATCAAGTAAGCCTTCGACACCATCCACCTATTCTTTTATTTCTAACCAGGCTATATGACTTCTTAAAATCTCCATAGCTCTTCAAACCTCTAATCTCCATATAGTCTATTCCTCACTTTCAGTGTCTGATCTCACCACCTACTTCATCTAGGAAATGTAAGTTAACACAAAAGAACTGCCTCAACTTTCCAACAACACATACACTCATTCAATAAATATTTATTAAATGCCACTAGAAGTCTGGGCCCTGGAACTAGATCATCTGTGTCCTTATTCTAGCTCTGTCCCTCTGGTAAATTACTTAATCTCTGTGTGCTTCTGTTCATTCATTTCTACACTGGAGATAATAGTAACACCAACTGCACAGGGTAGTGATAAAGGTTTAAAAGAGAAGTATATTTAGAGCATTTAAAATTGTGCCTTCCACAGAGTACACATGTCCTAAATATTAGGTCATCTGAAAAGTCATGACATAGTTTCCTATGCAAAAATGTATCATGACTTTCCAGATGACCCAATATTAGCTGATACTATCTATACCTCTATGATGGCAGCTACATGGGCTAGACACCAAATGTACATACACAAATTGTCTGTATCCATCCTCTGCCCTCCCTTTCAGTTTCCACAAAGGAAATGTCACCTTCTTCATCTGGATTTAGGAGAGGATAAAAAATAAAATAAATATAGTCTAATGTGAGAAGAATCAGAAGATCAAGATCAAAATATTAAAATGTAGAGCTGGGATTAAAGAAATCGGGTTCAACTCTATAACTACATCATTCTGCCTTCCAAATTTCCAACGTATTTAATTTGGCAGAAAGTTCTACCTAAATACCTCAGCTCCTGCTAAGAAGTGAAGCCCAGATTTGACAAATGAGAATTTCCCCCAAAGTAAAAATGGGCCTTTAAGGGCCTGAAACTACAAGTATGCATAAAACACTCTAAATTATGGAAGCTGGAGTACTCGATTCTGAAGGTGGTCAGGGAAAGCTTCACTGCCTGTACGATGCCAAGGGGAAGATTTTGAAGAGAAGTATGCAGAAAATCCCTGGCCGAGAGTTAACAAGGGGCAGGGAATGCCTTGATAGTGAGAAAAAGTTACAGCTGCTACCGGCAGGAAATCTCTTGGACATGACAAAATCTGTTTAATAAAAAGGGAGAACATATTAAAACTATTTGGCATGTGGGCCTGAATCAAACAGTACAGCATGAAAGTCTGGAGATCACCTGAGGACTAAAAGCAGAGTCCCTTCAAGTAGGGAGTTAGAGAGTTCCAACAGCTGTCAAGGAATCTCGATCCTTCAAACACCATTAAAGAGGTACTATAAAAGAACTTTAAGGAGTAGCTGTGGATGCGGCAGATAAGAGATTGCACTACATTCAGAACACCTGGAATCACTTAAGAGACATCTGTTATCATCTGGGAATCAGAGACTAGAGCACAGGACCACTGGTTTAGGTCAAGTCAGAATAGCATTTCCATTTCTCCACAGCAATTGCTCATAGGAATAGGGCTGTGAGACTTTGGGATTCCCATCAGATCTTTACACAAACTCATTACGGCATTTAAAACTGCAGGTTTCTCACAAGTGAGGATAAATAACAATACATTTTAAAATAAAGAGCAAAATTAAGAATATTTTAAAAAACCAGACTATCTTGAACATCATGCTTTGCCAATAATTCTTATATATACTATCATATTTATAATAATTAAAATAGTATTATTAATAATGTTACTATCCCTATTATCCAGTAGGAAAACTGAAATTCAGAGAGGTACAATATCTTGCCCAGGGTCACAAAGTTCATAAAACACAGAGCTGAGATTTTACTCTAGATTTGTCTAACTTTATCGCTTTAACGTTTTTATGAGGAGAGGAGGCTTTAAAAAACAACCACAAAACTATGCCCATTTATAAAGCTAGATTGATGGCTTATAAACAAAAGCCATGTGAAAACTAGAATTTGCTTTTTTGCTTTTTAAGTTTTTGCCATAGGGTGCATGTGCTCTCCAGAGACAGAGAGGTGAAGTGAGAAATCACCTCCCCAGGGTGGATGACCACATGGCAATCCCTTCTCCTCCAGTCTCCTCTCGGTATTTTGGGCAGGCATACACAAGCACCCAGTGTGATTCTCAAGCTGCTCCATCTGGGATTTGGACCACAGTTGGCCATGTGAGAGTCCAGCACCTTAACTACCACGCCACCTGCTGGCCCTGGAATTCATTTTAACAGTACTTAAAAATTAGTACATATGGTTAGAAGCATTCTTGCCAAGTAGTGATATGTATTTGATCTGACTGAGTAAAGGAAAGACAAAGTAGTGGCATTTTATGGTGGGCAATGTACAGCCAACTGAACCAGCCTGGGTGGTGACCAGTACCTACCCTCCAGTTTGATCAGAACATGCCAAAATGTCATCCTGGTGGGCTGGGTCTGGAAGTGTCCTCCCAGGTAGCAGCTGGCCCTGCTTAAGTCACAGACACCAGATCCAACACTGGGGGAAGCTGAGAAAGTGTGCAGGTGGCTCCCTCCAGGCCACCTTGCCTACCATCAGGTTGAGAGAACCAAAACTCTCAGAGGCCACCCTATTATAGGAGAGAGTCAAAGAGTTTCAGCAGAAGAAAGGCAGCACAAATTCACACACTTTCATGTGCCTGTAAATTACCACAACTGTAAAACAATGGGGTGAGTGGAGGGTGCAGACAAATTGAAAATGGATTCCATTACATAATAATTCTATTCCATAATAACATTCTGCAGGTTGGTTGCCAGGAACAAACATTTCTCTGTATCGCATTTCATTGACTTTTTAAATCTTATTTTTTTCACTGACTTCTAAAATATGTTTTGTTCACAACTTAAGTTTTCTGAATTAGCAAAAGAAATGAGAATATGACAATGTTGTCAAAAGTAACTTGGTGGCTTAGGACTCTAGGTTGGCAACAATTACACTTGCGTGAGGTTCTAAAACTCATTCATATAAATAAATTAAAAAAAAGAAAAAAAGCCTTGGTCAGACCATCTTATCAGAGACTGTGAGCAGCCTGAAGACAGAAAGCACAGTTCTTTCAGTCTTTCACTAGTTCACCCACACAAGTACTGCCTTCCCTTCCTTCATTCATATCAATGCCAGAGCAAAGTAGGTGCTAAACACATGCTTGGTTAATGAGTGAGTGAGTAAAGTCATTTAGGAAACTACCAGGAGTTTGTTTTCAAATGTTAAGCAGCAAATCTCAGCATTTTACCTAAACTAAATCTAAGCTAAGGTAACCAGATCCCAGGGCCATCAAATCAAGGTGAGCTTGGGGAAACTGACCTTTGTTCTAGCACTCCCTTGAGCTGCCCTGGACTATTCCGGGGAGAGACCTTTCTTAGGAGATATGTGATCTTGTCCACTATCAAAAGCACAGCAGAGAAAAGCAAACACATTCCCGTCACAAAGACCCGGTAAGTAATTCTAGAGAGTGGTGGAAAGGCACAGCATAAGAACAAGGGAAATTACTGCTCCTACAATCATTGTTTTTCAGTTAGCATCTTCACAGATCTCTACTCCTGGGTCAAATTAGATCTGATCAAGTAGAGAGTGGACCCATGGACAACACTTACCTTCAAAGAGGAAAGAACACTTATGATGCCCATTTGCTTTTAAAGGTCCCATATAGTAACAGTATTAAGCTCTCATTTTCAGCATTAGCTGAAAGAGTGTTCAAAGCCTTGAAAAGAGAAGGGGGGAACCAAGGGAGCCTGCAGAGGCATCACAGCTGCCTTGAAAGCTGGAAGACCGCTGTAGTCACAGTCCATCAGTTCCATGCCTGTGGTTTCCTTTCATTCTCAGAGTCAATTTAAATTACTAATAATCAGAAAACCTACATGACAAGACATCCATTAAAGACAACTACTAATAAAATCAAAACTAAATATCAAATCGGATCATGGTGTGGCTGGCTCCTGGTTATAATTTAAGCTTGCATAAAGTGCAGACTAATGCAGTCGGAGGCACTGCTCTGTAGAACAAAATTAATTGCCTTTGTGAGTTCTCCCAACTCACAACACTCCTTCAGTGAAGTTACTGCTTTGTTAACAAACAGCAGCCACTTAAAATCCCCGATGCTCTCAGGACCATAATGTGCTTGGCGGGACAGAGGCATGAGGGGTGCACTTTAATTCAAACTTCTCAACAAACTATGCCAACATTGTTAGTGGGGGCATCTTATTATAATTACATGAACCATAAGTCCAAATATATCATCTAATTTTTAAGTCTGATGTAAATAAATAACTTTGACTTGGTGCATGAATGTGGTCACTTTTTACTCCACTTTTCCTTTTGCTTATTAAAGTTACTATCCAAAATACATTGAGAAACAGTAAATATTTAGTCACATTGTCACATAACCAAGAAACTCAGCAGCACTTGGCGGCCTTATACATAAAATCTAATTGAGAGACCACCAGATCTAAAGTCAAGTAATCCAGATATTACTCTCTACTTTGGTCAGATCTGCAAGAAACACCTTCTCTGGGCCTCATTGGTGCAATCAAAGATAAAGAGGAACTGATACCAAGCTTGACTGGACAAATCATGGGAGTAGAGGATTTCATGGTCACCACTGTGACTGACACTCGTCTGTTGAAAGAATGAATGGGGTCTGCACCAAGGGCCATGCCCCTGATTAGGAGATAGATATAATGTAACTCATTTAAGCCTTGTAACAGCGCTGTGAAGGGCAATGATCAACCCATCAAGCAGATAAGGAAATAGAGTTCAAAGAAAATCAGCTGGGCAAGACCAGACAGCTAGTGAGCGAGCAGAGTGGGGATTCTAAACTAGGTTTGTCTGACACCAAAACCTACCTTCCTTCCACTTTCTTCCATTAAGAGAAAAAATAAATATTTCTATGCAACTGAATTATCTTACCTAAACCACACATGTACCAAATAACTTCAGACCATTTCAGAGAAGAAGATATTCCACCCTTTTTAATTCCTAATCACTGTTTTCATTTAAGACTTTTATACTGTTTACATTTGAGTGATTTTGAGTAACCTAGTGGGCAGAACACTGCTAGAGCCCTTGATGAAATTTCCTGGAGACTGCCCTTGGCCAGGCCATCTCCCCACAGCTTTTGCCAGAGTACATAGTCTGTTCTCTGCCATTCTAATCTACTGCTGAAATGCCAAACAGCGTGTTGCTGGAATGGCCCCTATCCCTCCAGCATGCACGGTCCAAATTTTTGCAAAGCAGCTACAAAGGCAATTTTGGAAACATACAACTCTTAACAACTCTCCCATCTGGTTTTCACACCAGCTCCTTCCTCCAAAAGCCCACAGAAGTCACAGTCAGCTCCTGTTTTCTGGGAAACTAGCTGTCTTTTCATCTTGCTGGGTGTATGTTATGTCTGTCTGTCAGCAACTTGGGAAATGGCCTCCATCCTGACAGATACATTTGTAAAGCCTTAAAAGCACATACACTAATGTGAAGAAGAAAAGGAAATTTCTCTGTTTTGGACTCTGGCTATTTGCTCTTTACAGCTTAAATGTCAAGGGAATGGGATTTCCCAGGTAGATGTACTAATGTAAAATGCATTAGTGTTAAGGTGGGGGCTCCCAATCCACCCAGGGCCAAAGGGTTAATACAAAATGACAGAATTTAATGACTGCTATTATGGTTGCCAAGCAACCAAGAGAAGGTGTGCCATAAAGGCCTAATTAATGAATGAGGTAGCAAGAGTTTCTGTTAAGTTGGTAAGCAGTTCACAGTTCACCATTGGTTGGCTTTGCCCAGATGGTAATACTCTTAAGCTTTCTTAGCTCCACTGAGCAGCAGCAAAATAATGTGATTATAGTTGCAGCTCTGGCTGAAGTTCCGACATCCTTTCCATACTCAGTGTAATTTCTCAAGTCAGCTGAAACAACAGCCTCTTGCAAGGATTCGTATCAAGGATTGCATGCTTACATTTTGTTCCTCAGACAGCCCTGGTCTAGAGGGATGGTGGAATGATTCTTTTCTGGGCACCCACTCACTGCAGTAATACTAAGAGTACTCAAAATTTGGGACCTAAACTAAACTGCCATTGGAACTAGAGACTTTGCTAGAAAAATGTTTTCAGAGGAGAGCTCCAGTGATAGTAACAAAGAATAACTAGAGTAGCCACGACTTGCTAAACTCTGTACTAATGTTTTACATTACCTTTAGTTCCCATTGCCCTATTAAGGTTAAAAATCACTATCCTCATTTTATATACTAAGGGTCAGAGAGACTAAGAAACTTGTTCAGTGTCACAAATACTGCCAGAATGCAGTAAGCCAGGATCCAAACCCTGTTCTGAGGCCCAAATTCATCCTCTCCTCATTATACCTCGGTGCCTCTGCTATGGATGACAGTCGTGAAGGCCAGTCCTCTCCAGTGAGTGCACCTTAGGCGTCTGACATAAAGCAGGCACTTAAGTATCTATTATCTTATTTGATCTTCATCCTTCTAACAACTGAGACTCGGGTGGGTAGGTGGGTGGGTGGTTGGTTATTCATTTATTTAGGAGAGAGGGAGCATGCATGCATGTAGCACATGGGAGGAAAAGAAAGACAGTGGTATTTCTGACAAGGTCTCACCACCTCATGATCCTTCCTGCCTCAGCCTTTTAGCTAGCTGGGAATACAGGTACATGCTGTTGTGTTTCACCTGTCTTCAGGTTTGGCGGGGGGCTGAACATGGGCTTCCCATGTGGCCTCAGTTATCATGCAACGGCACCCTTGCACTTATACCACAGCAGCTGGGCCTCTGCTGGTCCCCATTTTAAAGAGAAGGAAAATATGTCTTTGTCAAATGAGGATAGCAAGACTTGAACTCAAGTCTGTGGACTCAAAGCCTGCTCTCCTTTCACTAGGCAGCACTGTCTAAACAATGACCACAACTTGGAATTACAGGCTTGTCCTAATTTAATTTCCATACTGAAAATGGACAATATACTCAATTACCCTGTTCCCTCCATGCCGTGATCAATTAAGTATGTGTACTTTTCTTTAAAGAGGGTGCCTCACGCACCCACAGCTGGCTCACAATCATAACATATTCAAACAGGGAAAGGGCCCTGAAAGCAAGTGCAATGGATTGGCCAGAAAGTGGGAAAAGTTTTTTTCACTCCAACTACTAGCTAAGTCTTGAAGAAAATAAGAGAGGGGAAGGAAGGGATGACAGAAGAGGCAGCTGTCTCAGCCTGAGCACCAAGGCTCTTATTCTTTACTAGGGAGGGTCTGTGCATGCTGAGGAGCCAACGGGGGCCCCCAAATGAACAAAGGTAAAGAGGAGAAGAAGGAAGATTGGTCTGAGACCAGTTAAAGTGTTCTCATTAATGGGCCTCCAACTTCAAATGGAATCGACGTGAGGACCCAGCTTGGTCTAGCCCAGCATCAGAAAAATCGCCCCTCTGATCCTTTCATTCACCAAAATAGTCTTTTTACTAGGCCCAGCAACTAGTTCAGAAAAAGGTTCACTTTTCTGACTATCAGGCCTATTTAAAATGCACTCCGACTCTTTTCAGACTCATCTTGGCAGAGTTAACTTTAACCCTGTCAACATTTTCTTTTATAGGCTGGTCCATGATTATCTGTAGCTGACCTGTGCTTATCCAGCACAATTTCTAAAAACCAAGACTGGCTTCCTGCTGCTATCCAGGAAGGTGTGGTTGTCTCAGTCCTGCTGTCTTAAGAGTGAACAAATAGGGAACACAAAAATTCAAGGATAGTTTAGGCAAAATGAAAGGGTACTCTTTCCAAATGTGTAACTGAGAACCATCTTCTGCCTGGGACTGCAGATTTGCTCCCATGCTTACTCACTCTTCACCCGGGTCCCCCATGCCAAGTTAACGCAGGTCCGCAAAGCTTTGCACCTCACCTCTAACAGCTCATCCACACTGGAGCCAAAACAATTTCCTAACACAGGAATCTGACTACCTCACTCGCTTAGCTGAAGATTCTCCAGGTCATTCTTCACTGATTTGAGAATCATGTCCAAAAGCTACCACTTTGCTTTCTGGTCCTGGCCACCTCACTTCATGCCACGTTCAGTGCTCTAGGCATACTGAACACCTTGCTGCTCTACAGACACACTACAGTCCCCTTGGGGCTGGGCCCCTGCCTGAACGTTCAACCGCTGATAATGCTCTTTCTTATCCCTACGAGGGGATTTCAAAAAGTTCGTAGAAAATGAAACTAAACTATGAGTTTATTTGGGTGCAAAAATAAAATTGAAATCCATGCATAGATTTTCATAATACGTGGGCTTTATTATCTTTTATTTTATATTTTTTTAAGTTTGCTATAGGGCATGTGAGCTCACCAGAAAAAGACAAACACAGAGAAAGAAAATGAGAAATCATCCCCGAAGGGTGGGTGGCCAGATCACAATCCTTTCTCTTCCATTTTTTTTCCTCAGGATTTTGAGCACCCACACAATTGCGTTCAACATGTTTCTTAAGCTGATGGGTCTCAAATGGCGCAGCCAGCCACGTGGGATCCAGCCACCCTAACTACTACGCCACTGGTTGGCCCCTCATAATGGTCTATGAGCCAACTGAAGACCCCTGTATCCCTGTCCCAATTCCCTACCCACCTAGATGACACTATCAGTTGCCCTTCAAGTTTGCTCTCACTTCCCATCTCCACCTAGTTAAAGGGACTGGCCCCCACAGGGCTTCGTGATTTTACATGCTTGGGTCACATTGAGATTGTCAGTCTGATCATCTCTTTATTTCCAAGGTCGATTGCCTTGCTTGGTTCAGAGTATGATGCAATAAATATTTACTGAACCCTGTTTATTGAATGAATGGACTATACCTAATACTGTGTTCCAGTGTGATCTTTGCTTATAGTCCAGAAAATTAAAGAAGAAAATTTCAAGTTTTCCTTCCTTCTTTCTTTCATTAGACTCTGAACTGGTCTAACCTCTGTAGTCTCAGCACTGGGTATTCATTCCCATTTTTAAAGTCAATAAGGTGACTCCAATCACATGCCTTTGTCATGCTAACCTCTAGACTTGAAAATTAAGTGCCACAACACAAAGGAACTTCAAAAAGTTTGTGGGAAAATGGAATTAAAATTTATTTTGATGCAAAAAAAATTGAAATCCATGCTTCAATTTTCATATTATGCATTTTCTATAAACCTTTTCAAGATCCCTTGTATAAAGCAAGTAACACTCATAAAGGGAGACTGAAGAGAGGGAACAACTAGGAGCTCATACCTACAGAACTAATCAACTTCCAAAACCACACATACCTAAATTTGCTGAGACTTCTTCAGTATGAATTTCATCATCTAGTAGCACTGAAAAATAAACACTGCATTCTCAAAGCTGGCTCCAGGCCAAATCTGACTTCAACTTTGGCACAAAGAGTTAACCACCTGGAGTGAGGGGGAGGAGAGGGGAGGAGGAGAGAGAAAGAGAAGAGAGGGCAGAGGAACATAAATTGAAAAAGAAAAAAAAGAGTCATTGAACCGACTTCTGAAGAAAAGCCTGGTTGATTTTAAATGAAAGCTAGGATGCAGACAGGAGGTGGCAGCATGGACTTAAGGTCTGAGCATCAAAATGCCTGGTCAGGTTCCCCAGACTTTTCTTTAAGGCTGTGCCACAGAAACCAAACCATAACCTCTCTGAGCACAGGTCATCCTCAAAGGGAAGAGCAACTTACCTTTCATAGTCTAAAGGATAATCTGAGAATAGGAAAATGAAGAAGAGTAGTAATTCCCAAAGAACCAAGCTACAAAAATAAAAATTATCACCAAGTGCTTTTTTTAGCTGACACAAATTGTCAAACCCTGAATTTGCATTTTAATCCTGACTAATATTCTAAACTGACTTCTAAGACTCAAAACTATGAAACTGCCTTTATTGCATACCATTTCAATCTGGCTCAAAATTCATCAACAAATGTATCTTTGGGAAAATTCTTAGCAAAGAGGATTTCAAAAGCAACTCTTACTTATTCTTGAAATCTCCATTTTGATGATTTCTAACTTAACAGTGAAACATCCCTGCAACTATAATGCCATTCAGAGTGCAATGACACCAATTATGTCCAAGCCTCACTAATTGTAAGATCTTTGGCTATAGCAAAAAATATAGAAGTTGAATATGAAACACTTTTGTGACCCTCATTATATTTTTGCTCAAAATTTTTCAATATCAGCATAATTGTGCATTAAACGCTAAAATTCAGTGACATTCAGAAAAGGAATTTATAAAGCCTTTTAAAATACTTAAAAGCTGAATGGTTCAAGTCTTTGATGTGACTGAATGCTTTGCAAACCAACTTGAGAAAAGTTTCCTTCTCTCCAGTCTGCAAAGGCAGCTGCCCGGGACTCCAGGTTCTAGAGTGTGATTTGGAAGCATTTCAGCATCAAGCTCCTCATAACTCAAACCCTGGTTTGTGTCTGTCTTTATAGGTCATTGTTGACCAGATGGAAAATATTAAGGCACAGATATTGCAACTAAACCAGCCGGCTGTGGTGCACAGTCGCAGGGCCCCAGTTAACCACAAGCAGATCTGCAGGCAGCTCTGCTAAGCCCAAGCACAGCCCTGACGCATCCTCTGCTGGGCAGCAGGAGGGCCCCCGGCTAGCTGAGAGCAGCCACTGCGCCAGACAGACTGTGCAGGACTCGCTGCTTGGATGCTTCCAGAAAAAGAGGAAGAACTGATGAGCTCCTTTGTAAACAACTACTTGTGCTTTCGGGCAGTGACTGACTTCAAAAGTGGTATAATTTAATCTGGTCACAAATTATGCCATGGAAATCAAGAGGCAGTTTTCTTCCTAAGGAAACACCTATGTGGTCACTTATAAACTAGATTCTAACAGATACACCACAAAGGACAAAAGCTTCTGGCAAGCAAGAAAAACTGCACAACCAAATATTGGGTTGTCGGAAGTCATGACGTGTTTTACACATGATTTAAACTGCCTTGCGCTAAAATCATATTGTATATTAGTGAATGTCAACTTAAATATCAAAATATGTGTTGTGCTATGACATTACCTTCTGTGCCCATCATCTATGTTAATAGGGCCTGACTCACAGCATTGATTCATCCTCAAATATTTACTGAAAAGTTTTAATTGCTAATAATAGCTAAACTTTATTAATGACTTAGTCTGCAACAGGTATTCTCAGGACTTCACGTTAAGTTTCCAGAAAAAGTAATTTTCATCAAGAAAACCTCTCATTTAAAAACAATGCAAGGTTTTATCATCATTCCCTTTATAGAAAAGCCTAGGACAATTCGACAGTAACTTGCCTCAGACTGAATCCGAGTCTGACTACAAATCCAGATTCTTCCACCACTCCACACTGCCTCTCTACATCATGTGACTATACTTTAGTCATTCCAAGCATGACCATTTCCGAAATGCACTAGACCATGAGGTCCCTGAGGACAGGGATAGTGCTTTATTCACAGCCAACTTCCCAGCATCCAACACAGAGCATTAAAGAAAGAATGAATGGAGAAGAAGGAAGAGCCTCTGGCATTTACTAGTTGCCTATTCTTAAATACCCATAATAGATAGTGTCAATTTTGTACTCAAGTGTCATACAAGAGGAATACAGTTTAGAATGGTTCTTGATAGAAGTAAAAAAGTCAGTAAAGAAGAGACATTGGGGGCCAGCAGATGGCATAGTGGTTATATCTCTGGACTACCACATGGTTGATCATGGTTCAAGCCTCAAACCTGGTGGCATGAAACTCATGCTGGGCACATGTGTGTGCATGCCCAAAATCCCAGGAAGAAAAGGGATTTCAGCATGCCCATCCCCCCTGGGTGGATGATTTCTCACTTTCCCTCTCACTGTCTCCAGCAAGGCAAGCACCCTAAGGTAAATAAAAAACTCTTTAAAAAAAAAAAAAATGAGCAAGATCTTGAATATTTGAACATGGATTTTTAACCTAAGATCCAAAGACTATTAAACCAAAAAAATAAAATAAAATAAAAAGGTCTAAGAAAATCTTTCATGTCTGCAAAACTTTATAAGGACACCCAAAAATATTTTTCTGGAAACAGTCCTTGAAGCTTCCAGCAGATTTTCAAAGGCATCCGATCATCCAAAAAAGTTACCCTACAAGATAATAAAATTGGAGAAGACTCCTGGAGGGCAGATGGGAAAAGGTCAGGGACCCTGCAGTAGAGGGCCTGTGGTCAAGCATATCCTCCAAGAAGTCACATAACCTCAGTTAGGTTGCTCTGAAGCTCAGTGCTGTCGTCTGTAATTTATCCAGTTGTCAGATCTAAATGGGATGATGAGTGTTAAAAGTATTAGGCATGATATCTTCTCTCTACCTGGTTGTACTCCAAGTGTGTAAGGTATACAACAATAAAACATGAACAGAAGATGGTACAGAACCACTGAAGGAACTATAATGAGGTTTACAGCTGCTCTAATTTTTCTTGAAACAGTTTTCTTATATAGTTTGGAGTAAAAAGTTAGAAAACGTCCACTTTTCCCAGAGTGTCTACTACAGAGCCTCATTTATAGTAAATATATTAAAAGTTAATATCCATAATTTATACTAAATTTTCTGAGGTAAAAAGAAGTTGAATGGTATTCTCATATACACTGTACAATAAATGATACTCTAAAATGTATTTAACACTCATGGAAAGAAGGAAACACAGATTACATCTCAAACCTAATCTACCTGCTAGAAAAAGCACTTTTTAGATCCTCCCAGATGTATTCTTTGAAGGTATTTGCTTTGACATCATAATTACAAAATGGTTCAGGGGCTGTGAGATCACAAAAAGATGATGACTTGAAGAAAAACAAACAACAAGAAACCATCTTTTCTTTCGAAAGACCTTAAGTTATTTAAAAAAAGAAACCTTCAGAAAACAAAGATTAAAAGAGTGCAAGTAATGAAAACTCTACTTAATTTTTAAAATTATACTATCTACATTAGCAGCATAAAGAAAAAGGAAAAGAAAGAAATATTTAGGCTAAATTTAACAAAATAGGTATGTGAGCTGTATGCTGAAAAACCACAAAAGACTGAAGAAAGAAATCAAAGAATCTCTAAACAGATGGAGGGATATACCGTGTTCATGGATTGAAAAACTCAAATATTGTTAAAATGTCATCTTTCCCCAAATTGATTTACACATTCAACACAACACCAGTCTAAATCCCAGCACAATTTCTGGAGCTATCAAACACCCAGGAATTAGAAGGGCAATATTTATGTATAATAACTAACACATTTTTGAAAAAAAGAAGAATACAGCTGGAAGACTAATGCTATCTGATTTCAAGACTTACTATAATAATAAAAGCTCAGAAATTCAGACAGTATAGTACTGAGAGACACACAGAACAACAGAACAGGATGTGGTCCAGAAACAGACCCACATAAATATAGTCAATTAATTTTTGCAAAGATGGTTCAATGGACAAACTATGGTCTTTTCAACAAATGGCACTAGAACAACTAGATATGTATATGCAAGAAATTTTTTTCAACCTATATCTTACACCTTAATAAAACCCTCAAAATCATAGACTAGAATGTAAAACATAAAGCTATAAAGTTTTGAGAGAAAATCTTTGAGACTTTAGGTTAGGCAAAGAGTTCTTAGATACGACGCTGAAAACATGATCTGTAAAAGATGAGACTGATGTATTAAGACAATCAATATTAAAACATTTTGCTCTGTGGGGGGAAAATCATTGTTGAGAGAATAAAAAAGAAAATCTGCAGATTGGGAGAAAATATTTGCAAATTACACATTTGACAAAAGATTTGTATCAAAAATATTCACAGAATTAAAAGTGAAAAATTAAAAAAAAAGTTTACATGGGGAAAAGATTTGAACAGATACTTTACCAAAGATATACACATATAGCATATAAGCACATGAAAATATGTCCCAAGTCACTAGTCTTTAGGGAATGCAAATTAAAATCTTAATAGATCTACCACGCACGTAAAATAGCTAAAATGTGAAAATATCAAATGCTGGTGAAGATACAGAACAACTGAATCCTCACACATTACTAGAAGTAATGCACAATGATGCAGCTAATTTGGAAAATAGGCAGTTTCATCTAAAGTTGAACATATACTTAGTATATAACTCAGCAACCCACTCCCAAGAGAAACAAAAACTTGAGTTTGCACAAAAGCTTATGTACAAATGTTGATAACAGCTTTATTCATAATTGGAAAAATCTAGAAACAACCTAAACGTGCTTCAATGATGAATAAACTGTGGTTACATTGGTACAAAGTATGAGCCTATCAACAATAAAAAAGAATTAATCACTGATATAGGCAAAACATAGACAAATCTCAAATGCATTTCGCTATGTGGAAGAAGCCAGTCCCCCAAAGCTAGTATCATATGACTACATTTTTATGTCATTTAAAAAAAGGCAAAACTATAGGGATGGAAAATCAATCAGTCACTGTCAGGAGTTGGAAGGAGGAGGGTTTGACCACAAAGGATCAGAAAAAGAGAATTTGGTGGGGGTGGGATTATAAAATTTTCTATTTTGATTGTAGTGGTGGACATATGACAATCTATTTGTTAAAACTCATTAAACTGTACATCAAAATTTACTGTACATAAATTAAAAATATAGAATTAAAAAGTTTCATTGAGTTGGGCTGGCCCCATAGCCTACTGGTTAAGAAACCTGCATCCCAAATGGCTAACCTTGCAGTTTGAGTCCCAGACCCAATGGCTTGAAAAACACACAGGGTGTGTGTACATGTATGTCCCATATTCTGATAAGATAGATAAATGGTCAAACAGGGACTGTGGTGTGATCACATCCACTGGTGGGGAGGGTTTTCTTTCCTCTCCCGTCTCCCCTTGCCCACCCTGCTAAAGCACACATGCCCTCTAGCAATGAAATAAAAAGTCTCATAGTATCTCTTAATTTTAAAAAATAAATGCATTTAAACTTTACTAAAACACTTACTTGATTGAATTTAGTTAGGAATGCAGGCTCTGGAATCAGGAGAATCCTGTCACGTTTTTGGTTGTGTCACTTTAGACAAAGTACTTAAGATCTCCAAGACTTAGTTCTTCCTCTGTACAATGGAGACCACAGTGCCCTCTCAAGATTATTATAAGGATGAAATGAGAGAATGCATGAAACACATTCAGCAAATAGTAAGCATTCAATAAATAGGAATTAGTAAGTTTTTGTGTTTCAGTACTTTTCTTAAGTTATAGAAATATGGAATGTTACTTTCATCCAAATGCCAAGTCAACTTTAAGATTATAATGTGACACCCTGAAACCAACAGAAGCACCTATTCAGAGGATAGGTGTCCCTTTAAAATGTGTAGATGGAACCAGTAGGTGGTGTGGGAGTTAAGGCACATGGCCTTAGCTCCCACATGGCCAACTCTATGAGGACTGGACCTGGCAGCCTGAAAATCATACCAGGTATGTGTGCATGCATGCCCTAAATCCTGAGATGAGAGGAAAGGTGAAAGGATATAGCATGGTCATTCCTACAGGGGGCAATTTCTTACTTTCTCCCTCTCCCTGTTTCTCTTTGATAAGCATACACATCCTACAGCAAAAAAAAAAAAAAAAAAGAAAAAGAAAAAAAGAAAAAAGAAATGAATAACTACATACATATACATGTGTATAGATGTTGGCCCAGACACAGTAGCACACAGCTCTACAATGCTGGAAGCCATATGGAAAATCTGAATTTTGTTTCCGTGGGCACATGTGCACATGATCCTGAAGGGCTAGGAAGCCCGAGGCAAGGTTCACAGCGTGAAATCCCATTGATAGTACTTGTCTTTTTTTCTCTCTCTTATTAAAAAAGAAACTTTAACCTCTCCGAAAAAAAGGGAAAAAAAAAAAAGAAACTTTAAA
Organism: Tupaia tana; assembly: GCA_026018925.1. Taxonomy (NCBI): domain Eukaryota; kingdom Metazoa; phylum Chordata; class Mammalia; order Scandentia; family Tupaiidae; genus Tupaia; species Tupaia tana. Next base: position 96,436,050 of record JAKSZU010000013.1, read on the forward strand.
AAATAAATAAAATACTCAAATAAATAATCACTTACATAATCACCTAGCTTTATCAGGCTCAATATCACAAGTGATTGCTGAATTATGTTACCGCCTTTAGACTCAGGGCCACATAAAGGTGGTTGTCTTGTATATCATTGCATTTTCATATCTACGGTGGAGCACCCAGAAACTACAGACATCCAATAAATATCTTTTTTTTTTTGGAGAGGTTTTTGCTATAGGGTGCGTGCGCACCGCCAGACAGACAGAGACAGAGAGACAGAAAGTGAGAAATCACCCCCAGGGGGAATGGTCACGCTGCAATCCCTTCTCCTCCATTCTCCTCTCGGGATCTTGGGCACACACGCACACGTGCCCAGCGTGAGTTTAAGCCACCGGGTCTGGGACGTGAACCACGGTCGACTACGTGGGAGTCCAGCGACATAGCCATTACGCTAACTGCTAGTTCCCAAATATCTTCTTAACCTACAGCAGATAAAGTGAAAACTATAAGACAAGGCAGCATAACAGACTGGCTGGGGCCCCACAACTAGCTGTGCCTAAAGAAACTGAGCACAGTGGCATACATCTGTAATCCTAGCTTACTGGGAGGCTGGGACAGACAGTCACAATAACAAGACCCTGTCAAAAAAAAAATATATATATCTATATAGATATATAGATATATATATATATCCCTACCCTTACTACCTCCTTCTGCCCCCTCTAGCACTCTTTCTGTCCCTCTTTCATTTAGAGAGCAAGTATGCGTGCATGGGAGGAATATGGACTTCAGAGTCAGGCACAGTCAGCTAGGTCAGATACTGACATTAGTTAACAACTGTGCTCTAAGGCTCCCCTTCCTCTTCTATAAAACAGATGATTTTTCCCTTGCAGGGCTATTGTGGAGACTGAATGAAATAGCATATGTGAATGTACAGAGCCCTCAGTTCTTTAAACACGAAAGGCATCTACTATGGCATATTTCTGTCTTATTTGCTCACATTAACACCTCCCAAAAGAGGGCTTGGGAACAAAGTTTGGGTACATTTTAAAATTTTTCTTAAAAAGCTGTATTACATTTCAAGTTGACCACCAGGTAAAACTCGGATAGGGATCAGTAATTACAAAGCAGTGTTATGCGTGATTATTTGATCCTCAGGACAATCCTTTGAGGGACTTATTATTGCCCTCATATATAGATGGGGAAACAAGTCCAGAAAGGTTAGGACGTGCTCATGGAACTGTTGCCGGGAGCTGGGACTTGAACCACCGAAATCCAAATCCAAATCCAAGGACACAACCATCTAAAAAAAGCTCGGCAACCTTCCCAATATTAATCAGTTGATAGAAATGAAAATATTTCTACTTCCAGTATGACTGTTTGTAGATATTCATTCAGGAAAGAATGAACATTCACCCAGGGAAGAATGAATAATTATAATTTGTGGGGCTTCCACTCTTTATCAGGCACTTTATTGAATAATTTGCCAACACTTTCTTACAGCAACCCTTTGACGTAGGCCCTTATATCTGAATTGCAGAGATGGAAAAAAAAATGAGCTTCAAGAGGTTAGGAAACTTAATGAAGTTCATAAGCTGGCAAGCAGGCAGCTGGTAACCAACCCCAATTCTGTTTGATTCCAAGGCTTCTGCTCTTTCTACTACACCACAGTGTTCACTTTCAGATACTTTATAATGCTCCTGTGATTTTTAAAGCCCCAGTCAAAGAAATCAGCTTCATGATTTCCTCACATCATCTTCACTGCATCCATAACACTCAGTCTTTGCCTGAACTTCTAGAAATCGTCCTCTCATGAGTAGCAAAATAGTAAGTAAAAACTTTTAAGAAGTTTCTATTACTAACCAAGAATTCTGAATTCCCAAAACACATTCACCTTTTAGAAAAATCACTGAAGCTAGCTAGACTATGCCTTCTCTGCAATGTACTCATAGCTGGATAAGTATTTCTGATGAGATCTAAAAAATTCTTATAATAACTATATATACCAACAGCAGTTTTGTCTTTATTGAGGCTAAAGTCTCAAATAAAGAAAATCTTCAGAGGGTCAGATGGTAGCATTGAGATAAGCGTGATGCTCGCAAGGCTGCCCCACATGGGAATGTTCTGAGTTTGTATCCAGATTCCCACTTGAATACCCCAGGCACACATGTGCCCAGGATCCAGGACTGGCTGAGGCTGGACAGTGATCACTGTCAAGATCTGTTGGAGGTGCTGCCTCTCCCCCCGTCTTTCTTGCTCATGAAAGAAATAAACAAACTTAAATAAAAAATTTTTAGTAAGCTTGTGAGAGCAGATGACCTGTAAGAACTATGTCACATGTGTGGCAGGGCTAACATTATCATTTCTATTATACAGAGGGAGAGAAGCCTAGTGTCAGAGTCTCCAAGTCCATCAGGTCTGAATGGGTCTAGATGAGATTTTCTCCTCTACTAACCTAGTGGTTCTCTTCTTACTACATTAGAATCCCAAGTAGGTCATGCTATGATATTTCAAAGAAAAAGTCCCTCGCCCTCTTTGCTTCCTCCAGCAGAATGGTTAGGGAGGACAAGCCTACAACATAGCCCCACTGATCCTACCTACTTTAAAGAATCAATGAGGCCTCATATTTAATGTCTCATCTGAAAGTGATAAAAATGCTAATAATCAAATGCAATTAAAAACATTTTTAAATACTGCCTTGCATTAGCAAGACTGTACCACAACTTCTGTAAGCCCTCTGATCATGCAACTCAAACACATTTGTGGGAATAAGGAAGGAATCATCTAAGAAAGATGAATTATGGCAATAAAGCCCTAATGAGCTCACTGGATTTTAATAAGATGATTCTGATTTTATTTTATTTTTTTTAAATCACAGAATATTTGAGTCTTAAGGGATGGTGACAACTAACCAGTCCAACTTTGTCGTTTTACAGACGAGATGGATACAGTTCAGACATCTTATCCAATGTCCCTGGTCTATTAAGTACATACAAGACTTGAGTCTACAACTGTTTTTTTTTTTTTCCTTTAATTTGCCAGAGGGTGTGTACACTCACCAGAGAGAGGCAGAGAGAGAAAAGGTGAGAAAACACCTCCCTCCAATGATAAACAGTCATTGACAGTCATGACACAATCCCTTCTCCTCCATCTCTCCACCTTTTGGGATTTTGGACACACACACTGAGTCCTGCATATTTTCAAGCCTCTTGGTCCCATGTTCAAACTGCTTAGTCAGTCATGTGGGATGTAGCTGCCTTAACCACAATACCAGCAGCTGGCCTAAACCTGTAACTCTTAGTATTTCCTACATACTACATTAATGCCAATGAAGGTTACTGAGGTTACCGATTTTTTTTAAGAATCATTTACTTATTTAATTCGATTTATTTTTATTTGACCAGACAGAGACAGAGACAGAGACAGAGAGAGAGAGAGAGAAAGGAAAGCAAGAAAGCAAGCTGCCAGGTCCAGGACTCGAACTGCATTTGGCCATGTGGGAATCCAGCGCCTTTAACCACCACAGCACCTGCTGGCCCCACTGAGCTTAAAGTTATAGTTTATTCAGCACTTCTACAAATAAAATTTCATTAACACCAATGAGATGGGCTAATAGAGTATAGTAATTACTCATTTCTGGGTTAGGATTATTACTGTTCTAGGTTAGAATTACCATTGGTTTTTAAAGTGGAAAACACTTAAAATTTTATAAATTAAACCTTGAATGGAATTCAGTCCTTAAAGTGCAACTTAATATATAACTGAATAGTTCAAGTTAAATTTACCAAGAAAACTCACTTATGTTTGGGAAGAAAATATAACAGAAGCAAAGGTTTTTGTATATATTCCCTGACCTTTAAAATAATATTACAGGACAATAGACCTCCCATTCCTCCTTCCTCAAAAAGGAAATTTCAAAATCTATTCTTTCTGAGGAACTTAGCAGACATGAGCAGCACTTCAAAGGGGCAGACGGTGAATGAGTATAAACCATGAACAACTCTCATCTCTTAAAATATTCTGAAAACAGGGATCAGTTGGAGGCATGGTGGTTAAGGGAGCTGGACTCCCACATGGCTGACCGCGGTTCAAGTTCCAGACCTGGTGGCTTGCTTTCTCACTTTCCCTCTCTCTCTTTCTTGCTCTGTTCTCTCTGGTCAAATTTAAATAAATAATTAGATAGATAGATAAACAAATAAAGTTAAATAATTATCTTTTAAAAATTCTGAAAACAATACTCCCAAGACAAATAGTTGAAATCCAAAATAATCAAACCCCTCACCTCAAATGTGAGCAGGCCAACAGGAGGCATGGTAGTTAAGGGTGCTGGACTCCCACATGACTGACCACAGTTAAGAGTCCTGGACCTGGCAGCTTGTTTTCTCACTTCCTCCCCCATCTGTCCCTCTCTGGTCAAATGAATGAATGAATGAATGAATGAATGAATGAAAGAACGAACGAACGAACAAACGAACGAAGAGAGAGAAGGGGGAGGGAGGAAAGGAGGGAGGAGAAAGAAAAGAAAAGAGAAAAGAAGGAAGAAAGAAAGAAAGGGAGGGAAAAAGAGGGAGGAAGAAAGAGAGGGAGAGAGAAAGAATGAAAGAGAAGGAGGGGGAAAGAAAGAAAGAAAGAAAGAAAGAAAGAAAGAAAGAAAGAAAGAAAGAAAGAAAGAAAGATTTTAAAATAATAATTTTTTTTTAAAAGGAAGCGAGTTAGTGAACTGTCATTTGGAAACTGTTAAAAGTTTTACTGTTTACATTCTAAGTCATTATGCAACCCAAAAAGTACAAATACCCTTCTGAGAAACCTATATGGAAAAACTCTTTTAAATGTCATTTAAAAGAGCCCACCAGTTTAACAGTCTTCACTGAAAAACTTCTTAGAATAAGAGAGACTGCAGTAAGAAGAATGATATCCCAATGTAAAGCATTGAACATATTAACCTCTATCAGGGGACTCATAACCAACATTTATTAAAGAGGATTTTAAGATTTAATAGCTAAAATGAAATTAAATTTAAAACATATTTAAATTGATCTTTATGTCTGTTGTTACATCCACAGACCTCAAAAATAGTCACTAAATGTTACTTGCAACCCTAAACAATTGTTTGCTGATTCTCCTTTTGCAAAGTAAAAACCTGAAGATAAATAATCATCATAAGGGTTGCATGTTGCTGACATCTGGGCCAGATTACATCAAACATTGCCTTTCTGTTCAACACAGCACAAGAGAATAAAAAAATGTTCCCAATTTAAACCTGTCCCTAGAGCCATAAAGAATGAAAAACTGCCGAGTCAACAGCTTCTGTGTGTGTGTGTGTGTGTGTGTGTGTGTATAGTGATGTTGTTTTTGTTTGCTTACTTGCTTTTCATTTTTTACTTCATGCATTTCAATACATCTATGTACTTTCCCTTTCCTCTTTCACCATTCATTGGCTGTGTAATGCTCTGAAAGCTTGCACTCTGATTTATTAATGGAACAAGTCTCATACCCTAAAGTGCCAAAAGAATTGGCTACTGGTAAGAAACCATTTGAAGGACACCAGAACTTTTGTTAAGGCTATTGTTTTATAGTTAAATGCCATTCAGAGCAACTTGAACTGAACCTTTCTACTATCAAAGAGAGTAATTCACTAGGTTGCCAGGGATTTGGCTGGCAGGCCATCCTAATATTTATCTGGTAGAACTTTCACCTTTGGCTAGAAAATACTAACACAGAGCTTGAAATTGACCAAAGTAAGGAAAGTGAAGACTACGGGAAAGCCTTAATCTGGAGTTGCTAAGGCTATTACTCAAATAATGAAAACTCCAACACTTTGTTACATGTGCGTGCACACACACACACACAAAGAAGAAGCTAAAAATATTCAGTCTTAGATAGAATATAACATTCCAGTCTTCACCATGATCTAGAAGTAATTTCAAAAATAAAACCTGAATGATACAATCAGCTGTCCTCCATATTTACAAGAAATCTGATTTAACGACTGATTTCAGTGCTGCTTATCATCAGCAAAGGTTAGAAAGGAGGAGGAGTTAATGCAGTTTTCAGAGTTGACTTAAGAAGTTTTACATAATTACCTTAAAGACACTAGAGCAGGCAGTACAATGAGGGAGTAATAAGGCCTTGCACAGAAAGTATGCAGAAAGATCAGGAGAGAAAATAACAAGCAAGCCATGGGCTTTCTTTCTAAGCTTCGAGATGCCTGGTTTTCTTATTAAAAATCAATGTTAAAAGGGGGAACCAGCAGATGGTATAATGGCCATGTCACTGGACTCCCATACAGACAACCGTGGTTCGAGTCCTGGACCTGGTGACTTAAAATCACGCCTGGCTTGTGTGTGTGCGTGCCCAAAATCCCGAGAGGAGAATGGAGGAGAAGGGATTGCAATGTGGCCATCATCCCGGGGGGAGGGGGTAATTTCTCGCTTTCTGTCTCTCTGTCTCTCTCTTTCTGGTGAGCACACGTGCCTTATAGCAAAAGCCTCTCCAAAAATAAATAAATAAATAAATAAATAAATAAATAAAGGACCAGCAGTTAGTGTAATGGCTATGTCGCTGAACTCCCATGTAGTCGACCGCGGTTCGTATCCCGGACCCGGTGGCTTAAAAACTCACACCGGGCGTGTGTGCGTGCGAGCCCAAGATCCCAAGAGGAGAATGGAGGAAAAGGGATTGCGGCGTGGCCATCCCCCCTGGGGGGTGATTTCTTGCTTTTTGTCTCTCTGCCTCTCTCTGTCTGGCGAGCACACGTGCCCTATAGCAAAAACCTCTCCAAAAATAAGTAAGTAAATAAATAAATAAATAAATGTTGAAGTATTTCTCTCTCCTAAGCTTTACAACAAACTTCTTGTTCTGAATAAAGATAATTTGCAGATATAAATAAAACTAAGGGAGAAAGTCATTTTAAAGCATCTGGGAATGATGAATTGATAACAGAAATGTGGTAACCCATGGAAAAATCTTAGACCAGTTTCAATATGACTGGGAGCCGAAAGTTATCTCAGGTTTTCAGGTCCAGCTCATCCAAGATGATGAACTCACACTATCTTTTAATGAGAGGCTCATGGTTGTCTTTGATGTGTGAAAGACACTCCCAGCTGGAAGAGAGTACAAGAAAGATCTAAAATATTTGCTTCAGCTGCAAAGAGCTATTAATGAAAGTTTAGAAAAAGAGGTAGCATTAGAGGGAAAATCTTTAGGAAAAAAGGACATATTCTCATCTTGTGAAATCTTAAAGGAAATACCCCAGTAAAAATAAAATCTGTTGAACAATCCTTCCTCCTTCACATGCCAGAGTTCTTCACCTTCTCTGCCTTGTCCAGAACATACTCTTAATCCCCTGGTATGCAGGAGATAGAAAAAAGGCTTCATATAATTTGCTTTTTACACAAACCAAGGGTAAGACTCATAAATAGAGAGGACATAAAGCCTAATAGATCCATCAGCCCACATGTGGGAGAGTTTCAGAATTAATTTTTATAAAATAACCTTTAAGTGTGTTTAAGAATGGGAGCACATACATGAAATCCTGTGTCAAAGGGAATGCAACACACGTTCAGAGGATTCTCCATAATTCTCTGTGCTGATTAATATTCTGAAATTATGATCACCTTCTTGTCAAAGCAAATGAAAATAGAATCTGACTTTTTTTATTTATTTACTTTTTTTTTTTTTTTGCTATAGGGTGTGTGCATGCCGGAAAGACAGAGAAGAATGGAAAGCAAGAAATCACCCCCCAGAGAGGATGGCCATGCCGCAATCCCTTCTCCTCCATTCTCCTCACAGGATCTTAGACACACACACACGCACCAGGCGTGAGTTTAAGCCACCGGGTCCGGTACTCAAACCAGGGTTGACAACATGGGAGTTCAGTGACATAGTCATTACGCCAACTGCTGGTCCCAGAATCTGGCTTTCTTAACCACCTTTCTTCCTGGACATATTTTCTATAAATTTAATCTACTCTCAGCATAGCGTACTGGGACAGAAAACAAGCATTAAACCATCTTCATAGGCTATTACTGATTTTCTATTCAGAGTGTGAAACATTTTCAATCACTTATAGTTGGTCTACAGGGTAACTGAATGAGCACAAATATTTTTAGAGGCAGCATATTAACTGAGACCTTTTCTTAGGAGCCCCATTGATAGAAGAGTATATGAGAAAATTATTAAGCTCCTTTCTTGTGAAAAAAAAAAAAAAAACTACATTGCTAACCTCTAAATTAGGTATTTTATAAAACATGTTTACATATATGTTAACAACTTTACAAAGTAGGTCTCATTATCTTTATTGTACAAATGTGGGAAATGAGGATCAGATGAGTCAAGTGATATGATTTATCACATTGCTCATAAGTCGAAATTTGCATTTAGCTCTGACTAAATCTTTAAGCTTTGCTTTAGAATGTTAGATAATTAAACACCACCTATCTTCTGTGGAAAAATAAATGCTCTAAGGTAAAGGTGTTGAGGGAAGGAAATTGTGCATGTATGTGTCTCTGTGTATGTGTTTGTGAATAGGCAAACTGGGAAGTAAATTATTTTGATAACTTTCATTCATTCCACAGATTCTTACAGAGCACCTACTATGGGGTCAGGTATTCTATGGGTTCTCTCAATTGTATCTAAATGCTCATCCCCTCTCTAGGAAATTATATAATTGCTCCTCTCAGAGTTTCCATATTCCTAGGCCAACGTGACATTCCTTTTTTCTCCTCACACATGCCTGGCTGAAATCACGCCAAACCTCAGCAGCTTTTAGAAGTGATAAGTCTGCTAGAGTATTTATGTTAAAAATAACAATTTCAACAGTATAACTGGAAATAAATATTCTACTCCAACAACCAAAATTTTACAAGTAGTTGTTAGAAAAAGATATGAAGTGATATGATTGGATGTCACAAAATGACAATCGGTAACTAAGAAAGCTTCCCTACCCACCATCGATATGTGAACAGCAATAAAATAAACTCTGTAATCAGAATATCTGCTTCCTCATTGAAACCTGGTTAATCTATCCACTTCTCAAAATTTTGGATAACGTATTTCAGCCAATGGAGTCTTTTGAATTAAGGATAAGAACGAAGGTAAATACCAGTTTCCAGGCTCGGTCACTGTGTTGGTTTGCAGAGGCAGCAGATTGTTTAGGGCCTCTGCTTGTGATTCTCTTTGATAGCAGGGGAGAAGAAACTGTTTAACTTTCTCATCCCTCAGTTTCCTCAATAAGGAAATTGGAGCATTATCCTGGTTGCCCCTTCTACTTGATAACAAATTAAACTTTGTTAAATAAAGTATCAGAGTGGGTGGGAGCCGAGTACCATCCAAAAAATGATAATTCTCCTGAGTTTCAAGTTCTTATTCTATATTTGAACAACACAACGCTGATGGAAAAAAAAAAAGAGAGAGAGAGAGAGAGAGAGAGAGAGAGATTGAATCAAGGGTTCGGAAGGGACGGGAAAAGGCCAGGATCATACCCATCAGAGAAGAAAGGGCAGTTATTTTCTTTCTTTCCTTTAAAGAGAAAATATTGAGAGAGAATTCTGCTGTGTCTATCCAGCCAGTTCAGGCCAGAGTTTGCTTTGGAGTGGAGGGGTATCGCCATGCTCTGAAGTTCAGTCTCCCCTGCACATACACAAACGCCAGTGCACAGCGCCCCAATGCTGTTTGTCCCCTCGGCCTCACAGTACTGCCAGTTGGCAAACCCAAGCCAGGAAGTTGTCAATTCCAATTGCGTTTAGGCCATGTAGTCCTATTAAAGAAGGCTTGCTGGTTAAGGGGCGTCCTCTGTTTCCAAAGCATGGGAAAAAAAAAAAAAAAAAAAAAAAAGGCTATGCTTAGATTGGAGCTGGCAACTTTCACTGACTAGAGTTTTCAAGGAGCTATGAATGAGTTTAACAAAGGAGGTCTGTGGCTAGTTTCTGGCTGAAGTCCATGTCAACAGTTTTTAAGGTCACAGGCCACACTAACTAACATTTATTCCCAGCAGACCCTGTTCTAAACACAAGCTGTAAGTAGTACAAATTTGGAATTTTTCTGTAATCCCTTGAGATATTCCTGATCCTTCCACATGTTTCTGCTCAATTAAAAACAATTCTCACTTTGCACCACAAGAGAGGCCACGCTCAGCAATCTCAGTCCATCCTTAGGGTAGATGAACAAAAACCTGGCAAATCAAAGAGCTCGAGTGGGGAAGGGAAGGAATTCAGCTGGATCACACTGAAAAGTGCAGACAGCTCCCCAGGGGCTCAGTTTGTGAAAGCATAAAACGGGTTATGACAGAGATCCTGAGGCCATAAAAAGCAGGTTTGAGGCACGCATTGGGAATAGGTTCCTAGCCATTTTACACAAACAAGATAAAATTTTCTGAGAAAATTAAAAGGCCAAATAGGTGAGTGGAGAAGGGTGATAATGTGTAGGACAGATGTTAAACATCCTGTGATGAAATTAATGCAATCATTTCTCAATTAAAATGAACTCTTAACATTTCGGAAACCAAAATGCTTCCTGGGATCAATATGAAAATTTAATATAGTCCTTCTTCCTCCCTAAAAAGGTGTTTTTACATCAGAGGTGTATTTTATAACTGATGGTATTTTTAAACCTTAAAAGGCCAACATGAGAATAACCACCTTGGATTGAGCACCAGAGATGTGCCATGTCTTGTGGCTGGTGTACCTATTAAAAAACTCACTTTCTCTTCAAAGTTATCATGGGAAGCACTTTACGGGGAGGAAACAAGCTCAGGTGATGTGGCTTCCTTACGATATACACATTCTTACAACTAGTAAGTGGTAGAATCAAAATTGGGACCCAGGTCTGATTCAAGAGCTCTCAGTTTCACTGTTTGGGGGAACATATATAAACAAGTATCACTTTGGTACTGAAGCACTACTGTGTATGGCATTGTATATATAGAATAATGAAATAAATGAAAGCAGTTACAATTTTTCCAGATTAAAAATATGCCAAATGTAGTACAATGGTTATTTGGATTGAGCCTGATAGAATAAAATTGTCACAAGGAATACTTTATAAAAGAAATACAAGGAAAAAGATTAAAAATACCCACAGTCTTATTATCAGTTCTCACTGGGAATGATCTGGTATCCAATCACCCAAGTCCTTTTTTTTCCTATATATTTCTCACAAAACACAAATTATGTTGTATATAAACATTCATCCCTTGCTTTTAAAATGTAACATATTGTCCTGAATGTCTTCCATGTCATCAAATAATCACCAAAAACAATTTTATAAAATTTTTTATTTTTAAGATTTTTACAACAGGGAGCACGTGCTCATCAGGAGACAGAGAGAGAGTGAGAAATCTACCAGTCACCCAAAAGAGGGTATGGCCACACTACAATCTCTTCTCCTCTATCCTCTTCCCAGAATTTTGAGCATGCACACACACACGCCAAGTGTAATTCTCAAGCCATCAGGTCTGGGACTTGAACTGTGGTTAGCCATGTGGGAGTTCAGTACCTTAACCGCTATGCCACCTGCTGGCCCCATCACCAAGAATAAGCCTTGTATCTAATTAAATTTAACTATGCTCCTGTCTTGGTCTTTAACATGATTCTAATTTTTCATTCTGTATGCTATTTTCCTTCACACAGATTTCCAAATGTTTTGAATATAAATAGCTAATTGTTTCTCAAGATTGTTGGACCATTTTACATACTGATCAACAGTGTGTAGTGTCTACCTCATTGCCACCAAGTGTGATGTGATCAAGGCTCATGTACACTTTGTTACATGAACGTCCATCCAAATATCATTTATGGCAATGGCTTACAGACATTAGAATTAGTCTACTTTTCTATTAGTACAGGTTGAGTGTCCTTTATCCAAAATACTTGAAATTAGAAGTGTTTCAAATTTGTTTTTATTTTTTTTTGGAAGATTTATATATATATGTGTGTGTGTGTGTGTGTGTGTGTGTATATATGTATAAAATGAAATATTCTTGAGGATGAGATCTAAGTCTGAATACAAAATACATTTGTTTCCTATAAACTTTATACACATAGCCTGAAGGTAATTTTCTGCAATACTTCTACTGCAACCCATCGTGTGAAGTCAGGTGTGGAATTTTCCACTTGTGGCATCATATCAGCACACAAAAAGCTTCAGATGTGGCAGCACTTCCAATTTTAGATTTTCAGATTAAGGATGCCCAATCTGTAACTCCTTCATTGGTGATGTCATAAAATGGCAATAGTCACTTTGCCAAGATCCTTTATCTATGTTATCTAATTCTCACCAAATATATATATAATATAATATATATATATATATATATATATATATATATATATATATATAAAATATATGAGGAAATTAAGAATCAGCAAGCGTAAATGGAGTACCCAAAAGCACACTTCCAAATCAGGCATACTGGGATGCAAGTCCTGCTCTAACTTCATGGCATATTCTCTATGCATGCTTCCTTGTAATTCATGTTTCCTTTCAGGTATGACTGACTTTCTCTCCCAACTTTAGGGACTACCTCTTTCTCTAGCAATATCTTTGCAGACTATGAGGCTGGATCAGTATCTGTGGAGAAGTAACGAACTGCAACAATAACTAGATCTCACAGGCTTTGAGAGGAAAGGTGCACGCTTGCATGTCTTAGTTAAAAAGCGAGAGAGGGGCCAGCAGGTGGGGTGGTAGTTAAGGTGCTAAATTCTCACATGGTCAACCACGGCTTGAGTCCCAGGTTTGGAAGCTTGAAAACCACACTGGATATGTGTGCATTCCTACCCCAAATTCCAGGAGAATGGTGAAGAGGTGGTGGCATGGACATCCTCCCTGGGGGAATGATTTCTAACTTTCCTTCTATGTCTCTGTCTCACTCCAGCAAGCACACAAGCCCTATGGCAAAAACCTAAAAGAAATTTAAAAATTAAAAAATTCAAAGGAGAGAGCAGTGGCAGTATGGCTCCATGGAATGCTCATACACAGCTGACAGAACTAAAATAGCATAACCACTTCAGAAAAAAATTGGCATTATCCCAATAAAGTCAAAGGCATACATATTCCTTAACATAGCTAGTCTACTTCTAAATATATGAGAATACTTCAAAAAGTTCATAGAAAAATGGAATTAAAGCACAAATTTTGGTTTAAAAAAAAAAAACCTGCAATCCATGCACAGCTTTTCCATAAGATGCATTGTCCATGAACGTTTTTTAAGAATTATTTTATTTAACTGTATTTGTTTGTTTAAATTTGACCAGAGAGGGACAGAACAAGAGTGACAGCAAAGAAGCATGGTGATAAAGCAAGCTGCCAATCCAGGACTCGAACCACTGTCAGCCATGTGGGAGTTCAGTGTCCTTAATCACCACGCCACCTGCTAGCACCTCCATGAACATTTTGAAGGCTCCTCTTATACACAGTAGGATCTTGAATCCCCATGTCTATATGTGCCCAGAATCAAGAATGTTCATAAAAGCCACAAACTGTAAATAGTCAAAATAGTTACCTATAGTTGAATGCAATGCAGAAACAATCTGTGGTATGGGCATATAAAATGGAGCACATTATATAGCAAAGAAAACAAACAACTATGAGCAACAGCATGGATGATTCTCCAAAGTTAAGCAAAAGGCATAAGACTGAAAATAACAATTACAAATCATATAAATGAACTTGGAGTTCAAGACCAGACAGGACTATGCTATATAACTTAGGGATATATCTATAGGTGAAAATATTAATATTGGAATGCTTATAATTTCGTACCTGAAGTGGTAATTACACAGGTATTTGCTATGTAATTATTTATGTGTACTTGTGTGTGTGTGTGTGTGCATATATATATATATATATATATATATATATATATATATATTTAAACTCAATGCCCTTTTTCTGTTTGAGTGTTATGGACCACAATTTATAGAAGGAAGTCATTGGGTTGTAATTAAATATTTACACAGTAGATAAAAATATATAAAGAATTTTGTCAAAGCAGTATCTGAATTAGTATTATCCTCATTTGTCATGGCAGTACCTGAGACAAAGGACAAAGGATGATGGATAAAAAATACTTTTTTTACTATTCTGGTGTGTGCGTGTTGGGGGTCTTCCTAAGTCACAATCCTCCTGCTTCAGTCTCCCAAATATCTGGGATTACAGAAGTGCACACCACCCCTGAGCTCCGCTTGTGGCCTCAGCCTGCCCAGCAGCAGCTGCTGGTGCATGCTACCATGGCTGGGCCTATACCTAATTTTTTTTTAAGTTTATTTAGCTGTATTTATTTATTTTAGTTTGACCAGAGAAAGAAAGAGTGAGAGAGAAAGGGAAATGAGAAAGCAAGCCACCAGGTCTGGGACTTGAATCGCAGTTGGCCATGTGCGAGCACAGTGTCCTTAACCACTATGCCTCCTGTCAGCCCCTAAACTTAATTTTTCCCCCCAAACCTAATTTTTAATTTTTATTTATTCATTTATTTCTTGGAGAGGTTTTTGCTATAGGGTGCGTATGCTCGCCAGAAAGACAGAAAGAGAGAAATCACCTCCCAGGGGAATGATCACACTGCAATCCCTTCTCCATTCTCCTCTCAGGATCTTGGGCACGTACACACATGCGTCTGGTGTGAGTTTAAGCCACTGGGTCCAGGACTCAAACTGCGGTTGACTACATGGGAGTCCAGTGACAAAGCCATTACACCAACTGCTGGTCCCCCTAAACCTAATTTTTAAGAAGATTTTAAAAAATCAAAATACAGCACCAATGTTCTTTCCATTACAGCCTAAGGACTGAATCTGAGTAAACAAGTTCAGGGAATTTCTGAAAGTTAAACTATTAGGTTGTCAGGAAAGTCATGACATATTTTTTCTATACAAACACGCATCATAGCTTTCCTGACAACACATTATCTCTTCTAATAAAAAGACCTAAAACTATAAACTATAAGAAATTTTAATAAAGAGTTAAAAAAAAAAAACCTCCAGATATCAAGACAGTATTGTTTTCAGTGGTCAGGAGATAGTGGTTATCTTTACCCAATGATAATGATCAACATTTAGTATATTTCCATATTTATTAATAAAAAAATGAAAAAGTAAAAACTTGTATCCAAATTACAAAATTTATAGAATGAGAGTACAATGAACAGCAGAATGTAGAACAGTACAATGCAAACATGCAATCTTAAGGGTCTTTTTTGGCTTGGGATTGTTTTTGTTTGCAGGGTTGTTTGTTTGTTTTTTAACCTACTAAAGACATTATGTTTTCCTAAGGGACCAGAAATGTATAAAACAAAAAGGCAACCCAGTCATTACCGGAGCTCAGGCAAACTAAAGGACACTGAATTTCATCCAACTTCTTTTTCCACCATACTTTTAAATACTTTAAAAATGTCAAGTTTTTTTGCTGCATTTTGGACTCATTAATACACATAAAGAGCTAGTTAAAATACCAGACTGAATAAATGAACAATGGGACAATTAACCCCATATACAAAGCTCCACCCACTTCACTTCAAAGGCCTCTGAAATAGAATGGATTAGAAAACATAAATGATGCCTTCTCAGAATAAATTTAGTAATAAATATTGCTTTGCACTCTAGATAAGGAATCTAAAATCTCCATGTGGTAGTCTAACACTTGTGAAATGAGTTAAAGAACAAGAATAACCCTTGATTTTGCCTGACATTACTAGTAGTTTCAAGTCCCATGAACAGGAAATAATTCTACTGCACACTACAACCTAAAATTTAATTTTCTCTACATATTTAAAAATTCTGTAAATTTGTTTTCTTTTTCTTCCCAGAGAAATTTTTGCTATAGGGCATGTGTCCACATCGGGCAGAGACAGAGAGACAGAAAGCAAGAAATCACCCCCTAGGGGGGATGGCCATATTGCAATTCCTTCTCCTCCATTCTCATCTCTGGCTTTTGGGCACTCATGCACAGGGGCTGGCAGAAATTTTAAGCCACCAGACCCAAAACTCAAAACACAGTTGACAACGTGGGAGTCCAGCGATGTAACCATCACGCCATCTGCTGGTCCCAAAATTCTTTAAGTTTTTACAAGAAGTTTTCTTTTTTTGTAAAGAATAATTTTATTGGGAGTGGCAGGTGGTGGGGTTGTTAGGAGTGCTGGACTACCACATGGCCAACTACGGTTTGAGTCCCAGACCCAACAGTTTGTTTTCTCGCTTCCTCTCTCTCTCTCTCTCTCTCTCTCTCTGTCTCTCTGTCTCTCTGTCTCTCTCGCTCCCTTCCTCCCTCTCTTCAAATTAAAATAAATAAATGGATAAAAAAAAGTTCAATAAAATAATTTTTTAAAAAGAGTAATTTTATTGAACTTTATTCATTTATTCATTTTAATTTGACCAGAGAGGGACAGAGTGAGAGAAAGAGAGAGAGAGAAAGTGAGGAAAAAAAGCCATCAGGTCTGGAATTTGAACCATGGTTAGCCATGTGGAAGTCCAGCGCCCTTAACCACCACACCACCTGCTCTTACATAAAGTCTTAAGATACATGTAATTTGCTTTCACTCACAATGTAATATTTTCAAAAATCAAAATTATATTGCTACCTAAATTTAAAAGTATTCCCTTTATGCTACATTAATTTTTGCATTTTATAATACAACTTCTGCTAATAAAAAGGCTTACATACTTTGAGGATATAAATATACAAAGTGAAATATAGAAAGGAAAAGTAAAATAAACATTATTTGCCACACGATGATTTAACTAAGAATTTTTTATACTATTTCTATACTTTTACATTCATTGTTTCCATAAGCTATCAATGATTCTCCAGTACCAAGAATGGGATAATAGAATACATGTTAGGATAAAACATTCACTTACTAATAATAAAAACTTTCATTATTAGTTGCATGCTAAAAAAATATATAATTAACTGAATGACACATAATATTACAACAAATATATTTTTTAAAGAATTGTTTTATTGGAACTAGCAGTTAGTGTAATGGCTATGTCGCTGGACACCCATGTAGTCTAACATAGTTCGTGTCCTGGACCCGGTGGCTTAAAACTCACGCCGGGCACGTGTGCATGCGTGCCCAAGGTCCAGAGAAGAGAATGGAGAAAAAGGGATTGCGACGTGGCCATCCCCTCTGGGGGGTGATTTCTCGCTTTCTGTCTCTATGTCTCTCTCTGTCTGTCTGGCAAGCACACGCGCCCTATAGCAAAAACCTCTCCAAAAAAAAAAAAAAAAAGAATTGTTTTATTTATTTAATTTAATTTTTTATTTATTTTTATTTGACCATAGAGGAACAGAGAGACCAAGAGAGTGGGGAGAGGGGGCAAAGAAAGTGAGATGGCAAAGCTGCTAGGTCCAGGAATCAAACCACACTTGGCTATACGGGAGTCCAGAGCCCTTAACCACCACACCACCTGCCAGCCCCACAACAAATGCAATTTTTTAAAAAAATGTATGGGGGGGGACCAGCAGTTAGCATAATGGCTATGTCGCTGGACTCCCACATAGTCGACCACGGTTCAAGTCCCAGACCCAGTGGCTTAAACTCACGCCGGGCACGTGTGCGTGCGTGCCCAAGATCCCGAGAGGAGAATGGAGGAGAAGGGATTGCGGCGTGGCCATCCCCCCTGGGGGGTGATTTCTCGCTTTCTATCTCTCTGTCTCTGTCTGTCTGGTGAGTGCACGTGTCCTATAGCAAAAACCTCTCCAAAAAAAGAAAAAGAAAAATATGGGGGGCTGGCAGGTGGCGTGGTGGTTAAGGTGCAAGACTCTCACATGGCTGTCCACAGTTTGAGTCCTGAACTTGGTTCCTTGCTCTCTCTCTCAGTCTCCGGTGAGCACGTGTGCCCTGTGGCACATTAAAAAATAATGATGAATAAAATTTTTAAAAATTAAAAAAATGTATATTCTAGCACGAATAGTTTTATAGATCACTAAGAACTTTCCTTATAAGTTATACAGTCAAAAACATTCTCAGGAAAGAATATTTAATGATATGTAATAATAAGCGAAAAAGCTAGTTAGAAAAATTATACCTATGGCATGATCACAATTCAAAAGGAAATACTCTTATTCATGATCAGAGGGGTGGGATCATAGTTTTTTTTTTTTTTTTGGGGGGGGGGGGAGAGGTTTTTGCTATAGGGCATGTGCGCTTGCCAGACAGACAGAGAGAGACATAGAGACAGAAAGCGAGAAATCACCCCCCGGGAGGATGGTCATGCCGCAATCCCTTCTCCTCCATTCTCCTCTTGGGATCTTGGGCACGCATGCACACGCGCCCGGCGTGAGTTTTAAGCCACCGGGTCCGGGACGCGAACCGCGGTCGACTACGTGGGAGTCCAGCGACATAGCCATTACACTAACTGTTGGTTCCCGGGATCATAGATTTCTGATTTCTGCATTTTTTAACTTCATCTAATGAGAAAGTATTATCTTCATGATGACAAAAAAAACTTTTTTTTAAAGAATTATTTTATTTAACTTTATTTATTTATTTATACATGATCAGGGAGGGACAGAGTGAGAGAGAGAGAGATGGAAAGTGAGAAAGCAAGCTGCCAGGTCCTGGACTTGAACCGCAATCGGCAATATGGGAGTGCAGTGCCCTGAACCACCACACCACCTGCCAGCCCCCAAAAAAATAACATCTTAAAAATAAATGGTTCGTAATTGTTAGGATTATGAGATCTTTCAACTTCAGATGGCACCATGATTTTTCTGTAAAGAGGAACACTATAACTGCAGTCTCTGGGACCTCTCCCCAGGGAGAGATGTTAGACTTCCCACTGCTCTAAAACTGATCACTGAAAGGGCCAGACATGCTAAATTCAGATGCCTCCTTATTCACAAATCTATCTTACTCTTAAAATATGAGTGCAGCTTAGAAGCACAGGATAATTTTAGATGTGAGATGCATTTTTGGTCATTTTCTTTTCTGTCTCCTGCACAGTGAAAAGCAAAGCTAAGGCTCAGATAAAGGCCTTTTGCTTATTGTTGAAGGAAAGTGGGTGATTTATAGGAAGCTCCAAGAAAAATCACTGACACTCAAACTCAACCAGAAAGTACTAACTGGGATCTCCCAGAGAACGCTTTTCCACGTCCCAAGAAGGGTCCCTCATGTGAAGTTCTTAGACTCTTTCTTTCAGAAAGCAGGCTTCATTTTACTGGGTTTTCCATTCAAACACATCCTGCATCAGATTTAAACAGACTTGATCATTTTCTTATCTCTATAATCACCTGGTTGAATTGTTCATAGATTGTGATGATGCTAGACAAAAGGGAATGTAACTCCTTGATGCTAACTGGGGGCTGCAAGTCTTAAAAAAAATCAGGTACATACTGGCCCTGGGCTTACTCTCCTGAGTTGGAAGGATCATTGCCATATCAGACAAAAGTCCAGACTGGGACAGAAGACTGCCATTAACAAATAAAGAACCTGGGACAAAATTCTCTGGGTCTCATTCAGGTCTCATTTTCATTATTTATAAACAGAGTAAAGTGTAATAAATTATTTCTGAGAGAGGGTGGGGAGGGGGAGGACAATATTTTAAACTTGTAAAGCTTGCTCTGGTGACAGAAAGATAAAATTGCCAGTGGGAAGTATGAGCTTTGGGTTGGATTTTGGATTCCAGACCATATTCTTTCATTTTCTTTTTGCAAGATCTTGGGCAAGTCACTACATCTCTCTCAGTCTCAACTTCCTTAAATGGACATAACTTCATAAGGTTTAAAAATGAATGAGAATTATGGGGCCATCAGGTAGCATAGTAGTTATAGCACTGGACTCACACATGGCTGACCAGCATTCATGTTCCAGACCTGGCAGACTGAAAATCACACCAAGTGCATGTGCATGTGTACCCAAAGTCCCAGGAGGAGAATGGAGAAGGGATTGCAATGTGGCCATCTCTCCTGTGGAAGGGAGTGATTTCTCACTTTCCCTCTCACTGTGTCTCTTTAGCGAATGCATGAGCCCTATTGCAAAAAAAGAATGAGAATTATGTACAGTACAGCACCTGGCATATTAAATAATTGCTGATAAATGCTAATTTTCTACTTCTCCTCCTAATCCTCTGTAGTGAGTTGTCCAGACTTAGTCTATCCACTTCTCAAATGGTGTAATAACATTAGCTATCAACAGTAGTCACTAAGGTAGTAGTAATATGAGTGAAGACTGGGACAAAAAAAAAACCAAAAACAACAACAACAAAAAAAAAAATAAAACTAAACCCCTGGATTCCTAGGGTACCTTTACTTGCTGGCCTGTACTACACTTCATGAGCATGAAGGCAAGGAAGTGCTCTGCCTTCAAAATATATCCAAGGGTCTGGACAGTGATACGGTGGTTTCACAATGCTCTATGAGGTTGACCCACATGGGGAGGTCCAGGGTTCATGTCTGGAGACCTCCCTGAGTATACTGGGCATACATGTGCTGAAGCTGGGGGTAGATAGCGGCATGAGGACCTTGTGGGGGGAGTCTGTGTGTCTGTGTCTCTCTTGCTTATGGAAGAAAGAAATAAAAACTTAGAAAAAATATAGATTAAGAAAATATCATGCCTCTTATAATGTCTTAATTCATTCCGTCTCAAAAATGAGAAATTTCTTTGATCCAAAGTCTTGGAGTTTCAAATACTCCACAACCCTGAGCTCAGGTTGCTTGAGGGAAAACAGATCCAGGATTGCTTCCTCCACAGAGGATCAAGAAAAGGAGTGTCCCCATACAGAGGTCAGCCTGAGCTGGCTGCTGGTGCCAGTTCCACAGCCGCTCTGCAAGAGACACATCTTCCAATTCGTCTGACTTCCCAGGCCTCAAATCAACCTCCAGCAGTAGGCAGCTAGGACAGCAAGGGCAGTTTTATTTATTTCCCTTTCTTCTCTTCAAAGGTGCTTTTCTTTAAACTGTACAGCTTGTTACTATTGTTGAGTTGTGGCTCCCCTGAGGATTATGTTTCTAAGCATGAAGGCATCTGTAAGGCAATAAAACATGCACCATTCCCCAACTACTTCATTGTTTTTGTTTTGTTTTGTTTTTAATTAAGAAAAGAAAAACTTATAACCTCCCACAAAGTGATGTTCTGATGAGCTCACCTCCCTCCCCAAACACAAAAATACTGAGGAACTCAGAAAGGGCCCTGAGAGAGCCTAGCAAACCAGCGCCTCCCCAGGTCCATCTCATGGATTCAGCCTCCGACAGAAGCCACATCTAAGACCCACATGGATGAAATTATGAATCTGCTACAGTGATAGAGTCTTATCCTACCTGACTATCCAGAAAACAAGAGCAATGTAATACTCATCTTACCTTTAAAGGGACATGTTAAAAAAAAAAAAAAAAAAAAAAAAAAGGAAGACAAGAAATTAAAAAACAGCTCCAGGGAGAAGGAAACACTCAAAAGGCAGGAAAGAGTCTTCTGTTAAAAAGGATAAAAGATCCAGGTTTCCAGAATGGCGTTTAAGGCATTGGGAAGAAAGGCCGATTTCTCCCAGAGGGGCCCCAGCTTTGATGCCAAAACTGCCCTCCAACATCAGGCTGTGCATTTTTCTATAGCAGGGTACCCTCAGGCGAGACAACCATAAATAGCTTAAAACAAGAATAGGAGATTCCATCTGTTTCTGGAATATTTCAGCAGCACCTGCTTTCAAGGTAAAAATCTGGGAGCTGTCCCCACAGCCTTCCTCCCCAACTCCCTCCTTTACTCCCCGAATACTTATTTTAAACTAAAGCAACTAACACACAACCCAAAGGGCTTCTGCCACCACACCTGCCTGAAGAAACAGTCCTTTGATTTTTCTTCTGAACTGTATGTGTTGTTTAAAAGACACTGTATCAGAAAGGGAAGCCAAAGTTCTTAAAACCAGACTCCTTTATTACTTCTAGCTTCTTTTTCTGTGAAAACTGAGCTTTTCTGTGTTTATAGTAAAAGTGAGGGCAATGTATATAAAAAAGGATGCAATGGTTGTTCCCGCCACCAGGTCAGAAAGTGCTCCAGAAAGAACATCCTCACTTAATACCATGCATGTTTAAACACAGGCCCATATGCCAACTGGCATGGAAGGGCAATCGCTCTCAAACAAGGACCTGGGAACACTGTTCTTAAAGAGAATACAAACAAACAAAAACACTAAAGTTGGGGATTGAAAACTCCCTTCTAAATCCAGGTTACTGTGCCCAAAGTAATGTGTGACATCTCTTACAGCAATATCCAAAAACACCCAAGCATATTTTAGGTATAAAAAGCCACTCTAGCCTTGGTCTACAACCATCATTATTTCTTTCTTTTCACTGTTGAGATATATAACCAGTTTATTTTTTTTTATTTGGGGGCCAGTAGATGGCATCATGGTTATGTCACTGGACTTCCACATGGCCAATGGCAATTCAAGTCCCAGACTCAGTGGCTTGAAACTCACACCAGGCATGTGAGGGTACATGCCCAAGATTCTAGGAGAAGAATGGAGGAGAAGGGATTGCTGTGTGGCCACCCCCCCACCATAATGATTTCTCACTTTCCCCTCTGTCTCTGCCTCCCTCCCTCTCTCCCTCCTCCCCCCCCCCCCTTCTCTCCAGTGAGTGCACGTACCCTAAGGCAAAAACCTCTTGAAAAAAAATTGCTGTAGGATGCATGTACTTGCCAGAGACAGAGAGGGAGAGAGGGAAAGTGAGAAGCACCCACAAGACCATGCTGCAATTATTTCTCCTCCATTCTCCTCCAGGGATTTAGGGTGGGTATACATGCCCAGCATGATTTTCAAGCTGCAGCATCTGGGACTCAAACCACACAGTCGACCATGTGGGACCCAGCCACCACCAACCAACATGCCACCAGTTAGCCCCCAACCACCAATACTTTTAAGGTCTGCCCCAGCCCATTCGAGAGCATTCCATCTGCTCTGGATAAACTGAAAATCTTGGCATACCTCACAAGAGCTTTCAGTCCGGCTCATGCTTTGTGGCTTATCACTTGCTGCTGTCCTCTCATCAGCATTCTCAACATCTTTCACCGGCCATGCCTTTCACGGATTCTGGGACTTTTGCACCCCAATTCTCACTGCATAAAGTTTTTCTCCCATTCTCCTTCAGCCAACACTCAGGTTACCTAGAACCCATCTGCAATACTTTCTCTGATTCTCCAAGTTGAAGATGGGAATTGCCTAATCTGTGACCCTAGAGAATCTTGCACAAATATACATTATTTAAATAACACTTATATTTTAATTTCTTGTTTACATATTTTCTTCCCAAAGACTGGCAGCTCCTTAGACAGTAAGGGTGACAGATGTGAAATAGGAGATGGTTATCAAAATCAAAGGTGGCCTGGGAACACTACCTAGAGGCAGCTTTAATTTGATATTTGTTAAATGACAAAGAAGTACTTTTTTTCATTTTGTGATACCAGTTCAAAAATTTCAGCTCATCAAAATCTTAGATGAATGTGATACCTAAAAGGCTCTCAAATGGGAACTGGAGCTAGATCTTTGTGTACAAGGGGCCTTGAGGTAAATAAAGGCTATAGACCAAGAGTCATGGATTACTTATTCCTAGCATATATTAAGCACTCAGATACTTTTTTACTCAATTTTTGCCAGAAGGCAAGTGTGCTCATGAGAGAGACAGAGAGAAAGAGGAGAGGGAGAAAGTATTCTCCACGGGAAATAGTAACACCTAATCCCTTCCCCTCCATTTCTTCATCCAGTTGGGATTTTCAGGCAAGCACATAAACACCCCTGGTATGTTTCTCAAGCCACCAACCCCAAGACGTGAATTACAGGGTTGGCCATATTGGATCCAGCTGCCTTAACCACCAAGCCACAGAACCAGTTCTGAAAATAATGTTTTAATTGAGTAAAACTTTACAAAGTTAAACTCAAAGTTATTTATTGTGTCGGTCATTGTGCCATAAGTGGAAAGGTGCTACTATGCTATGACTGAGACCACATGGGAGGCCTGGGTTCAATTCCCACCCCAATCTAAACAGGGCAGCTCAATGGCACATGCCTATGGCCCTGGCTAACTGGGAAGTGGAGCAGGAAGACTGTAGCATGGTGAAACTCTGTCAAAAATAAATCTTTCACTCTCACATGTGTGCTCATTTTAAAAATGTTTATTTCTGGGACCAGCAGTTAGCATAATGGCTATGTCGCTGGACTCCCATGTAGTCGACCGCAGTTCGAGTCCCAGACCCAGCGGATTAAACTCAGGCCGGAAACATGTGCGTGCGTGCCTAAGATCCCGAGAGGAGAATGAAGGAGAAGGAATTGCGGCGTGGCTATCCCCCCTGGGGGGTAATTTCTCGCTTTCTGTCTCTCTGTCTCTCTCTCTGTCTTTCTGGTGAGCGCATGCACCCTATAGCAAAAAGAAAAAGTTTATTTCTTCTCAAAATGTGTAATCAGTTCTGAACAGCTTTATTTCAGGGTAAGGATAGTTACTCAAGCTTTTACAAGAAATTAAATAGAATCCCTGTAAATAATAATTTGTAAAAGGTTATAGAACACAATTATCTATAAAATTCCTTTATAAAAACTAAAAAAAAAAAAAAATTGATTATTGTATGAAATATTCCTCATAACCCCAAATAACAAAGTTAGGGCTTTGAACTCTTATGCTCCTTCTCCGGACCCAAAACCAAAAGTTGGTTAGAAATAGCATATTTCATTTTAGTTTTGGCCTTGATGGAATAGATGCCATTTGGGCAAATCAGAAGCCATGAAAAAATTTTCAGTTCTGTTACTTTGGTTAATAATCCTAAAAGATTTCAGATATAAATGTGTATATCCACCAGACTCAGATAGCTCAATTTGAAAATGTTAAAATACTATCAAATTCCTGGGTTTATAAAGAACAACAACCAACTTACCCATAACTATTGTTCTCCTCTCTGGTGCCTTTCATTCCATATTAACTACTATTCAGCAACTAGTTTAAAAATATGGAAAATCCCAAGGAGAAGTAAAATCTTTTAATGGTAGGAACTAATCAACTGTGAGAGGAAATAATGCATTTGACTTTATAGCAGTATTTGTATTCATGGGACTTCTTTATATTCTATTGGTCATCGAAAAAGTCATGACATATTTTTGCATAGAAAAACAGAAAAATATATTATGACTTTTCCAATGACACAACAGTTCAACTACTTTTCTGTCAAGATTAGCTGATGACAAGAGTACAAACCAACTTTAAAAATATTTTAAAAAATACAGGTCCCGGGAACCAGCAGTTAGCGTAATGGCTATGTCGCTGGACTCCCACGTAGTCGACCGCGGTTCGCGTCTCGGACCCGGTGGCTTACAACTCACGCCGGGCGCGTGTGCGTGCGTGCCCAAGATCCCGAGAGGAGAATGGAGGAGAAGGGATTGCGGCGTGACCATCCCCCCTGGGGGGTGATTTCTCGCTTTCTGTCTCTATGTCTCTCTCTGTCTGGCTGGCGAGCGCACGCGCCTTATAGCGAAAAAACCTCTCCCAAAAAAAAAAAAAAAAAAAAAAAGTCCCTATCCCTTTATAAAACTATTATTAAATGTTTACTATGTGCCAGATATTCTTTGAAAAACTTTGGGCCTATTTGGGGGGTGGTGAGAGGACACAGATAAAAATTTCAAGCCTTCATGGAATTTACATTCTAGTGGGGAGGGACAAAAAAAAAAATAAAATGAACCTATAAATAAGTAATATTGTAAAAAGGATGACTAAGAACCTTTCACTGTGAAATTAACTTTAAATTTTGTAATACAAATGGCTTAGTTAGTCCTTTACTGATACAATGCCTGTCACTCAATGATGGACACGCATTGTGAGACTCAAAGATGCACCTCTTATAATTAATATGAAATGGGTCTGATAATATGAACCAGGCTTCTGTTAATAACTGTACTTCACATTTGCTCTTTGAATCAAGGTCCCACCGGGACAGTCCCTTTATTAAGAGCCTTCAGTGCCTGGTCCTTCTATCCCTGATGCATCTTCCATTCTCTAAACACTGTGCGCACAATGTCTTGATCAACCTCTACATCAACTACTGGAGATACACAGTTGATTAAGATCCTAGTCTTTACCCCTAAAGAGTTAATCTATCAATAGAAGAAAGACAAAGGAAGATCAAGGCTTACAGTGCAGAACTGAAGTAGGCAAAGTATGCTGAGTGTGTCCTGAAGGGGGAATGATTACCTCTGCCTGAAAAAGACTACTCTGATGAGGTGCATATGCTGACTCTGGGAAGATGCATAGTTGTGTGAAGGCAGGGAAAGTACAGTGGTTCATAGGGACTAGGAAGTGAATAAGCTTAGGAAATCAGACAGAGAGGATGTGATCCTAAGAAGCTAAATCCTGGAACAGCAGAGGCTATGTCTATATAGACATCATTACTGGGAGGTATATCCCTTATGAGAAAAAATGGGAAGCAAAAGAAGAGGTGACTTATGAGTGCACTTGAGTTGGAGCACTGGGCACACTGTAAAGGGAGACTAGACCTGAAGGTACAGGTTAACTAAAGGGCAAGTAACTGAAGAAAGCAAGGGGACCACACAGCAAAAGAAAACACCACCTAGAATCTAACCTAGACCCCAACTGTGTCCTCATTCTCTTGAAAGATCTTCCACTCCCCATTGGACATGCAACCAACTAGTCATCCAGGTTACCAGTAGACACACTCTTCCATTCATATGCTAGCCTAAACCAAGCAATGTTTCCACACCAAACAGGGAAAGTGCCACCATGTGTGCTTTTTATACATGTACAAGTTGGATGACGTAAAGAGAATTTCCCCCTACTCATGTTAAATTCCTAAAAAAGTATGTTCCAGAATTTATACAGGATTCTTGATTTTTAACCAGTCGTTGTCCTCTGGCTCTAGAAAACCAATAGTAAGAAGACCATGCTTGGGGAACATTCTATGTGTTTTATATATAGCATACTATAGTGATTGTTCATTTCCCCAGCTAGTCTAGGAACTCTCAAGGGCAGGGACCAGCTAATAGTAAACATTCAATTAAGGAATGACAAACAAATGAATGAATTAACCCACTGAATTCTTCTCCATAGTTCCAGGCTCGCATAACAGATAGAAAACATACCAACTGCTGTTATTTTTCATTCTAAATGACAACAGCATTAAGGTGGTTCAACTGACTTTGCACAAGCATGAATTCCATGACCCTACACCGAGGCACACAAAATCAATGCCAGAATCAGCAGAGAGCAATTCTATGTTTAAATTTTTAAATGAGCAGTCTTCTGCTTTCAGAAATTTTCAGTGAGTATGATAGTGCCAGTTTAGAGTTCATACACACATGCACATGCATGTATACACATACACACCAGCTTGGAAAGAAACACTGTAACCCAAAATATGATGATGGATAAAATCTTTTTGAAAAACTTTAAGAACTCAGTTTAGCCCTCACCTCTTCCAAATATACATATAAGCAGTATCCTGGCGCAGGCTGAAATGTAACAGAAAAAAATAGAAGATTTTCTTTAAAAAGACCACCATTGTTAAATCAAAAAGTAAACAATCATTTAAATCGAAGTCTCAGATTCTGGGCAGGTAACCCTAGAACTGGGCAGTGACAGTGTGCTGGGTGACAGCTACACAAGTCTCCTACAGCAGCCGGGCTGTATCTCCCTCCTAAGGTCTCTTCTCAGTTGTCCTCTAGTTACCAGGTTACAAATGCTATGCTTAGAGCAGAAGAGAGTTGACTCCACTGAATAAAAATAACAATGATGGTAAGATATGTGCAGATAGTTCAGACTGACAGTGAGGAAAAGAGCTCCAGGAATCATCCTTTGCTCCCAATAGTGTGAAAGTGTGTGAGTCTGGCAGACTGGGAGGGGTGAAGGGTGTCTTTTCTTGGTGAGAAGAAGAAGAAAGTGCAGAGACAGTACAGCAGAGAACTATTTTCTGGAAACCA
Source organism: Tupaia tana (assembly GCA_026018925.1). Classification (NCBI taxonomy): domain Eukaryota; kingdom Metazoa; phylum Chordata; class Mammalia; order Scandentia; family Tupaiidae; genus Tupaia; species Tupaia tana. The sequence goes on from JAKSZU010000013.1 coordinate 96,463,926, forward strand.
TAGAGGGCCTGGTCTTTTATCCCCAGGCCCAAGCCCAAGATTGGGGGCCCGGGTTTTGTCATGGGCGCCTCCCTGCTGCCCTGCCCCAGCGGCTCCTCATGAGCAGAGAGAGACAGGAGGCAGGCCCCTCTGACACCTACTTAACCGAAGCAGATGGAGAGGGGAGCGTGTGGGATGCCTTTACTTCCCCCTCAGGAGGCGCTCAGCAGGAGCCCACAGAGCCAACAGCTCCAAAAGCGGATTTCCACACATCCTCCCACCCCAGAACGAGCCTTACCCCTCTGGCAGGAGGAAACAGAGCATTAAGCAAGTGTGGCTCTGTGGTTCATGAAGATTTCAGAAGACCTCAAGAAGCCTTTTTAGGGGAGTCTGTACTTTTTTCAAACCTCTACAGAGGTAGCCAAGTTGGGAAATAGTCATTCATTCATTGACCCAAAGGGGGCAAGGGTGTTACTTTGAGGAGGACACAATCTGTGTCTGCAAGACGTCCCAGGCTTCAGACACATCCTTTATTAATAATCTTACATACACAAAATGTCCCAGAGAAAGTTTAACAGGCTAATTTCTGACAGCTCCAGATAACAGTAGTCAGAACTGAATCCAGCCGGACCCTCCTGCTTCCACATACTACACAGAAGCAATGAGCCCTTTCCCACCCAAGGGATGTGACACAAATAAATAAATACAACTATCTGCAGAACTTAAAGTGCACAAACAACACTGCAAAGTCCTCCTCCCTGAGTGCAGTGACTTGTGGGAAACAGATATGAAAATAAAGAGAACAGCTGGAAAAGTTAATTACAGAAGAACAGTGCAAAGGAGGACGCTATTTCACAGAATCAGCCAATAGGCCAAGGCACCCTCCCTTACCTTAAGATACAGAAGCAGCTCTTCGCTCCTGAAGATAAGCGGCAGAACCCGAATCTCTGTTTGCTGTCAATGTCAGTGAGCACGAACGTGAAGTTCTGGCCAACTTGGCTAACTGTGAGACTGAGGCAAAGACAGAACAAAGAGGAAAATGAATGGTGCAGTAAGCTTCCTGATAAAGTATCTAATCATGACAAGTCGTTGAACCTTTTAACATTTCCTCTCTCAGTGGAGCTCTTTATAAATGAATTTAAAATGTATAAACTTCAAGAGAACAGACTAAGTCAGTTAAAAACAAAGCTAGCCAGCAGCTGGTGGTAGTGACCACCTCAGAAATCAAAATCATCAGAGATATCATACCTTCTCCTTATTGACTTCAGCCCTGGCTCTCTAAATAAGTCCATCAATCTGGAAAGGTGCATTCTATTAACCTTATTTTATAGATGAAGAAACAGTCTAAAAGCATTGTCTAAAGTCCCAGCTGTAAAATGGCAAAAGCTGTTCTTTAACCCTACTCTGACTCCAAAGGCCACACCACCAGCTTGCTAACAGTGTTCACCTAATAATTCCTCTAGTTCAGAAAATAAGTGATTGCAACTATAGAATCTGTCTACTATTAATACATGCCAACCACAAAATTAGACATCTGTTTTGTATCTCATTTGCACCCAGAACAACTCTGGCATTTATACCGTGTTCCCATTTCACAGAAGAAACTAAAGGACAGTATAGGTAGCTGATTCAAGCTTGTGGTCATTAAGGGGAGGAACCAAAATCAAACTGGAAGCAAAACAGGGCTAAGTTAACTTTTACTTTCCTAAATTTCTCTATCTTTCATAATTTATGAATTTATGAGGGTAGTATTTTGTATTTTAGAAGACAGAAATGCGGAAATGTCTACCACTACAAGGTGCTTCCTAAGAAATGGAAACAATATTTTATAGAAAGACATGGGCGTGGTGGCGCCCGCCCTATGGCAAGAAAGACATTAAAGAAAAAAATTCCTGTATCAATGCAGAAAATTAAAAAACCATACATAAAAGCAATAGAAAATAATTTTTAAAATTTTAAAAACAGGACCGACCCCACAGTAGAGTGGTTAAGTGCTGTGCATAAAAAGCTGGATTCTACATGACTGACTACAGCTTGCATGCAAGCCCTGGCAACTTGAAAAATATGCCAGGCCCCAGTGTCTGCATACCCAGGATCCTATCTGATGGCAAAATAGAGGAAAACGGATTATGGAATGACCACCCCCATTGAGGTGTGCTGTTTCGCTCTCTCTCACAAGTGCACATGCTCACTGGAAATTGAAAAAAAATTTAAAAAGCAAACTAAGAGGATTAAACTAGAAACTCTTTTTTAAAAAGTTATAAAATGTTTTAAAATCCACTTTTTAAAATCAATTTACCAGTTAGCTTGGATTTTCTTTTTTAAAAACTTATGTATTCCAAATTGTAATATACTGATTTATACTAACATAGTGATTTTAAATGACATTGAATTATTCAAAAAAACTCATCAATTTGTATTGTATGTATCATATTGCATATTACAATGTGTACTCGAATTGAAAAAATACTCCAATTGGTACAGTATTCAAATCAATAATATCACCTATAATTTACTTCATAAATAATCAATGGAAATAAAAAGTCATAGTTTATCAGGCCTTTTCCAAAGACAGAATTCATATTGACTCTTTGGCTATAATATATTGTAAATTAAGTTTTCACTCATAGGGTAGTTCTAAACCTTACATATGCAAGGTCACTTAATATGCAATTTCACTTAAGAAAATTAAAATGAAAGGGATTTTCAAGGTATCCCCCATACAAAGGTCAATGGGTCCTGCCTAGTCATTTTTAAGGAAACAATTCTATCCCTTGAGAGTGGTTAGAGAGCACAAGAAATAATCCAGGAAGAAAAGAAAGTGCTACACTCTCCTCATTTAACTAGGAAGGTGAACAAAAACAAGGTGGCAATTTAAAAGCAATGTGGTAATAAAGCAGGTGTAAGTAATGCTATCCCTCCACCTTACAGAGCCAGGAGAAGGAACACATTTCTATAAAAGTTATAGAGCTGTCAAGGGGACACCAAACGCTACCTTCTATGGCTGTTATGTTTTATCTATAAAGCTTGGATACTGTGTTACTATGGTGATTTAATACTATGTTTTAAAAGGGGATTATATGATTAATTTTAACAAGGTTGAGAACTGAAGATGTGTGAGAAACAGGATTCTAGTTCACATAATTAAAGTGATTGGGGAGAAAAATGGGCCTCAATGGGGGAGGGCAAAAACCTGTTTTATTAAAATATTTAAAGCAACAGGTCTGGATGATTCCAAGTTACAAACAAGGTCATGCTTTTGTGAAATACTACTATGTGATCATACAAAATATGACTCTTCGTTATTTTAACTTGGGTTTTGATTTCACTTCTAGAATGTTAAAAATGAATATTGTTTAAGAAGCAGCCTAGCAGTGAAGGGTATTTATTAGTAAGAACTTGTATGATAAGGAAACACCTAGGATCTTTATGAAAAGGATACAGAATAAACACAACTTGATGTTCGAATTGAGTGTCATTCATTTCTGACTCTTCATTACCATTGAAAATCAGCCCAGCCACAGTAGCTCACACTGCTAAGACACTGTGCTCCACAGGCTGAGACCACATGGGAGGCCCAGGTTTGATTACTGGTTCAACCTAAAGGCCAGGCACAGTGGTATGTGCCCATAATATCAGCAACTCAGTGAGGCTGAAGCAGGAGGATCACAAGCTCAAGGCTGGCCTGGTCAACATGGGGAGAACTTGTCTTTAAAAAAAGCCTAGTGTGGTGGTGTATGCCTAAGGTCCCAGCTGGAAGGCTGAGATAAAAGGGTCCTGTCATTCACCAAAAAAAAAAAAAAAAAAAAAAAAAAAAAAAAAAAAAAAAAAAACCCTGAAAATGTGTTTAGCTCCACTGTAAGATCAAAGAAAGATTATTATCCACTTATTTGGTTCAAATCCCCATTCAATCACCCGTTAACTAGACTTTAATTCAGGGAGTTACTCAGAACTATGAATAACAATGATAAACTACAACCTCCACCTAACCCAAAGGATGTTTTGGGAATAAGTGGGATGAGCTTTTGGTACAAAGGCCAGTCCATAAAAGGAACAATTAAGAAAAGGGGCACAAGCTGTTACCAACTGAGTGAAAACTAAAATTCACATTAAAATCATGTGTTGGCTTAGAATCTTCCTGACTGACTCAGCTTTGTGGTACCCACGAGAGGAAGAATTAAGTCTGCCTATTCTCTCTCTTCTGTTGCACTTTTTCAGTGAGGGTAGTCCTCTTGGGTGATCAAGTGACCCATGTGTGCATTCATGTGAAAAAGATTCTTTTGGGATGCCATGGCTTAAGAAGGAGGCACTCGTTCTCAATCAATTCACCTTTTAAATTCCTGGTAGGGTGAAGTACAAGTCACCCAAAGCTCTATACCACTAGACTCTCAAATATTTTTTCCCAAGACAACTTCCAAAAAACTAAAAGCCCAGCAAGGGCAGTCAAACAGAGGTTAACTAGAAAGGTCTGAATTTCTAAGGGATTTCTCACTCTCTCCTTACTGAAGTAGTCTATGGGAGCGTTCACTATTCCTCCATGAAAATGACTCTAGGGAAAAGGTCTGTTGCTTTCTTAAAGGCTACAGTTTTTGTGCTTAATTCAGATATCAGCACCTATACTTCCTACAGGAATCAGAGATTTCATGATGATTAAAGCTGGAAGGAATCTCAGAAACAACTAGCCCAATTCTCTTGTTTTGTAGATAGGAAAAGTGAGGCTTAGGGTTTAGTTCGTTTTCTAAAATCATCAAGACTAGGACAAAAATCCAAGCCAACTTCTGGTTCAAAGCCCTTCCCTCTCTGCTGCTCGGCACTAAATACATGCAGATCCTCCTGGAGATGCTTTCAATTCAATTTAAGGAGCTAATGTATTTGGAGAGCTCCCTTTGCAAACTGGACTATGCTTCTCACTAGGCTAGGGAAGCCAAATTTAAGTGTCTCCAGAAATAAACCCACAAGACAGGGCCACTCTTAGCTGTGCTTCCTCCTATTTCTAGGTGAATTTGGAAAACAAGGCAGAAAAGCAGTCACTGTTCAAACCACAGACTTTAACCTTCATGCTGCTTTTTAATGTCTGTCATTCATTCAAGGCTCCTCCAGCAGCATTTTGCTTAACCTTGAAGTTGTCTGAAAGTCGAGTGTGGGGATGGCATGAAGACTGTGGACAGTTTGAGCAGTCTTCTGGTGAGAAATGAGATACTACATGTCAGCCTCCCTTTTAGTTTAGTTAACCATTTTGCACACTGAGCTAGAACTACATGGTACTGCAATAACTGCTGGATATACAATGAACAATATAGACAGGATGTCTGCCCTTGCAGAGTTTATACTGTCTCTTTAGAGAAGAAGAATTAACAAGTTTTCCACAAATCATACAGTTTGTAATAGAGTTATCATGAAACCAAAGAAACAAAGATAGATGAAAATGGAAGAAAAGGAAAAGCCCTACTGAGATAATGTGGTCAGAGACAGCTCCTCAGGAATGGTAACAGTAAGGATGAGACAGAGCAGGGGACTGGAGGTTTCAGAAAGAGAAGAGCTGTGCAAAGATTCTGGGGGCTGGAAAGAGTTAGGAATATCCAATAACTAAAAGAACACCAGTGTATACAGCTAAAGCACAGGAGACAGGTAAAGAGGAAAGGGGCATTGTATGAAGTTGCTACATAAAGTAAGCACCATGTCACGTAGAGAGCCCTTTAGGTCATGCTAAAACATTAGGATTTTTAAGGAGGTGAGGAGAGGGGGCAGAGGCAATGGAAAGCCACTGAAGAATGGTTTGAATCAAGAGGAAAAAAAAATGGACTGGCTAGTTTCAAAATTTTGATTTGTTATGTAGAAAACTGTTTGGAAGAAGGCAGAAGTAGGATAGGGGAAATAATCAGCAGGCTGCAGCAGTAGTCCAGCTGAGGCTGGATGGTGGCTTACCTCATGTAGGGAAAAGAGAGATGGAGAGGGGTAGATTGTTCTAACTGCAGCCTGGAGATAAGAACAACAGACTTGCAGATAGGTCTGAGAATTAGGGAGGAAAAGGCAGAATGTTACCATTTGATGATAGGAAAAACTAACCAGTTTGGGGGGAGAACCAATAGTTCCATTTGGGATACACTGAGTCTGAGAAACCTGTAAGACATCTATATAGAAAAGTCAAGTATGAAGTTGAACATCCTTCTTAAGAAATCAAGGGAAATATTTGGACTGGGGCTATAAATTTGGAAGTCACATACACAGAGATGGTATTTAACACCATGGTAAAGTGGGAGATCACTCTAGGAGAGAATTCAGAGAAACAAAAGAGGATACAGGACTAATTTATGGAAATATCAATTTAGAGAATGGACAGAGAAGAGACCATTAAAGGAAAAAAAAGGAGAACAACCAGGCACAACAATTGGGAAAGAGTGGTTAACCCTGCTGGTACATCAGGATGAGAAGAGAGAAAATGTCTATTGAATTGAGCAATACAAAGGTGTTAGATGACCTTGATAAGAGCAGCTCTAGTTGAATGACAGAAGCAGAAGACACACTGAAGAGGGCTGAGAAATAAATCGAAGCATGTAGAAAACTCTCCAAAAAGAAGAGGATCAGAATAATTAATGGGAATGAAGAGTCAAATGTGGGCATTATGTATGGAGGAATACCAGAACTTGCTTTTAAGCTGTTGAGAATGATTCAACAGAAATAGAGATGTATGATTCAGGAGAGAGAAAACATTGAAGTCTAGACTTTAGATTAGAATCCCAGCTATGCTGGTCAGTTGCTATCCATGAGTATACACAAGTTACTACACTTCTCTGATTTTACCGCTAAAATCAGAATAATCACTTTGCTTAGTGGCTTTGAGAATGAGAATGTACACAAAGTAACTAGCACATAGTAGGTATAAATGAAAAGAATGATGGTTATTATTGTTATGTAATTATAATATTCAAGAGATGGAACTGAAACATTCCATCACCCTATATTACAGCATACTAAAAATGAGCTGTGGAGTCATCCACTGAAAGGCACCCCAAAGAGCTGTTTCTCCTTTCCTTCAGTGCGTCGAGGAATCAAGCTTAGTCAGACCACCACATCTTCCAGCCGCTTTAGTTCCAGAAGCCTCAAAGCCTCCTTAAAGAAACACACCTATCACCTGCCTAAGCCTCAAGTTTCTCACCTTCCCTCCTCAAAGATCCAAGTGACAAGAATGGCATTGACCCAAAATTGTCTGGGGATCCAAAGTAGGTAACATCTGTCTGCTTGGGAAACTCACCGGACAATCCTAAGAAAGAACAGAGATCTGTCCACTCCCTCATCTACGTGAGCCTGACAAAGAAACCATGAATTCTAACTGCAGAATTTTAAAGTATCAAAACCGGAAAGAACAACAGAGATCTACTCTAATGCCATAATTTTACTCATGAAGAAACAGAGGACCTCAGGGGAGAAGACACTTGCCAAAAAGCATATCAAGTCCATAGCAGAATCAAAATCAAAACCACACCGAGATTTCCGGGCTGCTACTGCCGATATTGTCCACTAAGACCCAATTGTTTCATTGTTACCTAAGACTGCAGAAAATAGTCAGGGGACAGAGCTGAACCCACAAATCAAGGGGCTAGAGTGGGCCAAGTGGATTTAGGTTTGAAAGGTAGAGTAGGGTGAATGTACATAGAGGCAGGAGTACGAGGTCTGGGAAGGAATATGTTAATATTGATACCCTAATCATGTTGTCTCTGCATGGTTTCCTTTTTTTTTAGTTATCTAAATTTTCTATCTCTCTACAGTTAGTATATATTGCTTTCAAAATAAGCAAAAAGTGTTCGTTTGGTTATTTTTTCTAGGCTGTGATGGATGAGCTAATGGAGGCAGTATACTCTAGCAGATAAAGTATGGTGGAAGTGGAGATCAGATCACTGGGGCTTCCAAAAGCAGTTCTACCACTTGCGAGTAGTGGGCCCTTGAGCGAGTTATTTGAACCTCTGTTTTCTAATATATGGCATGATGAGTGGCAACCTTGCATATGTGTAACCTTTAAGGGCAAGAAAAGAAGACAGTACATCTGTTATCTGCCAGATAACAGATACATACTAAAATGGTAAGTAGCATGTGAACCACAAATGCATCTGTGGCTACATTCTGAACAGTAAACCATGCCTCTGTCCCTGACTAGATTATGTCACTTCACTTCATGCTCCTGTCATTTGTGTGTACCAGTACAACAGCAGCTGACTTTCTGGGTTCTGAAGGAGGATAAGCACAAACATGGCAAGCAGAGCTTCTCCATCACCTGCTGCATTTCTGGAGTGCTCTGACTATCTGAAACTGGTTGTCAGCTATCAGGGGCAAGCAAGTAGCAACCACAATGTGTAACGGTACACTTTTTTTTTCTTTTGGTAAGAGACTAATTTTATAAATAATGAAAGTTTTATGAAAGTGATACAGGAAACTAAGCATTGGCAATTCATTACTCTCCCCTCCACCAAGAGCTTCCAGTATAATGTAGGGGGAAAATAACTAGACTGGAATACTTTATTTCATTCTTTGATTTTCAACATATTTGTGTCTTTGGGTCTAAAATGAGTCTCTTGGAGACAGCATACTATTAGATCAAGTTTTTTGTTTGTTTGTGTTTTTGTTTTTTAATTCATTCTTCCCATCTCTGTCCTGGGAACAGGAGTATCTGTTCCTTTCCCAAGGATGTAATTACATAGTGAAGACCATAAGCAAGTCACTTTGCCTCTGCACACCTTGATTTCCCTTCTGTAAAATGGGATGCTTTAACCAGAAGAATTTCAGCTTTAAAAATCCTACGAACTTGTTCCCACACGTTTTCAAGTCCGGAGCCCAAGCTACCAGTACACGTCACCCTCTCCCCAGCAGGCTCCATCTGCTCTGGCTGAACAGTCCCTGGGCTCACTCAGGCTTTCTCCTCTGCTTTGCTCTTCAGTGCAGATGGAGTGTGACGCTCTCCCTTCCACTTACCCACTTCTTGCCATCCTGGCAGACTCAACACGGCTCACCCCCAATAGGAAGTTTTCTCTGACCATTTGGTTCTTCTCTCACCTCACTGTCCTTTTGAATAGATTGAATGCAATACTTCCTGGACTAGAGTGGGAAACACACAGAGGGCAGGGCTCCAAATCTGAGACATTTCCATGTCTTCCCCATCATCCAACATAAAGATATAGGTCTTGAACCTTCCTTAGCTCTTTGTGAAAAAGATACTGCATTTCTCTATCTCCTAAGTTGTGGGGGGAAATAAATGAGGTAGTAACGTGACAGTGCCCAGAACTTAGACTAGAGCCAATTAGGAACTTAAATACTAACTTCCTTTTTTCTCCTCAGTCTTCATATATTTGGTGGCTGGTGATCTCCACAAGGTGGTCTACTAAAAAATGTATTCACCGGAGGATAGAAATACTGGTTGTGCCAATAGTCTAACAAGACCTTGGGCAAGTCACAATTTCTCTGCAGCTTAGACTTTCAAATGAAGATAATCCACTTGTTCTTTTCTACCACAAGAGAATAAAATGAGATAACGCATGAGAGAGCCCTTTCTTGTGAAGAGCTCCTAGCATTGTTATTTTTCGTAAGTCTTACTTTCAGGAAGAAAAATCCTAAAACAACACCAGAGACAGCAAGATGTCAATGTTAATGGGTGATTTGATGATGACTGTGAAAATCCTATTCCTGGTATAGACTAAAATGTCAGAAAGTTGTATCACTCGACCTTGGGATAGAAAAGTACAGATATTAAAAAGATTAGGAAGCTTTCTTTTTCAAACGCAATCACCTGGGGCATTACTCATCCCCCGTCCTGGCCTGTTTTCTAAGTCAAACAATATCATAAACACACCCAGGGGCTCAGAATCTGGGCATATCCATTTGACAGCACTAACTGCAAACTAATAAAGTTGCAACATTAAAACATTTGTATTTATTGTAAATGAACTTCATTAGTAATATCTTTTCTGCATTAAAGTATGCCAAGATGAGAAGTGGGAAAACAGAAGAGAAAAAATATAGTCTCCACAATAATGTGGGTTCTTTTTTTATATCAGTAAAACTTATCAACCCCCAGGACATGTAATATACTACAAGATAAGAAGAAACACTGTACATGGTGGGAATTAAAATATGTACACAAAGGAATATTTCTGTCCTCAAATCATTTTGTGGGGGAAAAAAAGATATGAGGAACATGATCAGGAGAGAGTAATATGGACAGAAACATTTCAGAAGAAAAAATATTTTTCTAACAACATAAAGACGTCAGACATTGGTGACAAAAAAGATTTCAGAACTATCACTTAAGGACTCTGCTTTTCTTCCATTTCAGAATGTAATCATCCATACAGGTAAGTAAGTAGAGGGATGTGTATGGTATAAATGGGAGAAAGAGAAAAGCATGCGTGTGCAAGTGTGATAGTGCAACTGTATATATGAATGTGAAATTGTGTGTGCAGGGCGGGGGCAAGGGGCAGATATTTAATCTCATTGTGTATGTCTTCTAATATTAGTTTAAACAGTCAATTAAGAAACACCTATCTGAAACATCACCATTTTAACAATAAGTCATGTAAAAATTTACACTTTTACTTTTTCTTTGTTAAACACCTAACTATATTTAAAAAACATTTCAGCTTTATTACTCTATATAAATATGCCCTTGCCATAATTTGTAATACATGTTATAAGTTACTGGAGGAGATTTCATGCATCACTAATTCATACATATAAATGTGAAGTTTGTATTAAACATCTCTAAACAAAACCCTACTTCCTCACTATTTTAGAAAGAATAGAATAAAAAAGAGAAAAGAGGACTCTCATTACAAAGGCTGACCCTCTTAAAATTAAGTCTATTCTGTTTTGAGCATCACAGCCTGCTACTAAGACATTCCTGGTACTGGGTTTTTAAAAAGTCTGCGTCTGGAAGTACGACAATGGTTGATTGGCTTAAAAAAATAACAAGTTAGAACCAGGGGGTACAGTAATTATAAGTGGCTGGCAACATTCCAGAGTTGCTTTTTAGTACTCTTTTAGACTCCTTTGGCTACCAATTCCTATTTCATACCATTTTTAGATTTAACCAGGACACCAGTACTATAAAGTACAGAAAAGATCCAAGCAGTATATTACTCCCCCCAACTACTCTAAATCACTACAACTTTTCACACCCTGCCTTGTTTGAGGAACACTAAAATACATGAGAGACATCTCCTGAAGATGGACAGATTTTATAGCTTGTTTCAGATTATGGTACTTAGTACTTAAAACAGTATTTTCTACAACCTGTCACTAAAAGTGAAATTTTAAAGATGCAATGTATATATGGTTTCATAGTTTGATTTTCTATTAGGAGAAAATCAAAAAAAGACATCAAGTACATAAATAAATGACTGCGAAAAATGTTTCAACTATAGTGAAAAACATAGTAGACATTTCTTAAGAATAAAGATGAATATTTTGTCCTTTTATTAACATAGTGAGTAAATTACAGTTTTATAAAATAAAAAGAAAGCAAGAAAGAAGTTAAATAGCACTAACCAGCAGTTCATTTAAAAAGAAAAGGAAAAAAAAAAAACAGACTATTTTAATTATCTTGGAGTTATATTTATACCACTCCAAGACACATTATATTACAATGCAAATAACTAAAAAAAGCTCAGATGGTTTTGTGCTTTTTAATCTAGAAATCTATAGAAAATGCTGATTGCTCCAGTGATACCATTCTTAGCCACCTAAACATAATGCAAAACATTATTAAGAAATGTGCTTTTTAATTAGGAACATACTTTCAAATGAGATAGGGCTATGACAGATTGAATTAAAAGTTGAAGTCTAGGAAAAAGAAAGTATGTAATATTCATATGAAGTAACATAACATTACTTGTTTAAGTCAAATATATTCATGTTTAAATAAAAATTAAATAGCACTGGATTAAATACCAACCATTCTTAATCATGGTTCAAGTCTGATAACCAAAACCAAAAATTTAACGCCACACAAAAATACATCTCACAAACTAAGCAGTGCAAAGCTGTAAGCTTTAAACTTTTTGATAGTGTCTATAAAATCCCCAGGAAAGGAGAATATTGCAACTCTCCTTGGAACATAGGTGTTTTAAATCATGGTTAAACAGACAGAATGTTGAGAATGGTATGGTTTTTATTTTCTATAGCAGGTTTATTGACACACTTTTTTCTAGTAAAGTTTGAAAATTTGACACTACCTGTCCACATAGAAGGGGAAACAAAACTTGGTCAAAGTCTGTAGAACTTCCTGTGGAGAGAAAGAGAGATAATTTATACATCTAATGGGACCAATAAATCTAACATTAACCACAGCACACAATCTAGCAACTTTACCCTAAAGAAAGAGGAGACAGATGAAGAAATATGGGCTTTATCAATTACATGGGAGGGCTACCAGGCAGTCAATCATGAGGAATAATAAACATGATCAAACTTCATTAAAAATGAAAAATTAATCAAGAATCACACATGGGCAAGCAGCAGGAGCCATGCAGGAAAGCTCTGAAGGGAGGGAGGCGGTTGGGTTGCTGAGTGTTAACACCCCTCCAGGGACCATCTCCAGCCTGACCATATGGATCAGAGTGAATAACACCAAGCCACATGGGTTTGGCCTGGCAGGGCCGCTGTTGCTGGCACCGTTTTTGCCTGTTACCTAGGAACAGAGGGGGCCAGGATTAGACAACGCTTCCCAACATCAATAGGCCAAATTGCAGCAGAATAGAAAGCCAACTTGAAGATAACTGTCCCTGAACACTGTCAACTACATTTTTTTAGAGTTTAAAACTTCATTTACTTACTTTATTAAAAAAAAAAAAAAAAAAAAAAAAAAAAAAAAAAAAAAGTTGCCATTTCTGGCAACAATTTATTTTAGAAGCAAATTATAACAATTTTACATAGGTATGATTTTTAGTTAAATATCATTATCAGAATTGGACATACTTACCTGTCAGTAATTTATGAAAAGTCAAAGCAAACTATCAGTTAAAATGTCTTTTTTACAAATATATAAGTACATAAAATCAAGCACATTAATCAGGAGGGTGCAAAAGGTAGAGTGACATCTCAAAGACTCACTCATAAAAGACAACCTTATGTGAAGAGGATCAATACTGGTACCTGAGACACCGTATACAGCTGTGTGTGATTCTTACTAACAGGCACATTTCACACATACAGCATGTAACGAAACACATACACGAGCCATTACTAGTACGTCCTTTGTGGAATTCTCTTTAGCTTAACTTAATTTAATGGCAGACTTGGACAGCCCACAGTTGGTCCTTATCACAAGTTCATAGACCAATGTTATAAATTTTAAAAATGTATCCTTTTCATGCATTTGACTTGCTTTTTAACTATTTGACTTTGAGACAAAATGAAGACCACATTTTTTAGTCACTGAGAAGCTGGTTCAAATTAAAACAAATCTGCCCATTGCAAATCCTAATCCAAGTGATAAATTAAAGATCAGTTTACAAATGTAGCACTTTTCTAACCAATAATAATGAATTATCAATGCTAACTGAATTGATGCTTCTCGCTTCATTTATTTTTAAAACCAGTTCTACCATTCAAGAAATAAACCACATCAATCTAATAACCCACTCAATGAAGCAGAAAGCACATTGACTTGCTCTGCCAGAGCATGTTCCGCCTACATAATTCAATTGAGCATATCCTATTTTTAATATCATCTTGGACTGGTACTGGGTATATCACAGCACTGCTAAGGCATGTCGTGAAGTAGTAAATGAATAAAGAACCAGAAAAATTAAAAGAAATAGATAAGAATACCACAGCATGTTTTAAACAGTATTATACATTAGCTAATTTTATAATGTGACATATAGATTGTTTTTAAACTAATAAATTACAATAGTCAATAGAAACCCAGAACAAGAGAAATGTCTCAGAGTATGTTATTATCAAGCAAATATTGAAAAGAGATCATATAAAACATTTTTATACCTGCAGTTTTAATTCATGAGAAAGTACTTCATAATCCACATACATAAAACGCTTACAATTTATACATACGCACACAAAATCCTTATAAATTTTCTTCCACTTTGAGTTTCAAATAATACCACAAAGCATCTCTTAACTTCAGTATATGTACCAAGTAGTCTTTAAAACTCAGTACCAAGTGCTCAGTCATGGCCAATATCAACTACAAAGACAGTTATCCTTTACCCCTCAAAAGTTACAGGTGCAGAAAGCACTTCTCTACTCTATGCTGGAGTTGTGCTGGCAAAAGGCCTCAAAGATTTTTGAAAGAAAGGACCCCCATGGCTATAAGAAAGCATTGTGCTCTACAGCAGAGTCAAAGGAATCTAATATGCCCAACTTATTACTCACTACAATATAGAAACTTACCACTTTCGAATGTCAAGAGTAATAACCAACTTTGAACTTGTCTGTCAGATAATATTAGAACAAATATCAAAATACCCAATGTAGGCTGAGTGTAACCCACCTCCCACGAGCTTTCCTTTTTACCCAGGAAAGCAGTGATAAATCTAATTAAGCAATGGGGCTGGGGGAGGGGAAGGAGAAAAGGAATATAGGCAAATGTAGGCACATGTTTGTACGTTACAATATGTTTCTTCATGTTTGTGAAATTACAAGAGCTTGATATTCCAATTTAAGTCAAACAAGATGGTGGTATGCTGTCAGAGAGAAAACAAAAATGAGCATCTATTCTGTGTTGGGCATATTCACACATTATCTCAATCAGGACTGAAATATCTACTTCTAAGTTTGGGGAGGGGAGGACAGGAAGAGGGAGGGAAAAGCAAGCAATGTTCTTTGTAAACAAAGATGGCTGAAATAAGCCAATTTTCTTAATATTGATGTTTTCCTGATATGTAAACATTCAGATACTTGACCCTCTGTTTTCCAAAGAAAAACATGATTATGCAAATATGAAAAGAACCACTCTCCCAGAGAGGGGGCTTGAAAACCCTGACTTAAATATATTTTGAGCTTTAGTTTATGGCAGAGCATGCCGCAGTCTTCCAGTCATTATGGAGAAAACAGTCACTGACCAGTTACCAATCCCTTTTTCTCTCTAGATCTCGCATTCCTGGCCAGGAAACTTCCTTTGTAGATGGAAGGTAATTTTCCTGTTCTCTCCCGGCTTCCCCTCTTGCCTACAGAAGCTCTTTCTGACAAACAGCCTCAGAATAACTTCAACTACTGCCACAGAAATCAGATCTTGGAGATGCAGCACAGCTGATGAAATGTAAATGACCTCATTGCTAAGGCAGGGGGTGGGGAGGACTGTGTGCCAGCTCTCCGGATCAATTCCCAAGTTTATATTTTCACAAATCTTTTTATGTACAGTTTGATTTTTTAACATTTTAATGAGCAAAAAAAGTGAATCTATAGTAGCCAGTCACCACAGTTAAAGTGCAGGGCATGAACTAGATCCCAGGAGGGAACTAGTCCACCATGTCACCACTGGCTTTAGGACATTTGCCACCTGGTTCCATGTCCCCAGGTTCCAACTCTTTTCATAATCAAAACACTGCTGACATTATAAACCCCAGACGGGTTTTCTAAAATCCCTCCCAATCAATATATCCAACACATAACTTATTGGAGACAACACTGAGCTCATTGATTAAGGTGAGTTCAGTAGCAAAGTTTTCAAAATAAATGAGACAAGAATACAGCATTCAACCCCTTTGTGTCACCAGACAATTTATGAAATAGGCAATTTCCAAAAGGGCTTTTCTTCCTAACAAAATATATGATACTTCATGTGGGAAGAAATACGAGCAGAGGGGGCAGGGAGGAAGTGTGGTGGAGAGGCAGTTGCACAAACCTTTCGTTGATGCATATATTAAACAGCAGATTGCACATGTAGTGGAAACGCAACATCTATAAAGCTCTACCCACAAGGAGATACCAAGCCTCAGAGCATAAGCCAACATATGAAATTAACACACCTAACGCTGGATATACTTGCTAATGAAATTCAGAAATGCACTCAAGATGCATCTCAGTCTACTTTGGATTCACTTCACCCAATTCAAATTTTCATCTGGTCAGAAGGCTTATCAAGGGGATTTACTCCAACCTGGAGATTATATTCTGCGGACACCAAGCCACTCTATATAGAATCTAGTCAAGTTTTAAATTAATATTATCCATTAGTGAATCTGCTCTCAAAGCAAAACTTAGAAAACTAAATTCAATGAAGTTAACTGAGATTATTAGGAAGATAGCAAGCTAGATCACTTCACCCTGAATTTGGGGCTTGCGGGGTGGAGAAAGGTATATGTTGGAAATCCTGCAACAGCCATCATTTCAGATGTCAAATGCTTTGTTTTCATTGCTTCATTGAAACCTATAAACAAAAATTAGTTTTATTTGGCAGAGGGAAACAACTGACAGACAGACACAGACAAACACACCCCACAATAAATGCCATTCGAAAGATAAAAGCGAAGGCTGATTGTAGTGTTCACTGGAGTTACAGAATGTTGGGAGATGAGGCACATTCTCAGTAGTCTAAAGGGAAAAAAATGTGTGCAGGAAAACATTTAAATAAAGGAAAGAGATAGTTTGAATAAATGAACGCATTTTAAAATATGTAAAGCCACAATTGGCCTCTTTGTGGCTTGCTGAAAGCTGATTTTGCAGTTCCTAATTTACCTCTGTCCAAAAAGGAGACCGAAAGGGAGGGAGGAGGGGAGTCGATGGGAGAACTTTTCCTGAGTTTCTTATATCTAATTTACTTGTTCATTTCAAGATGTAGGCGTATGATAAAAAGATCAGTGAAGCTCAAATTCCTAAAATACTCTGTGTTTAAATTTTGTTTAATAGCATGAGGAAAATGCTGCTCCTGTAAGTCTTGGCGATTGAGAGCAGTGCCACTGACTTGAAAGAAGTCTTTGATTGATGATCTTAAAACTCAAGTTGAAAGTTAGAAACAGAACACACAAAAAATCCAAACACACAAAAAGCTAACGAAAATTTTATGTTAAGCCATTTCAAGTTAAAACCAGGGACTTCACTTTGTTAGTGAAAGCTAACAAATGTTTTAAATGCTTATGATTAAGAAGGGTAAGTTTTTGGAAGCCTAAATCACACCTAGTTCAAGAATGTTGATCAGAAGTTTCCTAAAGGTGAAAACAGAAAATAAATTTTATTCTTCACTGTAAGTGTCAAGTTAAATCCAGTGTCCATACTATAGCTACAATCATGTTGTTTTTTTTTTTTTTTAATTTTTTTTTTTTTCCCAGAAAGAAAAAGAAGCTTTGAATAAGGGATTTTACAGAAAGGCCTTTCAACACCCGAATATAAAAGCCGGGTCAAATTTCTAACAACACTGCTCAAATGCTACAGAGTCTGCTTCCTTTCTTTGGTACATTTCAATATTTATCCCCAGTTTCCTTTTTCTAAACTTTAGTTTATTTTGAGTTACGCATATGTTATAGTCATGCAAATATGTGTAATAGACAGTAAGGGAAATTAATGTTTTAACTCAAAGATAAAGTTACAATAAAAAACTTGTCATATTCTATAAAAATGTATCATATAAATTTTATATCTAAATAATCAAGGACATTAAGCACAGAAGAGGAAAGCACCCAACAGCATAAGCATCTCTAGAACTACCTTAAGTATAAACATCCATGACCTTTGAGGCCCAATGTAAAAATACTGGATCTTATTTTTTAAATTAACAAAAGTATGTCACCCTTTTGGACCTTTCCCTTTCCTCGAATATGTACCTCAAGCTAAACTGTTCCATGATCACATTATATAATGCCGTCTTTTCCAAGATTCCTTTTATTAATTGTAAACTGTAGGGCAAAGGGGTTGAAAACAAGAGAGCTGTATTTCTATGGCCACTGTTAAATACCAATAAAAATTGTAATACTGGTTTCAAATACTTCCAAAACAAATGGCTGATTTGGTTACTATCTCTTACAATCAGCATTCAGTGGTTTCAGTAATGTAATTTCATCTCCTTAAACATTTGATTCCTGTTTCCTGAACACTTGTGTTATCAATATTTCTAAAAGGAAGGGGGAGAGGGCAGACACAAGTCAGCACATACCAAAGGAATAGGGTCCCAACAGTAAAACTGCAAACATGATTTCACTGAAGAAGCAACTTGCCCTCAGGAAGATACTATTAAAAAAAGAAAAGGGGGGGGGGGGGGGAACACTGATAGAAACACTATTTTGTAAGCATATTAAAAGCTGTCAGCTTTTAAATATTTTAAATGCACACAAAAATGTGCACAGATGGGCAACTTTTCTGCTCACAATTGTCTAGAAAAAAATCTTTCATTATCAAGCTCAAAGTCCTTGAATTTTTTAAACTTAATTGTGCCTCTATTTCTTAGAATTCACACCCCAAGGCCAAAGCTTTCCTGCCACCAGTCCTTCAAATCTGACTTGGACATTACACGGGAGGAGGCTCCAAGCCTCCCTGAGGTCTCACTCCTTTTACAACACACGAAAAAGCAGTCGATAATGGGCCCATGCTGAATTCACTGCTCTCTACGCCTCCTCTTGGGACACAAGCCTAGCAGATGTGATAAAAACTGTGTCAGAGAAGTGGCTCTAGTTTGTGCCTTAATGACAACTTAAACCTCTAAACCAATACAACCAAAGGACTAACAGAACTGGCTGTTACCTCTCTTTCCTGCCAATCTTCCAATATTTCTGAACTAAATTAGCACCTCTACCCACAACTTCCCCTGCCACCCCACAAAATCCATTCTGATTTTAAAAGATAAATGAATTCAGCAAACACATCAGTGGCACCACTGTCTAGGTGGTGTGTGTGTGTGTGTGTGTGTGTGTGTGTGTGTACACGTGTCCCTTATAATTAAACCCTAACACATACTTCATGTAGTTTATATGTATTTTCTGGATGTATGATTGAGCATTCAGATGTCTTAAAGGACTTCCTGGTAGATTCCCTCTGATCACCACTTTAGTAACCATTTAAAACTGACAACTGGTAGACTTATGGTTGCCAAAAAGTACTTAAAGGTCTAAAAATTATTTTTAAATATGCTCAAACATAGGAAAGAAAAGTCATATTCTGAGTTATTGAAATATTCTAATTATTAAAATTTATACAAGAGATTTTTTAAAACCATGGGTGGCTATAATTTTCTTTTAACTTATAAGAATTCTTTGTCTTACCTAATAATAAGGTACCCAAGAACTAGATTTAAATGTGTACTTCTGATAACATTTTCTAAATTCTATAATTCAGCCTTCAGATGATAGGTCTTTTTACCCAGTATCTTGAAAGCCTATTCAGTCACAATTGCATACCCACTTAATCAGCAATCATTGTTCTGGGATGCAGGACTTTGTTGTCAAGACAAGCACCAAAACCTTAAAAATTTTTTTTCAGAACTGGCATAAGAAAAAAGTGATCTTTGTCAGACAAGGACAAATTTATGCAAATCTTTTATAAACATTCACAAACATTTATTTAGCTTTTGAAATGTTGGCCTCATTTGAGAGCATGAAAATGAGGGGGAAGTAGGAAAACGCAAAGGACAGCTTAGAAGCTGGCACGCTACATAAATATTCAGAAGGAAGATTATAGGATTCATGTTAGGCTGTCTTAGGCTTCTCCAAAGTCCACACAGAATAGCAAAGAACAAAACTAACGAGAAGTACAGCAGATGTTAGACAATGCGTCAGCCTCTTTTCCTCTCTCACTTGGCTATACTTGGACGCTTTTATATTTTCTTTCAATATGGTTAGGTCATTCAAGGATTCTCCTATAGACTCTGTATTGTGGCTACAGATCTATAAGCTGGAGGTCTGTCAGCTTTCCAAAAGTTTCCAATGAAAAGGCATTATGCAAATTCTACCTCTCTTACCCTCTTTCAGGGGGGAAAAAAGCCTCCAGAATGCAGTCATCGGAGTATTGGAAGCCCCAGCCTTCATTTCTGTATAGCTGTGTTTGCCTCAGGGCCACGCTGCTTGT
Source organism: Tupaia tana (assembly GCA_026018925.1). Lineage (NCBI taxonomy): Eukaryota > Metazoa > Chordata > Mammalia > Scandentia > Tupaiidae > Tupaia > Tupaia tana. The sequence continues at coordinate 96,483,903 of JAKSZU010000013.1, forward strand.
TTTGACAGTGGATCCCCCTAGATAGTTGGGATTAGTCGAGCTTGTTTAGATAAACTTGAAATCAAGGCCTTCTCTAGGTAGACAGCTAGATGTAGCTACCGAGTTTCCAGCTGCCTCCTCCTTTCATCCCCAAACAACTGCAGATTCACAGTAGCTATCACAGCCACAGGCTATGTCACATACATAAGTACAAAATTAAAGGCTGCTAAAAGAAGCCTTTGTAAGTCTTAGTGCTAAAATAAGGAATCTGTACTGCTTGGTTTATACAAATTATTCTAGCACTACCAGTATGGAACTGAAATCATCAGTTAACAAGGCATATTAATCAAGGTTCCCAGCTTCTTCTGATAGACAGGATCATAGTTTGGTAATATACCTAACCTTCTGCTGATTACCTCTTATATGAGAATAATAGCTTAAAATGTTGAAAAGGAAATAATGGGCTTTATTTAGCCAGTAGCAGGGGATGACAGGCATCGTCAACAAACACTGTGAGCAGAATATGAAAATCACAATGTAAATATCAAATCCACTTTTGAGAGAGAATTATTTAGCAATTGATTAGACAGGGTCTCACTTACAGTCATCTCCAATTATAGGACTGTTTCAAATTGACTTTTATTTCCCACAACTTGCTGATTCTGATGTAAAGATATAAGGAGGACTCAAGACTGAAGATATTTATACTCGGATTAATGGCATCTTATTACAAAGACAGAAGGCAGGTGATAGGAAATATTACTGAAATTTTAGAATTATATAATTCAAAGAGATTTCTAGAGTCTAAAACTCAAGATTTTAATGCTTTCCACCTACAAAAAAAAAAAAAAAAAGTCTTTCCAGAGGATCAACAAAACACAAACAAAGAAAATAATTCAATCCACGTATATGTTTTCTTTTACTTTGCATTCCTTGCTCTAACATACAGATACTAGCGTTTACCTAAGGCTGCCAGAGATAAATTAAACACAATAGTGGCAGCAGGATAGGCCTAAACATTTTCCAGATTCTGACATACCATGAAGTGCACAAGTCCTTTTACACTCTGAACATACTGTCAAGTTACACAGGAAGATAGTTTTCAATCAAACAAGCTCATATCTCACTGCTGAAAATGTGTTGTGAATCAACAGGTAAGTCACTATGTTAAAACAAACAAACAAGCAAACAAAAACCCTAAGACAATCAAGACCTTAATATGAGCTTCTTCTGTATAATTCTGGGTTCATTTCATGTACAATTTATAACCTAAAGGAGAAGTCACAAAACTTTTTCTCCAAAGGGCCAGATAGTAAATATTTCAAGCTTGCCGGCCACTTATAATCTCTAACATACATTCTTCTTCTTCTTTTTTTTAAAGAATTATTTTTTATTTAATTTTATATATTATTTTTTTAAGAGAGATTTTTTGCTCTAAGGCACATACACTTGTCAGAGACACAGAGAGAGCTAGAAAGGGAGATATCACCCCCTGGGGGGATGGCCATGCCACCAATCCCTTCTCCATTCTCCTGTCGGAACTTTGGGCAGGGACACGGACACACACACACACACACACACACACACACACGCCCTGTATGGGTTTTAAACCACAGGATCTGGAACTTGAACCATAGTCAACTACGTGGGCCTCCAGAAACTTAACCATTATACCACCTGCTGGTTGCTGGTCCCAATAATTATCATTATTTTTTAATTTGCTATATAGGACACTTATACTTACCAGAGAGAGAGAGAGAGAGAAAGTGAGAAAGTAAGACACCAGGTCTAGGACACAAATCGCAGTTGGCCATGTTGGAGTCCAGCATCTCAACCATCTGCTGGCCTCTTTTTTTTTTTCAATAAACAACCCTTAAAAAGGGTTAAAAAACCATTCTAGCTCTCAGGCCACACAAAAATCAGCTCCAGGAAGGATCTGGTGAGTTGGCTGAAATGTGGTAACCATGGAGCCAGAGTACCACACAACGTAACTGAAACAAATTTCCCAATATCCAAACTCAAATTTAGAAATTCCTAGAAAGGTAAAAATGACAACACCAATCATGCTGGCTCTCTGCTGACCCAATAATTCACACAATGATTGTTACTAAATGCCCAGTATCTTCTGCACACAAACATGCTCTGTTTACAGAAAAGCTTTTGAAATGTATATTTTAAAAAAAAGAAAAACACCAAAGAATTCAAAATAAAACATATTTCTACCACCCAGCATTCACAATTATTTTGTGGCACAAACTCTTCATAGAAATAATTTCTTCTTATAATAATATTGGGTGGTCAGCAAAGTCATACATATTCTTCTCTGTGTATCTATGTAAAAATGTGTCATGACTTTTCCGACAACCCAATAGTTCACCTTGACAGGAAAGGTCCAGGGATTTTCTTGACAGATAAATGAACTCATGTTCTCTGGATTATCAACAGCTGTCCAATTTGAGATTTGTCTATAATGTTTTTAAAGTAATACCAACAGAGGAGAAAGCCTCTTCTGGTGCTCTACTCAAACACATTACTTGCTCCATGAAAAGGACCTCATCTCTTTCATGGCTTGATTTCTATTCCCCCCTTCAGCTACTCTCCCTCAAATGTTTCCCAGGATCTTATTATCCTCCTCTCTCTGCATCCTCCTCTATTATTAATTGTCTACCTACACTTTCGTTTCAGTCTTCATCACTACGTAAATGGCTTTCAAGTTCAAATCTGCACTTCTACACTCTTTCCAGCTTCAGACTCCTATTCAATTGCCTTTTGGGCATTTCTGTCTCATGTGGCATGGCTACTTCAAGTTCAATGTGTCCAAAATTCAGGCTTGTCATCTAGTTTCCTGGTACACCCCATCAGAACAAGAAATCTCAGAACACCACTTTCTGGGGGATGGATAATCCATTCTTGCATCTTAGATTTAAATATGTGCCATGGCTATTGAATTTCAAGATTAACTCTGTAAAGAAAACCTGATTCTTTTGAACTTTTCCAAGTGTTAGTAAACCAGACAGGAAGCAAGGTAGCCCCTGAAATCAAGTATTTCAAAGTCATCTTGGAAAAGCAAATGGATGGCTTTCTCAAAGCCAGATAATACATTTTGTTCCAGTCAATGTGCTAGAGGCCAGGGATAAGGCAGTGGCCAAAAAAGATGTGGTTCCTATCCTCATGGAGTTTACAATCTACTTGGCCAGAAAGCTGCTACAGAAACATATACATGAATACCTAATTCAAACTGCGATAGGAGTTGCAAAAGAAAAGAGTAGAGTGCTCTAGACAAAATGACAGGGGTCTGAACTGAGATGGAAGAAACAAGAAAGGCCTCTCAGGAAGCGTCATCTGAGCTGAGACAAGAGAATAAGTAGGTATTCACCAACAAAGGCTGGGAGAGGGGAAGAAAAAAGGGAGGCAAAGGTAACTCCATGAGGAAGGGCCACTGAACAGGAGCTCTTGGCACATTCGAAGAGCTGAGAAGTCTGGCATTTCCAAGCAGAGGAGGTGCGGAATCAAGTGGAGAATGAGGTTGGATGGGTTGACAGGACCAAATCACATGGGACCTCCTGGGGTAGTGAGGAGTCTGGATTTATGTATTACAAGTCACTGAAAAGTCTGGATTCCTTTGCATCCTACTTGTACCTGGCTCTCCAACCCTCCATCTCCCCTAAGTCTTCCAGACTCTGGACAGGCTCAAAGGCTATGCTCAGAGGGTTCCTCACTTCTCCTGAGTTCCCACCCCAAATCTGTTGCCATCATTCCTACCATAATCTCAGGGCCCGACATTTCCATGAGAAGGAAAAGATATCCAATAGGGTGCCCAATAGTACACCAGGAAGAAAGAGAAGCCTTAGCAGGAACCTTAATAATAGCCCTGGCAACTGGGAGAGTGTTGTGGTCAGAGAGCGCAGCAAAGGGCAACATAGCAGGTTTGAACAGAGCCATCTCAAATCTCTTCAGAACCTGCTCCTTTCTATGCTGACTTCTGTTTCCAAAGTCCATTTTCCTGTATATGGAGAAACCGTGTGTGAATTTTTATTGTAATACTCTGCTGTATATCATTAACTTTCAGATGCTACTGATTGTAAAGCCATTGGGTGGTTGGAAAACAACCCAATTTATATAGGAAAATGCAGCATTATTTTTCCAACAACCTAATAGTATTTTTAAGTGCCACTAGGGGAAAAAATGTTGCATATGAAATGATATACCATTGATTATAAAATGCATGCTAATTTCAGAGGTATTAAAATACAAAAAAGTGTGTATCTCAGAACTGCTGAAATATATTTACAGGTCAGTCTTTCTCAATCAATTGAGTTTAAAAAGGTGGGGATTATACTCATTGCCAGTGTCTAGTAGAGTATCTGGCACAGAGGAAATGTTCAGGGAATGATGGTACTGAAAAATGGCTATATGATGGAACCAGCAGTTAGCACAATGGCTATGTCGCTGGACTCCCACGTAGCCGACCACGGTTCGCGTCCAGGACCCAGTGGCTTAAAACTCACGCTGGGCGCGTGTGCATGCGTGCCCAAGATCCTGAGAGGAGAATGGAGGAGAGGGGATTGCGGCATGGTCATCCCCCCTGGGGGGTGATTTCTTGTTTTCTGTCTCTATGTCTCTCTGTCTGTCTGGCGAGCGCACGTGTCCTATAGCGAAAAAAAAACTCTCAAAAAAAAATGGCTATATGATAGTCTGGAGATTTAGAAGAGGACAAAATAGCATTGAATGAGCACTTATTACCAAACACTGTGTTAATAACAGTCTACATATCTTGTTTTTCTTTTTTGAGACAGGGTCTTGCTCTGTAGTCCAGGCTAGGCTTGAACTTGCAATCCTCCTGTCTTACCCTCCCAAATAACTGCAATTATAGGTTTGCACCACCACACCCAGTTTGCCTTATTGTTAAATCCTCACAGGAAGTAGTGAGATCACCTGAACCAAAGTTACACATGAATTTATCAGAGAATCAAACTTTAAGGTTAATATTTATTCTTGACATAGAAACTGAAAAGAAAAGAGAAGACTTATTAAAGTTTGCATACATTAGTCATTTCTGGCAAAGGTTTACCATTTATGCATAATTATATCTATGCCTAATAACATATGAATTATGCATATAATTCATATAATTTAAAGTATCTGACTTATATACATTTTCTTCTGATTATGAAACTAACCTATTTAGCCTTTATTTTGTTTCTCATATACCAATGGGCACCTAGAGAGGGTAAGTGACAAATAGGAAAGGACAAAGCAGCTACTATATCTTAGGTCTTGTGCTATAAGTTTTACATACGTACAATGATCCTACCAATAATCTTTTTTCTTTTTTTTTAATGAGAGATTTTTGTTATAGGGCATATGCACTCGCTGGAGAAACTCAGAGAGAGACAGAGAGATAGTAAGCGAGAAATCACCCTGCAACCCCTGCTTAATTCTCCTCTCGGGACCTTGGGCACACATGCGCATGTGTCCGGCGTGAGTTTTAAGCTGCTGAGCTCAGGATTTAAACCATGGTTGCATATGTGGGAGTCCAGTCACGTAACCATTACATTATCTGCTGGTCCCCCTACCAGTAATCTTATGCAGATAATGGCATAAGATTTTAGAAATTTTTTAGAAATAAACTGAACCTTGAAAGGAGAGTGAGGTTAGTTTCAGGTAGACAGGTAAAGTAACTTGACTAACTCTCTGTTCAAAGACAGATTCTCAACCCCCGTCCCTATTTGGTTAGCATCCTATCTCCACTGACAGATAGCAAAGACAGCAGTAGCAGCCTTCCATGCTCAAGGAATAAAGCCTTCCTCCCACCTTGCCTTCCAGGTGCAGCACTAGCGTTGCAAGATCGCTAGGGTTGTTCTACGGCAGTATCTCGTGGTAGAAAAACCTTAGGTGCCAGCTTGATTAAAACATCCCAGTGACGCTCTGTGGTTTGTTTTGTTTTTCTTTGTTTTTGTTTTGTTTGTTTTTTACTCTCCAAAAAGTCTTGGATTAAGTGTGAAAGTCATCAGTCTTAGAGGGGAAACCATGGCTTGTCTAAAGGATAATGAAAGAATCTGTTGTGTGATGAGAAATTGGAGAGTACTATTAGAAAAGTTAGGTTTTTTGATTCCTCTTTTTGTTTTTCTTTTTTGCTAGAGGGCCCATGCACTCATCAGAAAGAGAAAAAGAGACTGAGAGAGAGGGAGAAAGCACCCTCTAATAAGGTGAGGTCATACTGTGATCCCTTCTCCTCCATTTCTCCACTCTGTCAGGATTTGGGGTATGCACACATGTGCAGACAAAAGGTTTTCAAGTTACCAGGTCCAGGATTCAAACAATATGGTTGGCCCTGTGGGATCTGACTCCCTTAACCACTAGGCAACAGGGCCAGCCCAAAAGTATTAGTTCTTATCACTTGACTTCAGGCTCTTATCTGTAAGAACTTATCTATATCTAAGACTTAATGCAACAGCAAACATCCTCAATTAAGTGAAGAATCAAAACCTTCTCTTTGCTTTATTTTTTTAAAAGAATTCTTTCATTTTAATTTATTTATTTTAATGTGACCAGAGAGGGACAGAGTAAGACAGAGAGAGAGAGAGAGAGAAAGTGAGAAAGCAAGCCACCAGGTCCAGGACTCAAACTGCAGTCAACCATATGGGAGTCCAGCGCCTTTAATCACCACGCCACTTGCCGGCCCCTCTTTGCTTTATTTTATGTTACATGCAAAATATTATTTGGACCAGATGAATTCAGGCATCAGGTGTACTCTATTACTACTTCTGCCAAGAAGTATTTCTAGCTGCCATTATTATAACAGATCATTTAAAATATACAGCTATAGATATAATTTCCTCCTTTTACACATGAAGAAAATGAGGCTGAAACACATAAACCCCTGCCTAAAGTGACACATCCAAAGTCACATCACATAACACGGTGATATCTGCCTTCTAACTTTTTCGGAGGCCAAACACACACAAAAAAGGTACTTGAAATTTTTAAAGGGGACAGGGAATGGTATTTCTTGAGAAATAAGATGTGAATAATAAAAAGTATTTCTAGGGGGACCAGCAGGTGGCATAATGGCTATGTCACTGGACTGCCATGTAGTCGACCGAGTCCCGGTTCAAGTCCTCGACCCAGTGGCTTAAACTCATACAGGATGCGTGTGTGTGCATGCCCAAGATCCCGAGAGGAGAATGGAAAAGAAGGGATTGCGGCGTGACCATCCTGCCTGGAGGGTGACTTCTCGCTTTCTGTCTCTCTGTCTTTCTGGCGAGCGCACATGCCCTATAGCAAAAACCTCTCAAAAAAAAAAAAAAAAAAAAAGTATTTCTAGGGACTAGCAGATGGCATAATGGTTACGTCACTGGACTCCCTTGTAGTTGACTGTGGTTCAAGTCCCAGACTCAGTGGCCTAAAACTCATCGTGAGTGTGTATGCATGTGTACTCAAAATCCTGAGAGGAGAATAAAGGAGAAGGGATTGCGGAGTGACTGTCCCCCCGGTGGGTGATTTCTCACTTTCTGTCACTCTGTCTCTCCAGCAAGCACATAAGTCTACAACAAAAATCTCTTAAAAGAGAGAGAGAGAAAGAGAGAGAGAAGTATTTCTATCTGCCATTATTATAACAGATCATTTAAAATATACAGCTATAGATATAATTTGCCAGAGTAAGTGCACACTTGCTAGATGGGAACAGGGAGGGAGGGAGAGGAAAAACTACCCTCCAGAGGGAGTGGTCACATCTCAGTCCTTTCCCCTCCAACTCTCCCTCCCTTTAGAATTCTGCTCATGTCAGCACACACACCCTGCACATTTCTCAAGTCACCAGGCCCAGGACTCAAACTGCACAGTTGGCTATGTGGGATCCAGCTGCCTTAACCACCAGGCTCCAGAACTGTCCCTACTCTATGGTGAGGGCATATGCTCTATAGCAAAAGTCTCTCTTGGGAAAATAAAAAAAAATTATTTATTTCCTCTATGAGCTAGAGATAGCATCCCCAACAGGGTCATGATGCATGATCCACATCCAGCTCATCCAGCCCCAGATCACAGGCACATATGTACCTGGATACTCGGGAAGGTCTCTACATGTGAACCAGTAACCTTCTCATGTGGATCGGCCTCAGTGTCACAATTTATTGCTGCATCGTGTCCACCCTCAATATAACAGGTATGTTTTAAAAATTTTAAAATATTTCTCAATTTGCCAAGGGCTTAGGATTCTAGAAATGATAAGGATTTGATATGCTGGAAAGAGTGCTCTAACAAAAATTTTTTTCTCAACAATTTTGAGGTTTTACTTCTAAAACTAGATGTTATACCAAGAGGCATCAAGTTCAAGGCACAGTCAAATATGAGAATATTGTCTTTGGTTAAGACTTTTGCTAGGTAAGTTGAGATTTAATAAATGTATGTTTTGGTTTTTCCTACCTAGTTCAAACTCTAAGCCCAGAGATGACAATGTAAACACTCCTCCATCATTTATTATTGTATAACAAATATTTGGTCTCCTAAAACAAATCTCTGACTTCCTGCCTGAAGGAGAGAGAAGACACATGAACAAAACAAGTACTAAGTAATTTAGGTTTTCAAAGAGAAGCACAGTTAAGGGAAAAGGAAGGTAATATCAGGGCTAGCTGGAGGATGTGAATGATTCCTCAGAGGTCCCCTTGAGCTGATTTTTGAAAAATGAGTATTCACTAAACAAACAGGGGTAAGTAAAAGTATTCCAGGGATAAAAGCAATATGAAACATTTTATCATATATTTTACACAATTGGTATGTAAGTAAATCATCTTTGAGAAGTTCGATTTTCTTCAAAAGACATTCTCAATTATTTTTATAAATACCTTTTCATTCCTACCCACCAACCCCCATCTGCTTTTCGTGCAAATATACACGCATGTGTACATGCACACATACACTTAATGGGCCAGGGTCTGGGCTTTGTATTAGGTCATATCTGAAATATGAAACTGACCAAAGTTAGTTTGAAATTAAGATGGTCAGAGGGACCTTAATGCTACTATACTCTACTCTACTGCATGTAAGTATTTTTAGAATGAAAGCTGCAATACCACTGGTGGGCGGGGGGGGGGGGGGGGGGGGGGGGGTAACAACCAAAGGGGTCACTTACAGGGACAATGGAACTTATTAAAAATTTCTGAGGTTTTAAAAAAGGAATTATCAATATATAGATTTCACAGTTCAAATAAGATAAATGTAATTATTGGAAAACTCTTTATCACCACTTAAAGAGTTTTTATATTTTCAGTACATTTTATTTGACAAAGTATTACCTTCTTCTTTACTTGACAACATACTCTCTCTCACCTTTATGATATCTTTAAGTTCTGTTCTGCAATACTATAGGCTTTAAAAGAGAAGATTTTCCAGAATTCTTCCTGGGATCTGAAATTCTAAAGGCAAAGGTTATCATACACAACTTGAACATCTGACAAAACAGAGGAACCAAAACAAGGTTATTCTGCTACCTTAAATCTTCCTCTAATAACAGTAGAGTTTATATAATTTTTATTATTATTAGATGCCATGTATTATTCTAACAATCCCGTACATTTCAAATCACTTAACCCTCACCCCAATCCTATGAGATCTTTACGACAACTCTCTAGCTTACAGGTGAGAAAATGACATCCCACTAAATGACAGAGTCAAGATTCAAACTTCAGCAGCCTGGTTCCAAAGTCTATGCTCTTAATCATCACTATTATACCTCCATGCTCTTCTTCTGGAATCTTGATCCTTAGCAATTATACCTGGGTATCACATACTTCATATTATTCTCTGAGGCCCTAATTTGTCCAGCTCCTAAGAGTAGCCTTTCACACTGACTGTAGCCATTCCTATACTTAAAGAGTTCACAGACTGACAAAGAGACAGACATATAAAGAATTCAATGTAAGGGGTGAATATTCCAAGTGCTCTCAAAGAGTTGAGGACAGAGTGACTAATTCAGTGAGGGCAAGTTTCACAGAGAAGGTGATACAAGCTAGGCATTTCATAATGAACAGAAGTGTACGGGGGTGGGGTGAGGTAGGGAGACCAAAAGAAGGAAAACATTCTTGCCATAGAAACAGTTTGGGGCCCAGCCTCAGAAGCACAGGGGTGGTTAATGCTACATCTTATCAGGCGAAGACCTGGTTCAATCCCTGGTCTACACAAAAATCCAGGCATTGAGGTATGTGCCTTAGAGTTCCCAAACTACCAAGATACTGAAGCAGGATTGTGATAAAAACAACAATGACTGGGACCGGCAGGTGGCATGGTGGCTAAGGGCGCTGGACTCCCACATGACTGACCAAGGTTTGAGTTTCCGATCTGGTGGTTTGCTTTCTCACTTTCCTTCTCTCTCTCTCTCTCTGTCTCTCTCTGGTCAAATTAAAAAAAAATAATAAGTAAATAAATAAAAATAAAAACAAAAAAATGACAACAAAAAACACAGTTTGAACAAACATGTACAAGGAGAGAAACAGAAAGCGTGAGGCATGTTCTATGTTTGGGCTGTAAGGGAAAGTGGTAAGAGGGCAAGAGACACGGCTGATGCTGAGTCAAGATCAAATTAGGCCTTAAATTCAAGTAAAGAAAGTTGGAGTAGCCTTGAAGGTAGCAGGGAACCATCAAGAGTTCTGACTAAAGGAAAATGGTGTGATTTGACTTAAGTTTTAGAAAGATACCTCTGGTCATTTTATGAGGGGAATTAAGTACTGCAGGGTCATTGGGTTCTTGGTCCTTAGGATGAGTCTACATGAGGGAAGCTTAGAGTCTGAGTGCAGAGGAAAAGAGAAGAACAGGGAAGGCTGGAGAACAGGTCAGGAAGGATCATGACATGACCTGGTGACTGCAGACTTGCAGGTGTATCCCAGGAGCAGCAAGGACTGATCATCCAAGGAGCTGAAGATAAGACAGAAGCTACAGTTCTCAGCTACAGCTCTCCAAAGCCAAGTACACTCAGTCATAATCACTGGAGAACCCGCTAGAAACAAGACCATCCAACAGTACTCACTGACACCTAAAATGTAGTGGGGCTATTTTGGAGCCAAAATACAACTACGAGGACACTTCTAATAAGAATGTCTAAGTAAGAATTATACAACTATCATTTCCTAGAGTCAGATTCAAATAAGTAGTAGTACAACATAGCTGTATAGCTTGGCGTGTGTTCAGGAAAAAAAAAATTTGTCTTTTTAATGAATTCCTTCTAAATGACTATTACAGCTGGGGAGTGACCAAACTGGGGAGAAATCTTCAACTTAAAAGAAGAGCCTGAAGTCAGAGAATGCCTCTATTTTTCAATTGAGTCTGGCTAAATATTTAAGGTTTTCAGATACATTTTCATTAAGAAACCAATTCAACCTCATCCTATTCTTAAATTCACTCTTTTCTGGAAATGGCAAGGGAGGCGGGGACTCAGGATATGAATTTTACAGAATAGTATCTCTTACATACAAAGTGGTTTTCGTTTGGCAAATACTTTAAAGCAGCAACCTGACATTTGTCCAAGGTAATAAATTTGACCTGGAACAACACAGGGAAAAATAGGAGATAACACAGGATATATTATTTTTAAGATTACTTCTTACTCATCCATGAGCCTTTATTCAAAAAACATTTAAACCAGTCAATCATCAATAATGAGATAGTTTTAAGCATATACAAAAAAGTAGCTGTTTAACCTGGGATACATTTATATGTATCTGCAACTTAGCAATGAATCCTTTAGAAATCCATAATGAAGTCCATCTAAATAGCTACTTCAGTGGCAATCATAGATACTTAGGTGCCACTTCAAGAAAGCTAATTAACAGAGTGCTTTGCTGCTATCATGCTAACAATCACCTCCCAGGTCTTAGGGTCTGGAGATTGAGAATTTATGCCTGCAGATAAGAAAGCTACATTTCCACCTACAAGTCCAGACTGCCAAGTTACTAAGGAACATAGAAAACAACCTTATCAAGAAAGAGTTTGGAAAACCTATATGTCAAGAGTGAATCATAGAGGGGAAAAAAAAAAAAAAAAAAAAAAAAAAAAAAAAAAAAAAAAAAAAAAAAAAAAAAAAAAAAAAAAAAAAACCACACAACTAAATCAAGCCTAAAAGATAAACTTCCTCAAAGATAGCTCCAAGGCTTTCCTCTTGGGTTTCTCCATAGCACTCACTGACTTCATTAACTTCCATGGCTTCACATTGCAAAGATCAAAGTAGCAAAAATGTGATCACAGTAGCAAGACACCCAGAGACATTCCCAATTTCAGGTGCTTGGCTATACCATGGTTCCAAAAACCACCCGAACACCCTGATATGCATTACTCTTACACCTACTAGACAGTAAGTTCCTACAGGGGAGAGGTGGCATTGACTTCTCTCCTCATTACCTACCTGATGGTGTCTGGCTCA